>JBBUKS010000104.1:1344715-1406280 GCA_038050645.1 Hedychium gardnerianum | reverse complement strand
ATTTAACGGAATGTTTTGTAATACTTCATCTAGATCGTCCCAAAACCTTAATTTGGTAGCTTCATCTAATCCTACTTAGGGTGCATATACGCTAATTACGTTTATAGTTTCTTTCGCTACTATTATCTTGAGAGCTATAATTCTATCCCTTTTTCTATCTACTCCTATAATTTCATCCTTTAACGAACTTTCTATAACAATACCCACCCTATTTCTTGTTTTACATTTTCCTGTGTATGATAACTTAAAATCCGAGTTCTCTTTCATCTTTGCTTTCTCGCCTACCCATTTTGTTTCTTGTACACACAAAATATTAATTCTTTTCCTAATCATCGCATCTACTACCTCCATTGATTTACCAGTGAGGGTTCCTATGTTCCATGTTTCATGTTTCATGTTCCAAATCTTAAATTATTAGTTTTCTTATAATATTTGTTCTTATCCAACCTATGGTGTGAGAACTCTTGCCTATTTAGCACTACACTTGAGTTCTCATGGAGATGTAGTGGTCCTTGCCGAAACGTTACAATCGGACTCTGCAACGCGTTCCTTACGGGGAACATCCTAACATTAACACAATAGTTTAATTGATCCATTCATTGAAATTTGTCATAGTTTAACGCTGGCTGACAATCTAACGCAACCCTCCTTTATCCGTGCTTGGGACCGACCATGACTAGTTCGTCATGGGCGGAGTTTTTTTTTTTCTTTCCAAAGCTTCAATTAATAATTTTTTTTTCCATTATGATTTTACTCACATTCTTTCAGTTGGAAGCGATGATTGCTGCAGATGCCAGAGACATGGAAATTCAGGTTAGTTTTTGGTTCTATTCTTTGCCATCTCCACATTAATTCTTTTTTTTTTCCTTCCTACATAATTTTTCACTAGATGTGACAACTTATTTCATGATTGTATTTAGGAAGCGGTTGCTGAAGTTCCAGAAATGATCTTGAAATGTGAAAGTAGAGATGAAGCCTCGTTAGCTATAGCCCAAAAGGTTCATTTATTGCATGCAAGTAGTTTGCAAGAATTTATAGTTTAGTAACATTGTGTATCATGATAATTCAGGTTTTCAAGAGCTTGTATGAAAATGCACCAAACACTCTCCATATTGCTTCACATCTAGCAATTCTAGCAGCCATACGAGATGTTTGCAAACTTGTTGTCAAAGAATTGACAAGCTGGGTACGTGCCCTACCATTCCTCGTTCGATCTCTGTTGGAGGATTTAATCATTTATAATTTCAAGATCAATTTGATTCTTAATTAACCTTGTCTTATTTGATGTTGGATTTTGAACATAGTAAATTATTATGATATTTCATCTACCATTTACTGTTACACGCATTTCTTTTTATGCATAATCAATGGCACATTTTTTTTGTAAGCTAGAAGGACCTTTTTATGCAAAACTTTAATTTCAAAGTTTTCTTAATTGCTATGGTGCTGTTTGTGTCGTCATGGATCTTGGGATCTAACAATGTGATTCATATGATTTGATATAATAACAGTATCCTCAAAGATTGTTCTGATATCTGGTTTCTTTCATTGAAATACTGTATTAATACTGCTGCCAATTTGACAATATAGTTAATTATTTACTAAGGAGGCTGCCATATCTGTTTTATTTTCTCATTTATATTCCATTGGAATCGAATAATTTAAAATTTGTAGTAGTATTGCACTTACTTTCTTCACTATAATTTTTTTCCAGGTAATTTACTCTGATGAGGAACGGAAATTCAACAAAGACATAACTGTGGGCCTTATTCGGTCTGAGTTACTCAACCTTGCCGAGTACAATGTCCATTTGGCTAAACTTATAGGCGGGGGAAGGAATAGTATGTCAAATAAAAAACTAATATTTCAATTTGATGTTGGATAACTTTTTTGCTACTGGTGATTGTGATATGTTCATAATGGATGAGTTTGTTTTATGAAAACTCCAAGGAGATTTTTGTTGTCTCATGAATTGGGGTCATAAATTGAATCATGCTTCTTGAGTCTGATTAAAAGAAATAAAATTTTTAACTACCTTCTCAAGCACTTGGTAGCACCAATTCTATTACTGCATATATATATTATTATTGCTTTGATCTCTCTCTCTCTCTCTTTTTAAGCTCTCTCTCTCTCTCTTGTTTCCCCAAATTCTTCGTCATCTACTCTTTGACCGTGTCTCCTCTCTCCTCTTATCCCACCTTTATATTTACTGACTTTTTTGAACAGCTAACTCTTTTTTTCTCATTTCTGTAATTTTTTTTATTCCTTTGTATCCATCAGGAAAGCTTATTACATGCTATTATAGCCAATGCATAGTTTTTATGTTTTCACTCTCATTTCTTTTATTTTAAGTGACGTGCTGGATTCCTAATTGTCTTTTGAACATATTCATACAATACGTTGAAATTTGAGTGAAACTAAGAAAGTAAGTTTCATAGTGTTTCTGATATACATATTTTTTCTCTCAAATTTATTCTTTTTATAGGAATTCAAATGCAACTTGTTGTCACACTTCTCACAGTTTTAGCACAGCAGATAATGCATGTCTTTTGAATCTTTCAACTTGATTATTAAAGGACATGCTTGAAAAAGTTTTATGTTTTTAATTTTGCATTTAGTTATCTGGTTATTTATCAGCTTACTCATTATTAGGAATGAAACAAAAACTTGGTGGTTTGGAAAATTTGTCTTCCTTTCTCGGTCAAATGCCTAGTTAGTGCCTTTGGCAATTTGATACTGATTATGAAAACCTCTTATTACTTTGAATGCTGTGGACTAAAGCTTTGTGTTCATTCACAGAGCCTGCAACTGAGTTTGCCATATCCCTTGTGCAAACTTTGGCTATTCAGGAACCTGGTGTAAGCATGTCAGAGCTATATAATCTCATTGAAGCTTTGTCAAAGGTTTTATTTTTCTTCTGACCATTTCCCCCAACAATTATTTAGGAACTTCTCATTATATTATTTACGTTCTTGCAGTTGGCTATGAAGCCTGGGTCACCAGAGTCATTGCAACAATTGGTTGAGATTGCTAAGAGTAATGTAAATTCTCCTTTATCTTTGAACAAAGAAGAGAAGATCAGGCAATTCAAGGATAAGAAGGTATTTCTCCATAAATTTGCATCATATGCAGCATTCAACATCCTGAGCCTTTCTTTTAGCAGGGTCTTTCTGGAGTTTCCTTGACAAACAAGGAGGAGCTTGATTCTAATGAACCATCACCTGCTGATCCTGCTGGTTTCTATGAGCAGGTATTTAATCATATTCTTGTTTCATTTTTATGCTTACAGTATTGTGTTTTTGTTAGATTGAATCTTTCTGGTAAGCTAGTGAAGATTAAACTTAAATGCCCACCAGAGGGTGCTTCTTATGTTTGTAGATCTTTGCCATTTACCAGTTCACTTGCATGATCACAATAATTACATATGCATCTACCGGTTTCCTTTTCCTCTGTTCCATCTATTTTGACTGTCCTTTTCTTGCTTTGTCTGGGACCCTGTCTATACTTGATCTCTTATTCTCTCTCAGATTCCTCTTACAGTCAAGCAACATGATATGCTTAGCTGCATTTGCAACGATAGTTTGGTTTGTAATTTCTTTGTCTCTTTCACCTTGCTTTATCTATTCCATCTCTCTTTGGCAGCATCCTTGCTTCTTTCACTGCCCTACTTATCCACTGAGTTTAGTTAAAATTGTTTCAGTTGATGCACCTTATAATTTTTGGGTCTGGCAGCACTGTTTTCATTATGTTGCCAGTTAATTTCTAAATATGCTCCTATTTAATTTTTGATTCATTGTTTATTGTCTTGATGCTTACTTGTTTTCTTTAGTTGGGGAGACATTAATTAGATATTTAAATCTCTAGCTGTATCAGGTTTTATACACTCAGATCATTCTTACAAATATTTCTCGGTGTTGATACTTAGATGAGACAGATATAAAACAAGATTAACATTTGGGAAAGAGATTATTGGATTATTATCCTAAGCACTTATAACTTGCATGCTATTTTAGTGATAGAAATTATGACAAGAACATGAGCATAATCTCATGGTTCGAATTTCAATTTTTTTGAAGCTATTTCATGATGAGAAAATTCTCAAGTATTCATTATTATTCAGTAAAATTGAATACGAAACATTGTTAAGTCAAGGCAAAGTAAATATAAGTTTGTTGGCATCAATTACAAATTCAGTTAAGCTGGTATTACCTTTGTTTTGTAATCTCTATACAAGCTTCAACAACAAATTTAACAGCGATTGACAATAATATTTACTGAATATTTGTCAAAAGATTGTATCAATTTGGTAGGATTGACAATAATATTAAATCACGGAAGTTCAAAATTATAACCTTATTGAAGCAAATTATTGGGAGATATAATTTTTTTAAGAGAGATACTGGGTGCGTGTGATTAATGAGCAAAAGATTGCGCCTAGAAGGAAATATAAACTAATTATTCCTCAAACCTAAGCCATTATGATCAGTTTAGAGCTGACCCATTTTGTGTTTTAATATCAGTCAGCAGTGCAGTATAATTCTGTCATGGGAACAAAATATGTGCCCAAACAGATATTTAAAGTTTTTATATTAATTCTTTAAGAATTCATACGGACACTTTTGTCCAAACTGTACTAATTTTTTATATTATCAATTCTAGGTACTACTAGTTAGATGCATCATTTTTGTCTCTGGATGCTTCCTTTATATTATCTTGTTGTCGCTAAAATTCTTTTGAATACAATGCAGATTGCTACCTACTTTACTGATTGGTGCCAGATTTGTGAACTTCCCACAACAAATGAATCAACCTTCAGTCGTTATGTTTCCCAGCTGCAGCAGAATGGTTTGTTAAAGGGTGATGATATCACAGACCGTTTTTTTCGTGTGTTCATGGTAGTACAAATATTTCCATCAGTTTTCTTCTAGCACATGTTGTTTTCCTTGCTAATTGCCACAACATATTTTAGGAGTTAGCTGTCACTTATTGTAAAGTTGTGCATGAACAACCACAGCTGCTATCTTTTTTCTCAATTGATTCATATGCGAAGTTTGTGGTTCTTGTGTTAAAGGTATGTTCACTTGCCGGTAAATTGTTGTCTCATTTGCTTCTGCTTCAGCATGTTTAATCATGCAACTGCTTTTCTTATAATAGCATATTGTATGGAAAATGATGTTTTTTTTTTATTTAGTATTGTTCTATGGATCAGGGATCAACTAAATCTCTTCTGCTTCCGAAGGTTAATTTCAACACTTCAGTTTATCTTGCTCTTTGTTTCCACATTTAACAAGGTGTTTATGTTAACTACTTTGTCAATACTTATTTTGTGGACAGATTTTATCTGTTACTGTAAGAACCATCCAAAAGGATGCAGAAGAGAAAAAATTTTCCTTCAACCCAAGACCATATTTCAGATTGTTTATCAATTGGCTTTTGGATCTAATTACCCCCGACACAGTTGATAGTGTCAACTTTCAGGTTCATGCTTTTACGTTAATGTACTTTTAACTTTTTATTTTGAGTTTGTCTTCCCACATCTTAATTATCTCATATTGAGGTATAACTGCAGGTGTTGACATCTTTTGCAAATGCTTTCCATGCATTGCAGCCCTTAAAAGTTCCTGGTTGGAGGTGTGTTACTTATTATTTCTTATCATTAATCAAATATTTGGAAATGTAATTCTCTGGTCCTTAATAGTTTAACATCACAAAACATATATTGGATGCAAGAATCTATGTGTTATCACCTCAGCTTCATGTTCAATCTAATGGCAATTCCTAGGGAATCTAGACACCCTTGATCTGGCCTGATATTAAGCTAGAGATGCTTCTCTTGCTAGATTGGTAGAGCATGCATCTGGATGTAAATGCAAGATTTTGGGTGCGGCTTATTTTGCATATATAGTATTAAATTTGATACCCATACTCCATTGAATTGCTTTTGGAAATAATGTTGATGCAACAAGTTGCAAAAGACAGATATGCATCAATCTAGACTTATGCATAGTATTTTTTCTGAAATATTCTTATTTTGTTACTTTTGAATCCATTTTATCTTAATAGTAAATGGAATTGTTTTAAAGTCTCTCGTTTTTTCATCCATGTATGCAATTCCCATTTTTTACATACATTGAGCTGGCCAATTTAATAATTCAATTATTTAGTCATTATATTCCTCCTCTGATTCATGCTCTTTTAGCTTTGCATGGCTTGAGTTGGTGAGTCACAGAAGCTTCATGCCAAAATTGCTCACGTGCGATGGTCCCAAGGGTTGGCCATTCTTCCAGCGCTTGCTTGTTGATCTACTCAAGTTCATGGAGCCATATTTAAGAAATGTTGAACTTTCGGAACCGGTTTGTTTGTTTATTTGTTTATTTTCATTATTTACGTTTTGAAAGCAACAACCTAATTCATATCATTGTGCCGGTGTGTATTATTGCAGGTGCAACTTTTATATAAAGGGACTCTTAGAGTGCTTCTTGTTCTGCTCCATGATTTTCCTGACTTCCTCTGTGATTATCACTTTAGTTTCTGTGATGTGATTCCTTCAAGTTGCATCCAAATGCGAAATGTCATTCTAAGCGCTTTCCCACGAAATATGCGGCTTCCTGATCCATCAACTCCCAACTTAAAGGTGGTTATATGAAATGTTGTTATCATTTTGCAAATACCTTGGTCCATAGATGGAGAGAATAAAGAAATTGCATATGACCTGCATCCTTTTTGTTTTGTTTCTGCAGATCGATCTGCTTCCAGAAATTAGCCAACCCCCTCGTATTCTCTCTGATGTAGATAGTATTTTAAAAGCAAAACAAATCAAAGCTGATATTGATGAGTACCTTAAGGTAGTGGGTTAAACTGGTTTATTCTTATGCTAATTACTAAATTGTGATCTATGTTCTTCATAACGTCATTATAGTTGCTCCTTTTTTGACATACTAATTCCTTATATTGATAAGTTGCTTCCTAGTGTTAGTAGCGAGTATAATTGGTCTTCCCTCCTATTCATGTAATGCTGCAGACATCTGAAGTATCCTTGTTCATAAGCGAACTGATTCCGAAATTGCTTCTTTCTCAAACTGAAGCAAACCTGGCTGGGACTCGTTATAATGTACCTTTGATCAACTCACTTGTTCTTTACATAGGGATGCAGGTAACGGTTTCTTTGCATGCTCCTAGTTCAAGTAATACTTGACATCTAGGGTATTTGTGCCAGTATTTAATTCTTGAAAATATATAATAAATTATCTTCTCCCCTGCAAATCTGTCTCTTCCATTGGTTGGATTTGTTTTCAATGTCTTCCAAGTATGTACCCAAATTTGTGATAATGTTGGAGATAATATTAGTTATATATTAGGAGAATATTCATGGTTAAATTACCTAGGTTTTTTATCAAGGCTTTTGTACTTGGATCTTAACAAGCTGAGTCGCATAATTTTTATTTAAAGCAAGCTCTAATAGCAATCCTCTACACATCATATCAGTCTACTAAATGATCCCTTGCCTTCTCATTTTATTGATTTATTATATTTGCTTAAACTGAACACACACTATGTTAGGCATCTTTATATTTACTCCTATAAGTTAATTACTCATCCCATGTGATTCTTATCCAAATTTGGTGTGCGGAAGGATCAGTTTGTAAAGAAAACTCTTGGTCACGATTTATTTTTTGTGTTTAATTTGTACTTGCGCTTCTTTTAAATTTTGATGGGTTGGACTGTGTCTGTGTGTGTTTTTCTTTATCTTTATGAATATCTTTTTTATTTTTATTTGTGGTGCAGGCTACACAATTACTGCAGAACAAGTCTACTGCATCCACCCAACAAGTGAATCACAATGGTCCATTGGATCTTTACCTAGTTAGCACGCCTAGGGAAATCTTTCAGAGTTTAATAAATAACCTGGACTTAGAAGGACGTTACCTCTTACTAAATGCAATCGCTAATCAACTGCGATACCCTAACAACCACACACATTACTTTTCTTTTGTCCTGCTGTACTTATTCGCTGAGTCCAAACAGGTATGGCCTTCTATTACTCTTATTGTTTTCATATGTTTACTTGATAAACCATTTCTTTGTTTCTTGTTAACTTCTGATGAAACTAGCATTTTCAAAATAGTACTACTAGGGATTTGATTACTTCATTAAGAGAAAAGGAAGGAGTCTTAAAGAAAATGTAGAAAATCACATAAAATTTTACTCGCAATGTGTTCTTTAGGCATAAGACAGATGATAAGCCGATTGCATGATGGTAGTGACTGATTGAAATCTGGCACCATTTTCTTACTTCCTTTCCATCAAGCAAACAAAGAGGGCCGCATTGCCTTCTTATTATTTTATCCTTTACCCCTCTCACCTCTTATCCTTCCCTCGGTGTAAGCAACCTCTAATATTGTAAAGCAGATTAAGCATCTTCAGGTGTACAGAATATATGAGAACTAGAAAAATTCATATAGCGACTTCCAAATAACACTTTAAAATTGCATTTATTAATTCTGATAACTTCATGTTTATTGATACATCGAAAATTTCAAGACAACATTTCATGTAAAATTTAGCCAATGATAGCCTTTCTAACAGTTCTACCAGTAAAAAAAGCCTAAGATAGGCAGATAGCAAAATTTGGAGGTGAACAGAGGATAAGAGAATGTGGAAACTACAACAGCATTAACATCACTAGTGACAGTTCAAACACTTCAATGCGACTTGAAAAAGAAAATTGTGTGAAGTTGTAATTGTGATAACACAAACATGTGGGAAGTTGTAAATTTGCTCTATTTTGTCAGAGATCCATTGTACCTATGTCGACTAGTAACAATGTTTTTTAAAGCATCATCATCATCAACAACAACCTGTGATTTTTCACGTACCAAAACAATAAAATACTAGCTATGATAAATCTTAAATGTTAATAATTATTTCTAAAAATGTTTTAGTTAGATTCCACTATCTTACTGCCTATTACCAGTTTACCACCATTGCACAAGATCAATCTACTTTTTATGAACCAGGTAGTACCTTAATATTCCTTATTGCTGTAATGCTTTTCGAAGCACTTTTGATAGGTTTTGCCAAGGGATGATAGTTCTTTTTTCCCCATATAATTGCAGGAAAGCAGCATACAGGAGCAAATAACTCGAGTGCTGTTGGAGCGTATGATTGTTAATCGTCCCCATCCCTGGGGTTTACTCATCACTTTCATTGAACTGATCAGGGTATTTATTATTTTTTTCAGTTCGATTCTGTTAGGTTACCCTCATAGCAATCTCAGCATATATATTTACTAATTATTGCCTATATTCAATACATTCAGAACCAGCGGTATGACTTTTGGAATTGTGCATTCACAAGTTGTTCTCCAGAGATTGAAAAGTTGTTTGAATCCGTGTCGAGGACCTGTGTCGGCCCCAAAGCTATGAACGATGCAATGGTATCGGGTAGTATCAGAGATGGCGGTCATTGATCTACATGTAAAAACTTTCATATGAATCAGATTGCCATGAAGACTTGAAGAACCACCCAAGAAGTATCGCCAACGATATCACTTCAAGGGTTTCTTGTTCATTATGGATTCATTTGTATAGAATAATAAAACCATAAATACTATTTAAGGCCCATGTAAATAATATTTATCGTCTAAATTTGAATTACTCATAATAAAATGTGGATATCAAGATCAAACATCGAACCATCAGATGAAATGAAATCTATTAAGCCCCTCGACTAGAGCACTATAATAAAACATGTACAAGCACTTGTCACTTATTGTATTGCTACTCTGAAGTCTCCATCGAGAAAAACTCTAGTAACCTTGTTGAAAACTGATTCGGCACACGAGTCGGTCTATTACTTTTGTTGAGGCAAACAGTGGTTGTGACTCCTTTCGCTATCAGCTGAAAAACGATCGATCGAACACAAACGAATTATCAAAAAACTAATCCAAATAGCTGCAAAAGAGCTTAGAAATCTAAATCGGTTCATTGCGTACCTCAAAATCAGGCAATTTATAGATGGTTTGTTCCGACAGCATTCGCGTAAGCGATATTCCAATGAGCTTCACTCTCACAACAAATTTATCACGGCTCTGATATCGGTTAGGAAAAAAATCTTTTATCAATCAGCCCAATTCTCTTGATTCACCTATAGAATAAATTCATTGCATAATTTGCATGAAAATAGCTATGCACATACTCGTAATGGAGCGATGTACTGGAGGTTCATCTCAGTGATTGCAAGAGAATTCCCGGTTCGAGCTACTGCATCTGCATTGATTCCGATGGATCCAAGCAACTCGTGTTGAGCTGTCCTAACACAAATCGATACATACATACATACATACATACATATGTTACTATTATAGATTGGTTAAGTTTTTGAACAAAAATTTACCGTGTTGGCAGTAGTTGGCATACACCGCATTGTTAACGTATCCAAATTGATCGAGTTCATAGTCTCTGACTTTGAGCTCGAGCTCGTAAAATTTCTCCGTCCTGTGAATAAATAGATCAAGTTAAACATGATGAAGTTAAATTATGAACATGATGATGTTAAAGTATACACATATGAATCAACCTTAAGATAGGGATGGAAGGGAATGCCTTGGTGCTCTTCCAAGGGTTTCTCTTCGTCAAACAAGAAATCATCATAGAAGGCTTATTTTTCGGTATTAGATATTGCCCGTGCCAAGAAGTAGATGCTCTCGGGGGGAGGCAGTTGATCGACGATGAGGAAAGTGGAACGAAAGAGTGATTGAGGCCGCGGAGTAGGAGCAAGTGTGCCGCCATCGATCGATCGATCGATAGATGTGCTACAAATTCTTAGTTGGTGCTTAAAATTTTGCTGTGCTTTATTTGGATGGTTTGCTATTTATATACAAGTTGCACGCTACAAGCTAGGCGGAGTGTGCTTTATTTGGATGGTTTGCTTTAAATTCTTAGTTCTCTTATCGTGAGTCATCACTTTGCACACTTCAAGCTAGGCGGAGATCCCTAACAAACTTGCTAATTTTATTTATTTATTTTTTATTATTATTTCGAATTTTTGGATGGAATGATGTGAGTGGAAGGCAATTAATTATGTGGGAATGCACACTGTGCGATTTTAATTATGAATTATTAATTATGATGGATTCTAACGGCCAGTTTAATCTCATAAATTTTTTAAACTTTCTAAATATAATATATTTTAGGTGAGATTTATCATCGCATTATAGCTCGGGAATAAAAATTATTAATTATTAATTACGAGTGGACAATGTGAGAGTTCTCGGACAAAATATATGTGTTATGCTAATTTTATATTTATTTATTTATTTATTGTATTTTTTAAATATTTAGTTAAATATAGGGTTGAGTATTGTCAAGTCAAATATTAATTTATATTCAAAAAAGACTAAACATAAACATTAACTGAGTTAGAGCACTATTATTTTCATCTAAAATAACATCTTATCATATTTTTTATTATTTCGAAAATATTTTTATTATAATAGTTAAAGTCTTTTGATCAAGTATACTATTTTGAATAACTTGAATTAAAATAAAATTTTAAATTATTTTATTTTATTTTATTATAATAATTACAGTTATGATTATAATAATACTGAAATAAAAATATTTTATAATAAAAAATATAATAATTTTTTTTTTAAAAAAAGGAGAACTCTGCTCTTCAGTATTTTATAATAATACTGAAATTAAATATGTCCTTGATAAACACTAAAATATGATTCTTTTAGAAAATGAGTGTGTTTTATCGCCTCTGATGATTCCTACCTAAGAACTTATTATTTGGGTTTTTTTTTTTTACTTTATCTTTCTTCTAATGATAATGAATAATCGGATGCTCTAATATTACGGTTTCATATTTTTAGAAAATGAGTGCGTTAATATCCTCTTTTAAGCACGTGTGTTCAACTTGCTGAGGTTGCCTTCGATGGTCCCAAGGACAATAATTAATTTCTAAATAAATGTACAATGAATAAAGTTTGAAGGCAACATTTCATTTCCCACAAATATAAATTAATTTTCAAAGACATTTCTAAAGCATGGAGATCAGAAAAAATCTTTATAATAATAATTAATATTTTATTAAATTAATAATAATTTCCACAAAAATTAATATATCCCCTTTTATAATATTAATACGAGAAGTAATCTGAGGATGTCACGTGATGCGTAAATAAAATTGACAATCAAAAGGGGCTAATAGCCTCCCGATTACAATAGCCTCTTCGGCTCCCGACTATAATAACTTCTTCGGCTCTCGACTACAACAATCTCCTTGGCTCCTGGCTATAATAGTCTCCTCGGCTCCCGGCTACAACAGCCTCCCGGCTACAATAACCTTCCTGACTATAGGAGCCTTGGCTACTTGACATTACAACCATAAATGCCCCCGCACCTCTCGGGACCGATAGAACATTATCCTTGTGAGAACGTAAGCATTACTAGCATTATATCCCAGAAAACGTGGGGAACGTGACCCCATTACTCCGAGTAAATAGTCACATAAATAGGGAAACACTCTTAGAAATAGGGGAGAAGGACATGGACGACCACGTCCTCAAAACCTATAAAAGGTCACCTGCCCCAGCAGGTCGAGGTACGTCCACATATACTTTTAAAAACCGTAGCTACTGTTCATCTTCTTCCTACCACCTCAACTAACTTGAGCGTCGGAGTGACTATGCCGGAGAACTCCCTAGCCATCATTCTAACGTTCCCTACTATTTTTCTCAAGTGGAGGTACATACACTTTTTTCCAAAAAAACTCTTCTGGTTGCTTGGAGATAGGCGACGATAGTCAACCCTAGTGCCAGCACACCGGTGAGTCACGTGTCGGCATTCCTAGGCAGGATCAAATTGACGTCGTCTGTTGAAACCTTGAGTTAAGACCCGAACTAGGATGACGGGATGAGTGGCACCGGCACACCCAACATCGTCTCCATGACGACAGAAGATTTCAATAAGCTGGCGTCAGCCACTGTGCAAGAGGTACTACAAGGACAACTCCAGCAACCCCCACCGCAGGGGCCTTCCATCGGCGGGAACCTCTTCGGATCGGCAGAAGCACCCTTAGAGCTTTGTCTCCGAACAACTGGGCCCGAAGAGACTCCCCATATGATGGTTCTCTCTCGAGTGAGTCCGACCGCAGAGCTGGAGTTATCCTCGAAGTCCTCTGAGAAGAGTTTACGTTCGGACCCTCAGAAGAAGGAGGTCACCATGTTGGGCGGAGCCAAGGTCCTCTCGGGGTCTTCGTTTTCTAAAAATATTCTCCAAGATATGTTGCCGTGGAATTTTCGGGCACTAACGATAGGGGAGCCCTGTTACATCAATACTCAGACGTCATAAAATATCGAGTCTTCTTGACAACACTCTTGGGCCCCGCCCAAAGGTGATTTGGTCGGCTTCTCGCCTCCTCTATCCATACCTTCGTGGAATTCAAAAATATGTTCGTACAACATTTCGCCACTAGCCAAAAGTATCAGAAGACTCCACACGATTTATATATCTGCCCAAAGAGTCGTTGAAAGAATATCTAAACCGATTTAACTGGGTAGCCATGGATGCCCCTTCGGTTACCTCGGAGATGCAAGTCAATGTCTTCTCCTAAGGCTTTACAGATGGAGAATTCTTCCGATCTTTGATCAAGAAACTTCCTATCAATTTTGACGGGTTGCGGGCAAGGACACTCAAGTATATCCAGGTAGAAAAGGCTCAATATGCCAGAAGAAAGGAGACTCCTACTCCAGCTACTGTTACAGGCCAGTTGGATCGCAGGGCCCCTCCCCTTATGCAACAGAGGACATCCCAAACACAAAGAGAAAAAGATCGTGCAAACAGTGAAACTTGTCTCCAATTCGTTTCCTGAATCAAGTCAAGAGCCACCCATGCAAACCCAATATTGTACCTTCCATGAGTCGGATACTCATTTAACCCGAGATTGTCAACAGTATGCTCGGGAGCTAAGGCGAGTAGTTAAGAAGCGAAAGGCCCTCAGGACCGGCCTAAACAGGGAGGCCCCTCCAAACCTTATCAATATCCCCGTCGCTAGGATCGAGAGACTGATACAAATCATCGCTCGAATCGATGATCTCCTTCATCGCGAGAAAAATCCCCGATATCTCCTCGATCTTAGCAGTAGACTCCTCGAGAAAAGGAAAAGAATAGAGGAAAAGGCAAGATGGACGCTCGGAAAACAATCCACATAATCTTAGGAGGACCCACATATGGAGATTCCACCCGTGCCCGCAAAGCTTACGGACGAAGGTTAGAAAGCTATGAGGTCAGCATTGGTAGAGAAAGCCAACTAGGCTCCGCAATAAGCTTCAGGCCCGAAGATCTAGAAGGAGTCGAGACTCTCCATGACGATGCCCTAGTGATTGAAGTCTGGATTGCCAACTACATTGTTAAACTGGTGTTTGTGGACACTAGGAGTTCAGTCAACATTATTTTTAAACATACTTTCAACCAGCTATAATTGGAGGAGGAACTGCACCTAGTGAATATCTCCATTTATGGGTCACTAGACACGAGGTATAACCATTGTATTAGATTCATCTCTCTCTCCCTAGGAAAAGAGCTCATGAGGAGGACAAAAAGGATGCCCTTCCTCATCGTAAACGCAGTCTCTGCTTACAATGTAATACTCTGGAAACCAGTATTGAGCACTTTCCAAGCGGTGATCTTCACTTTCCATCAGAAGCTCAATTTCTAATAGGAAATCAGGTAGGGGAGGTTAAGTAAAATCAATTGGCTGCCCAAAGATGTTATGTCAATATGGTCAAAATCGACTCTCGTAAGGCTCCTCGATTGCAAGATGTCTCGGTTCAGGCTATTCAGGAGGCACCGATGGCTCGACCGATTGAAGGAAAGAATGATGTACAGATTCATCCTACCCGGCCGAAGGAGATCACTCAGGTAGCTGCGAAACTCTATTCGGAGCTAAAGCAGGCGCTAATCGCATGTCTCGCACGCAATCATGATGTCT
This sequence comes from Hedychium gardnerianum, assembly GCA_038050645.1. Taxonomy (NCBI): domain Eukaryota; kingdom Viridiplantae; phylum Streptophyta; class Magnoliopsida; order Zingiberales; family Zingiberaceae; genus Hedychium; species Hedychium gardnerianum. Next base: position 1,391,283 of record JBBUKS010000104.1, on the reverse strand, counting down.
TCGCTTGGTCACCCAGAGAAGTTACCGGGGTCTCCCCGAAAGTGGCGGTTCATCAATACCCTCCTCGACGTTTGGCCCGTCAAACAAAAGAAGCGGACCTTCTCACCCAAGCAGGATCAGGTAATAAAGACAGAAGTCCGAAAACTGAGGGAAGTCGGACATATAGAGAAGTGCATTTTTCGACTTGGCTTACCAATGTAGTACTAGTACCCAAGTCAGGCGAAAAATGGTGGGTGTGCATTGACTTCTGGGATTTTAATAAAGATTGCCCTAAAGATTACTACCCTTCCCTTGAATTGACAAGCTGGTAGACTCCACCTTTGGATGCGAGTTTATATGCATGCTCGACGCCTATCAAGGGTATCACCATATTTCCTTGGCTCGGGAGGATCAAAAAAAGGTTAGCTTCGTCACCTCTGTTGGGACTTTCTGTAGGATCGAGTGCACGTGAGAGGGGGGGGGTTGAATCACGTGTTTTAAAAAAAAATCTTTTTAGGTTTTGAAATCTCGTCGAAAGTTTTGATTACGCAGCGGAAAAGTGAAAAGAAAACAGAAAAGAACGTACACAATTGGTTTACTTGGTTCAGAGCCTTCACCGACTCTTACTCCAAGGCTCACGACCATTCAGATCGTATCGTTGGGCAATCCATTAATATCCTCTTCCGGCAACCTATGGAAGAGTGATCTAATTACAAAATAAAGTTGGTATAACAAACCTAAACCAATTTATGCAAGTAAGAAAAGTAAATAAATAGAAAACACTTGTTGTTGGATCGTTAGAGACGAGAGAGAGGGGGGGGGGAGTGAATCTCGTTCGAAAATCTTTTCTTTTCAAAGTAGCAGCGGAAAATAAAAGTAAATAGACACTTCTTTTTACTTGGTTCGGAGCCCAGCCGACTCCTACTCCAAGAACCCACGACCCTTTGGATCGTATCGATGGGTTAATTCACTAAAATAGTTCTTCCAAAGAAGCAAGGTAGTACAAGCAAGCAGATTACAAATAATAAATTATACCGACAATAAAGTACAAATAATAAATTATACCGATGGGTTAATTGCGGTAAAAATACACACATTCTCAATTAATTTTTTTTTTCACTTTTTTTCTCTATTATTTAATATTTTTCTCATTTTTTTGATATAATCAAAGGGGGGAGAAATAAATGTTAAGTTAATATAAGTTAATATATGTTAAGTTAAAGGGGAGATTACAAAACTATTATTTGTACTTTATTGTCAAATTTTTTGTACTCAATTGTAATATTTTTGTCATGTAATTAAGTTTTATAAATTCATGTTTTGATTACCCTAATTTTAATTCGGGTTGATGCACATCAAAAAAGAGGAGATTGTCAGTTTCCCGAGGTAGTTTTGTTGTGATTAATCGAGTTAAGTTAGGTCCTGTGTGTTTTGATCCTTGTATCTAAGTGTGCAGGAACTTAGAAACACGAGAAGTCGAGCGGAAGACCCAATGGACGAGAAGGATGGCATGGGAAGCGAATCGACGGGCTCGGTGCATCTGAGGGACTAGAAGCCGTGGAAGAGTATACCGGTGGAGCGAGAAGGACGTGGTCCGAGGGATGCGAAGTGAGAAGGACGTGGTCCGAGAGACGAGAAGCCAAGGAGGATGCCTACTCAAGGAGAAGGTCAAAGTTGGGTTCAAGTGAGCTCAACTTGGACGACTAGAGATCACCCAGGAGATCGGAAGGACTGGAGGCCCCCACATCGAATACAGACGCCTCAAGCGCCCAAACATTGGAGGCGCCCCCAATTCTCGGAGGCGTCTAACCCACCCAAACAATGGAGGTACCCCTAATGCTCGGAGGCACCTCACCCACTAGTTGAATGGAGGCACCCCGGAGTAGTGGAGGCGCCCCGCCCACCAATCAGAGTCGTTGTAGTGGATAGCAGTTGGAAGCCACGTCAGGTCAACCGAAGCACCCCCAACGCTTGGAGGCGCCCCTAGCACTGCCAGATTAGCAGACCGTTGCTGCATGGATCAGTTTCCATCCATTGGAGAGGACCCCAAGCAATAGAGGCGCTCCCATGACTGTCACGTCAGTAAAACGGTCACTTCGATCATTTTGCTATAAATAGAGGTTGTGTCCTCTAATTTAGGAGAACACACTCTATACTTTCAACTCTATTTCTGTTTTTCAAGTCTGGGCTTTCAAAGTCTATAAGAGGCTACTCCGCCTTCACAAAGGAGATCTTAGTGGAGCTTTCATCTATCTTAGATTAACAACCACCTAGTTTTAAACCAAGTAAACATCTGAGTCTGTCTTTTTATTTTATGTTTATTACTTATAATTAATGTGTATGTGCTTGCTAAGTTTATTTTTATTTGCAGGACTATTCACCCCCCTCTACCCAGTTCAAACGGTCCAACAAATCCTTAACCTATCTAACGAGTCATTGACGAAAATGGACTTTATCTACCTATACTAAGGGGAGGAAGATGAAGGACCAGCAGTCATATCTATGAAAAATAAGGAAATTAAAGAAGTTGAGCGTTGGAAAAAAGGATGGACGAAAAAACTTACAAAATAGAATAGAGAAGGACAAGAGCGATCGAGGACGAAACAAAGGCAGACGGTGAACTCAAAGATAGAAATCACATGAGAAGGATAAGGGCATCCTGTTGAAGGACGTATATATATCGCACTCACTCAATCCTGACTGTCAAAAGCCTGCTGTCAAAAGGGTAGGATAAATATTCGACCGTTGGATCAGACATAGAGATAAGGCTAGAATTTTTGCAATCATCGTAATCCCGACGATCGCTCGTTATCCTTGCAGATGGTCGCATCACATTAATGCGACACAACCTCGGCAGCATGAAGACATACCCAAGTTCGAAAACCAAGACAGATTTTATGGGGTGGACATTTAAAAAGGTGTGATAGTGGTTAATGATACCAAATCACACATTTATTGCAAAATTTTGGGTTAAGTCCAAAAGAACACCACGTGACCGCTCACACTGATCATACACTTGTCCAGTCAATCAGACTTCAGTTGGACTTGCGCCTCCTTCGACTAAACTTTAAGGGAAGACAGGTGATATGGGAGGTAATCTGAGGGTGTCACGTGATGCATAAGTAAAAGTGGCAGTCAAAAAGGGCTAATAGTCTCCAGGCTACAACAGCCTCCTCGACTTTTGACTTCCGGCTACAACAACCTCCTCGACTTCCGGCTACAACAGTCTCATCGGCTCCCGAGTACAACAACCTCCCTGACTACAAGAGCTTTGGCTACTTGACATTACAATCATAAGTGTCCCCGCGCCTCCCGATGCTGATAGAACGTTATCCCTACGAGAACGTAGGCGTTACTGACGTTATCCCTCAGAAAACGTGGGGAACATGACCCTATTACTCCTAGTAAATAGTCATATAAATAGAAAAATATTCCTAGAAATAGGGGAGGAGAAGGACATGGACGACCACGTACTCAAAACTTATAAAAGGTTACCTGCCCCAGCAGGTCAAGGGACGCTCACATATACTTCTAAAAATCTGAGCTACTATTCATCTTCTTTCTACCACCTCAATTGATTTGAGCGTCGGAGTGACTACGCTGGAGAACTCCCTGACCGTCATTCTAACGTTCCCTCCTAATTTTTCCCAGGTGGAGATACAAACACTTTTCCCAAAAACACTTTTTTGGCTGCCTAAAGATAGGCAACGATAGTCAACATCAATGTCAATACACCGATGTGTCATCGACGTTCCTAAACGGGATCAAATTGGAGTCGTCTGTAAGAACCTTGAGTTAAGACTTAAACTAGGACGATGAGATGAGTGACACCGGCACACCCAACATTGTCTTCATGACGATAGAAGATTTCAATAAGCTGGTGGCAGTCACCATGTAGGCGGTACTACAAGGACAACTCCAGCAACCCTCACCGCAGGGGCCTCCCCTCGGCAGGAACCTCTCCAGATCGATAGGAACACTCTTGGAGCTTGGCCTTTGAACAACTAGGCCCGAAGAGACTCCCTAAAGGACGGTTCCCTCCTGAGTGAGTCCGGCCGCAGATCTGGAGTCATCCTCGGAGTCATCTGAGAAGACTTTGCGCCCGGACCCTCAGAAGAAGGAGGTCACCACGTTGGGCGGAACCAAGGTCCCCTCGGGATCTCTGTTTTCTAAAAACATTCTCTGAGATATGCTACTGCGGCACTTTCGGGCGCTAACGATCAGGGAGTATCAAGGAACCACCGATCTAGAAGATCATGTGGGAAAATTCAAAAATGCTTCCTTATTACATCAATACTCAGATGACATAAAATATCGAATATTCTTGACAACACTCTCGGGCTCCACCCAAAGGTTGTTTAGTCGACTTCTCGCCTCCTCCATCCATATATTCGTGAAATTCAAAAATATGCCCCTACAATATTTCGCCGCTAGCCGAAGGTATCAGAAGACTCCACACGATTTATATGCCCTCAGATAGAAGCCCAAAGAGTTGTTGAAAGAATATCTAAATCGATTTAATCGAGTAGCCATGGATGTCCCTTCTTCGGTTACCCCGAAAATATAAGTCAATGTCTTCTCTCAAAGCTTGACAGACGGAGAATTCTTCTGATCTTTGGTCAAAAAACCTTGTGTCAATTTTGATGAGTTGCAGGCAAGGACACTTAAGTATATCCAGGTAAAAGAGACCCAATATGCAAGAAGAAAGAGACTCTCACTCCAGCTACTACTACATGTCAGTCGGATCGCAGGGCCCCTCCCCTTACGCATCAAATGACATCCTAAACACAGGGAGGAAAAGATTATGCAGACAGTGAAACTTGCCTCCGATTCATTGCTTGAATCGAGTCGAGAGTCACCCATGTAAAACCAATACTGCGCCTTCTATGAGTCGGATACTCATTCAACCCGAGATTGTCAACAGTATGCTCGGGAGCTAAAGTGACTAGAGGAGCAACGAAAGGCCCCCAGGAACTGGCCTAAACAAGGAGACCCCTCCAAGCCTTATCAACATCCCTGCTGCTAGGATCGGGAGACTAATACAAATCTTGAATCAACGATTTCCTTCACCGTGAGAAAAATCCCCTATATCTTTCCGACCTCAGCAGGAGACTCCTCGAGAAAGGAAAAAGGATAGAGGAAAAGGTAAGATGGACGCTCGCGGAACCATCCACGTGATTGCAGGAGGACCCACAAATAAAGATTCCCCCGTGCCTACAAAGCTCATGGACGGATGTTAGAAAGTTATGGGGTCAGCATTGGTAGAGGAAGCCAACTAGGCCAGCAATAAGCTTCGAACCTGAAGATCTAGATCGAGTCGAGACTCCCCATGATGATGCCATGGTGATTAAAGCCTGGATTGTCAACTACACCATCAAATGAATGTTCGTGGACACTAGGAGTTCAGTCAACATCATCTTTAAACATGCTTTCGATTAACTACAATTTGAGGAGGAGGAACCGCACCCAGTGAACATCTCCCTTTACAAGTTCACTGGACACGAGGTCAACCAATGAGTTAGATCCATCTCTCTCTAGGAGAAGAGACCATGAGGAGGACGAAAAAGGTTCCTTTCCTCATTATAAACTTGGGAGACCAGCATTGAGCACTTTTCAAATGGTGGTTTTCACTTTCTACCATAAGCTCAATGTCATACTCGGGAGACCAGTATTGAGCACTTTCCAAATGGTGATTTTCACTTTCTACCTTAAACTCAAATTTCCAGTAGGAAGTCAAGTAGGGGAGGCTAAGAAAAATAAGGTGGATGCCCGAATATACTATGTCAATATGGTTAAAACCGACTCTCACAAGGCTCCCCGAATATAAGATGCCTCGATCTAGGGTGAGGCACCGATGGCTCGACCAATTGAAGGAGGAAAATATACAAATTCATCCTGATAGTTTGCTACACAATTATAACTAGATTCAAAATCTTAAAATCTTGAATTTTAAATTCTAAACCTTGAATACTATTATAAAATACTCTTTACCAACTTAATTAAAATTATTTAAAATTAATCAAAATTATTTTAAAATAATTATAGAAGTTAATAAATAACTGCTACATAGTTATAAAAGTTACTAAGTAATTAATATATGGTTAAAATCTTAAACAGTTACTAAGTAATTAATATATGGTTAAAATCTTAAACTTTGATCCTAGGTCTTAAAACCTTAAATCATGAATTATAATTTTGAATACTATTATAAAATACTCTTTATCAACTTTTATCAAAAATATTTAAATTTCATTAAAATTATTTTAAATTTATCAAAATTATTTTAAAATAATTATAAGAATTATTAAATAACTACTATAATATTACAATAATATTTTATTAATTATTATATATTATAATAGTTAGTCATAACAGTTAATTGTAGTGATTACAATATCACTAATAGTAAAAAAGTTCTCTTAAAGTAGAGGGCTATTTTGATTTTTTTTTTTAAAGAGATGTTTTTTTTTTTGACTATTCGTAAAATTTAAAATGTTCTTTTAATTTTGATCCAAGATATTTATATCTGTAGAGACTTTCTACGTGATAGATCAAAAAGTTAGTATTTGTGGAGCACCTAGGTGACTTATCAACTGAATTGACTAACATGAGTTAAATAAAGGTAGAGTTAGGTGTGTAGATAACAATGGTGAGAGTGGACCAAGGACTTTCACATTGGAGATTCAAATCCAGATGAAGATTATTAGGGTTAATGAATTGTGATTGTGCGAATGACTTAATTGTTGCCCCTTCCACTTGTTTACACCATAATAGATTAACATGTAAGTGATGTAACCTAATGGTTAGCAATGACGCAAGCAATTAGGAAATCCTACTTACGATATCTTGAATTGCTGAAGTTATGCAATTCCTTTTAATTATGTTTTTTTATGATTAATTATTTCAAAAATAACTATGGCTGGGCAAGGTTTGAATTAGCGACATTGGATGTGCGTTTCAGGTCCGGAGACCTATTCGGCAAATACGAATTCAACAATATCAGCCGTTGATATTATCGTTCGATCCAACGCTTACGGAAGAGCGCACGTCATAGATCCGCAACCGACTCATGTTGGCCAATCACCGCCGTCATCTTTCCTCTTTATATACTCCACCCATCGCGGCTTTACCCATCTCATCTCATTCTCCTCCCCGCGTCTCCGGTTCTTGTATCCCTTACCCTCGATCGCGATCTCCCATGGCGCCCAAGGCCGACAAGAAGCCAGCGGAGAAGAAGCCCGCTTCCTCCGACAAGCCGGCGGAGGAAAAGGAGAAGAAGACCGCGGCCGAGAAGGCCCCGGCGGAGAAGAAGCCCAAGGCCGGAAAGCGTCTCCCCTCCAAGGACGGTGCCGCTGCTGCAGGCGACAAGAAAAAGAAGAAGGCCAAGAAGGGCACTGAGACCTACAAGATTTACATATTCAAGGTGCTCAAGCAGGTGCACCCCGATATTGGCATCTCCAGCAAAGCCATGTCGATTATGAACTCGTTCATCAACGATATCTTTGAGAAGCTCGCGCAGGAGGCCTCGCGCCTTGCTCGCTACAACAAGAAGCCCACCATAACGTCCCGTGAGATCCAGACCTCCGTCCGTCTCGTCCTCCCCGGTGAGCTCGCCAAGCATGCGGTCTCCGAGGGCACCAAGGCCGTGACCAAGTTTACCAGCTCTTAAATCCATTGTAGTTTGATTGGGCCTCCGATCTGAGATTCTAGGGTTTATTCTGATATTCTACTTGCGCTTTGCTCTTTTATGTTTTTGTTCTTGATGGTAGATCAATGCTCATGTAATATAGTAACTCTGACACGAGAAACTATGGATGATTTATCTTTCAGTTAGCAGTATTGGTAGGTTAATTTGTAGACAGATGATGTAGGGTTGTGCGGGAAGGAGTTGTTTCTGTATTAAATACTTCTATTTAGGGTTTCAGCAATGTGTTTTTGATCCATCTGTGAGTAATTTGGTCATTTCATTGTGATCATTGTGGTTGTTTGTTCTTCTAGTATTTCAGCAATGTGTTTCTGTATTAAATACTTCTATTAAACTCGTACTCTGTGACGTTGTCGCATCATTTCTGATGTTTGCTCCGCTTCTTTATGGGCAAATGGGAAAGATCTTTGAAATTTAGTTCTACACGTATTGTGAATCTCTTCGCTTATGTTGCTTGTCCCTCCCTTAAACTTGAACTATGTAGGTTTTAGCCAGCGGAAGCCATGAACTATAAATTTCCAAGTGTTTAACAAACCGTCGAGGACAGTGAGTGAGATTTGTAGCTACTACGAAGTAACTTTATCACGCTCAAAGTCTAACTGATAATTTTGCAGGCATTCAACTTTTAATTCCATTTATTGACGAAAGACAGTATTTTTGCTGTTCTAGCAAAGGAGCGAATGCAAAATCATGAGATTAAAGTAAAAGTAAAAGACATCAGAGGGGAGAGCCAAATCCACCACCGCCAGGTGTACATATCTGGAGAATCTCTCCAGCGTTCACCATCAAAGTGTTTTTCCCACCAAGATACACCCTTCGCTCGTCTTTCTTGATCAGATAGTTCGTACCGCGTGCGCCATCTTTGCCTCCTTTTAGGCCCCTCGGTGCATGTACTCGCCTCTCTGAAAGGATGCTGACCACAATCTGTTTCCTGAACTCTATTTCTCGAACCAGTCCATCTCCACCTCTGTGATACCCAGCACCGCCACTGTTTTCTCGTAGTCCAAACTTGTGAAGAAGAACAGGATATCGCTGCTCAAATATTTCCGGATCTGTCATCCTAGTGTTGGTCATGTGGCACTGGACTCCACTGGTTCCATCCCAAGTTGGCCCTGCACCGCTTCCACCTCCAATGGTCTCATAGTAACCAAAGGTGTCATCGCCAAACGTTAGATTATTCATGCAACCCTGAGAACAGGCACACGCTTGGAATGAAGTCAGAATAACGTCTGTAACCCTCTGAGACGTGAGCACATTGCCACCAACCACCGCTGCCTTGTCACTTGGTGAAAGAAAAGAACCATCAGGTATGCGAATTGTTACAGGAGCCAGGCAACCTTGATTTAGTGGTATGTCCACATCCACCAAGCAGCGAAGGCAGTATATAACTGCTGCTGCCGTTACTGCTTGAGGGGCATTCCAATTGCCATAAACTTCTGAGCTAGTTCCTTCAAAGTCAAAAGTAGCTTCGCCATTTTTTGCATCAATACTGAGCTTCAAGTGGATAATAGAACCATCATCCATGTAATCTTCTTCCTCAACTGCAGTGGATCCCGTTTCTCGTTCCAACTTTGCTGCAACTGCTTTAAGCATCTCTCTTACAGCTTCTTCAGCATTTTTTTGAACATAGTTCATGTATGATTGAACAGTCGATAAACCATACTGATCGATGAGTTCTTTAATCAGTGTAATGCCTCTCTGGTTTGCAGCTACTTGAGCACGGAGATCAGAAAGATTGTCTTGAATCCTGCGAGTTCCTGGGATTTTGTTATTTGAATTTTCATCAGAACATGGATTTATAAGCAGGTTAATTATTCCCTCTTCTTGGAAGATACCCTCTTCAACAAGTTTGAATGCTTTAATCGTAGCACCCTCCTCCCATAAAGATTTTGAGAATGGTGGCATGCTTCCTGGAGTTATCCCACCAATTTCTGCATGGTGTCCTCTGCTGGCCACAAAGAAAACCAATTTGTCATTGTCAAAAACAGGAGTTATGACGGTTATGTCAGGAAGATGGCTTCCTCCTGCCGAAGGATGATTAGTAACAAGAACATCCCCTTCACGAAGATTGTCGCCCCAATATTCTAATTGCCAACATACTGTGCTTGACATGGCTCCCAGATGAACTGGAACATGAGGAGCGTTAGCAACAAGCCCTCCGTCCGGGCCAAAAAGGGCACAAGAAAAATCCAGCCTCTCCTTTATATTGGTAGAAATCGAAGTTCTCTGGAGAGTCCGACCCATCTGCTCAGCAATTCCCATAAACCGATGATTGAAAATAGAAAGTTGCACCACATCCGCGACCTTTTCTGTGATATCAATAGTGGCTGGGGGAGAGTGAATCATAATTCTTATATTACCATACCTAGTAATGCTTGCTACACAATTAGGTTCCACAATTACTGTACTATTACCATTCATAATGATTGCAGGACCAGGCAGCGTATGACGGTATCCTAACTTCTCTAGCTTGAATAATGGGGTCTGATACCACACCTTGCCAAAGAAAATCTTGTATGATCCTTCTGGTTGAGGACTAGTACGAGATGTTTCCCACTCCCTAGGCTTCATGATGTTTGTGACACCTACACCACGAACCCTTGCATCACAAATCAGAATTTTCCTATTCTGCAGCTTGAAACCATACTCTTTCTGGAAGATCCTTTCAAATTCAACTGCATAATCATCCACGCCTGTTGGTTTTTTGACCATGATGGCTGTATCTGTACCCTCATATCTCAGGTTCAAATATGTTTCTGTCTTGATGCTTTCTTCCCCAAAACCTTGATCCCTGAGCTTTCCTCTAACTTGAGTTAACAGGACAGACTCCCTCCGAGATGCCTCTAGAACACTATCAGTGCTATAAACTGCAGAATATGGTTCCTGTGCCTCCTCAACAACATCAGCCAATCCCATTCCATAAGCACTCAATATTCCACAAAATCGGTGAATAAGGACTTCAGACATACCCAGTGACCTGGCTATAGCACAGGCATGCTGTGGACCTGCACCCCCAAAGCAAGCAAGTGCATGGTTTTTTGTCTCATGGCCTTTCATTTCTGTTAGTTGACGAATAGGCCTACACATTGTTTCGTTTGCGACATTCACAAATCCAAGAGCAATTTCTTCAATTGTCATATCCTTTGCTGAAGGATCTTGGCTCTTTCTGTAAGAATTTATCTCGAGTGCTAACTTGGTGAATTCTTTTCGGGTGGCTTCCACGTCCAAAGGCTGATCCTCATTCGGTCCAAAGATGGAAGGGAAAAAGTCAGGAATGACAGTTCCCAATATTAAATTAGCATCTGTAACTGCTAATTCCCCACCTTTTCTGTAACATACTGGGCCTGGGTGTGCACCAACTGACTCAGGACCTACATGGAAAGAGCCAAACTGAAACTTAAGCTTGGAGCCACCACCAGCAGCCACAGTGTTTATGGCAAGCTGTGGTGCTTGAATTATTGCTCCGGCAATTTGGGTCTCAAGTACTTGCTCATAGCTTCCATCGTAGCGACTAACATCAGTAGACGTGCCACCCATATCAAATCCAATGAGAGGTTTAGATGTTTCAAGTTCAAAGAGGGTTTGAGAGTAACCAACAACACCTCCTGCAGGACCAGACAGGACAGCTTTATGCCCAGAGAACCTTTGTTCTGGTGCAAGCCCACCATCTGATTGCATAAACAGGACATTCACCTTGTCGGCACCATCTTCAAACCTAGACATAAATCCTGTGAGGTATTCTTTAATAACAGGTGTCAGATAGGCATCCACAGTAGCCGTTAGACCTCGAGGCACAGCTCGGACCATGGGAGTCAAAGCTGAAGATAAAGATACATGCCTGAAACCCATACTCAGTGCTAACTTCTCGACCAAAATTTCATGCTGAGGGTAGGTGTAGGAATGCATTAAGACAACAGCCAAACAGTATATTCCTTTGTCAAGCAGATGTTTCAGAGAATAACGCAGACCTTCTATGTCGATGGGCTTTGCCACCTTGACAAGCTCCCCAGATATGCCTTCAATTGAAGAAGTCACATTCTTCTCGTCAATGACAAGTTCAATCCTCTCATCAACCTCCACAACCTCCTCATAGAGACTTGACGGTTTTGAAACTGTAAGGTCAAAGATCTTCGGCCGTGCTTGGTTACCAATCTGGAGCAAATCTCTGAATCCACGAGTCACACAAAGAGCAATACGCTCCCCTTTCCTTTCTAGGAGAGCATTTGTTGCAACAGTAGTGCCCATCCGGATCCACTCAATCTTCTCAGTAGGGATCTTGGAGGATCTGGGAATCTTTTGGCCAGTGAACTCTTCCAGGATTCTCCGTATTCCTTCAATAGGAGCATCATCATAGTTCAGAGGATCCACTGATAAGAGTTTCATAACATATCCTTCTGATTGTCCAGGGACTTCAGCATAGATATCAGTAAATGTTCCTCCTCTGTCAATGCAAAACCTGAACTTCTCCTCTAAATTTCTCATTTTCTACTGCGCTATCTCCTTGAGAAAGAGCTCTGAAGTCAAGTCAAGATATCAAGATTAGCATGCAACAAAATACTATCAATCAATAGTCTAAGCTAAGTCTTTAGACAACATTAATTTTCCAATAAATAAAAGGTGAATTATCCTTGCTGATTTTTTTTCATTATACGGATAAGATATGATTTCCCTAGCAGGTTATCATCTGTCCTCTTTGATTACGTTTTTATCAGAAAGTAAAAGCTCAATCTTTATTTTAAGATATGAGACCATATATTCAACGCAGTTCAGTGCCCTATGATGGCGATTTCCAGATACAAAGAAAATGATGAGTAAACATAATGAATCCAAGAGACTACTATATTTTTAACTTACAAGTTAAAAATTTAACTCATTGCCATAAAATGAACATTTTCAGCTTGAAAGAGAGCGAGAGCGAACGTAGTCGATTCATTTGCAAGAGTAAAATTTTCAAAACAAGAATTCAATTCAGTCCACTATCTAAAAAGTCACATTACCCGATCTTCTCATGAGCTATCAAATATCGCCGGCACGATCAAAACACAGAAAAACCACAAATCTCCAGAATCGTTTTCCCTTTTCGAAACCGTGAACATCTAAGCATAAAGATACGATCAAGAACGAACGATAAGCGACGAAAACAACTGATAGATCAAATGAGTCAAAATCGAGGAAGCTAGCAGTAGATAGACAAGTGGCTGTTGAGATCTTACCCGAAGAAGAAGGAGGTGGTAGGCAAGCACCAGGCAGAGAAGAACTCGGCTCGGTTGTGATTACTAAATACCGCCCACTTATCTGTTTAGGTCATTTTTCAACCTTTTCTTCGTTATTTATTTGTTTACGTATTTGGATTAAAACGCAAAAGAAATCGGTCGAGGTGCCGGCCGAAGCGGACCGTTTCCAATCCAAACGGTTCGAACAGAATCACCCGAGAGAAATCTCTATTTTTATTGAATTGATTGATTGATAGTTCAGCTCAATACCGATTTGACTTCTCTATTATTATAAGCCGTTCATATCTACATTAATAATTACTTTAAAAACATATTTAATGAGTTATCATGAATAACTTACTTATCCGTGTATGATTATCATGAATAATTATGTTTAATTCGAGGATTTTTTAAATTTTAATTTTTTTATTCTAAAAATATCAGAAAACATCATTCGCATTTAATTCAAAATCAAAAAACCTCCGAGATTTTTTTTTTCAATTTCGAAAGTTAAATAATTGTTTTTAAAATTATTCTCGAAATGATCAGAATATTTGAGCATGAGCTAGCGATGTCAAAGGTGACAACAGGCGGTGATAGACGACGCATTCCTTCAATCGCACAAGTCATTGCTAAAGCATCGTGCGCATGCGATAGTGGCGCAACGGGCAATAACAATGGAGACGATGGTGACAACGGAGAGTAGAAGCGAAACAGGGAGGAAGATGATTGATCTATCTATATATATATTTTAACTTTTTAATATATTTAATTAAATCAATAATTTTTAATTATATTTAGAATAAATTAAATAAATTTATTTAAAGTTTAATAAAATTATTTATTTTTTTCTAAAATAAAACAAATTAAAATATTATTTAATTTTATTTATTTATATATATCACTAATAATAATATTATTATTATTATTAAATTAAAGATAATACAATAAAATATCATATTAGGTTATATATTAAAATTCTCAAATAAATAAGATTTTATTTTATTATTTAAATTAAACCAAACACATTATATTTCATTCCTCATGATTAAAAAATGATATATCCAATTAATCTTAAAATTATCGGTTTTGTTTTATGAAATTTTTTTATCAGCCGTCAAAGTAAATAAAAAAATGCTCATAGCGAGCGGCTCAAAAGCCTAACATACTTTAGTTACGTGTTAGAAAATTTTCTATAAATATACTTTATTCCCTCTTAAAAAACAAAATTATGTCTGATGATCTTAACCAAATGCAACCTAATAAATTTTAAAATTAATTTTTAATGGACATAAAATGTCGATTTTTTTTTAAAGAATATGAGATCATCTAGAAAGTGATTAAGATGAGGATTTTATTTTTGCTCCAATAAAATAAATAGGAATAAAAGAATAAAGTATACATAATAGCTAAAAATTAAGATAAAATTATAAATTTTGTTTGAAAAAGAAATATTGTATCTCCTCGTAATCTTTTTGATGAAAAAAACAAGTATCTAGCAAGAGAATAAGAGTGACAAAGTCATACATAACAAAGCAAGTGGTTTTGGTCAATAGAAGTTTAGTTGAAGTTCTTATGGATTAAGATTCTAGAACCTTTCGTTGTCTCTCTCAAACTTAGAGGGGTAAATTGAAAAAAGGTAGATTAGACGGAAGCATTAATAAGTTAAGTTCTTTCTTTTATTATTATTATTGCCATTTTTGTAAGCAACCTTGATTTTTTTTCCTCTTATTTACATACCAATTTGAGAAATAAAATTAGTATATAAAAAAATAAAAGTAAGAAATTCCTTAATCGAATGAGTTAGCTAAATTTTGGAAGCGTCGAGGTAACGACAGCGAAGGCCAACTCCTCCTTGTTTCCTCCTTTACTCCCAATGCCACGTTGAAGATTCAACTTCGCTCGATGCAGCGGCAGTAATCTCCACCACACTCCCCTCAGTCCTCATCGATCGCCTTCTTCTTCCTCCGCCTCCGCGTTGATCAGGGCATCGCGGTACGCTCTCTGTCTATTGCTTCGTTTTGTAAATGAAATCACTGAAAAAGATTTGATCGTGAAAAGAGATGAGATTTGGGGTGAACGCGCGTCTCTTCATCTCTTTCTTATCTCTTGATTTAAAGTTTCTTTGTGTTTTTTTTATTGTGACTCTCGTTGCTAAAAAGGTGTTCTTTGTTTACTTCTATGCGAAAAAAAACATCTTTTGTCGTTTAGGTTTTGGAATTAACGAATTGGTATTTTTTATCGGAAGCATATTAGAAGTCTCGAAGAAAGCTCGCACTTTTCAAAGATTTGATTTTTAATCTACTTTTTAGGGAACTGATAACGTGTGATTCAATTGTTCCAGCTTGACGATATTGTTGCTGATTGCTAAGGTTCTTAGAGTTGTTCAGCTGAATCTGGGACATGGCTCAATTGTTGCAGCATCAAGATTCGAATTTATTATGCAATGAAAATCACTTTGGGTGCATGTCAGGCTTACTCCAATATCTTGATCACCCCCATCTTTATGCAAAGAAGTTACTCAAACACAGTGAGTCTGGCGATGCCAAACAACTATGGGGTACGAGACTTAGACCTTGTGCTCGATTCGTTTTTCAGTACTATTGATACTTTTCTGGTTTAGTATAGACACTTCCAAATGAATTAGGTGCTTCTGTAGCAGAGCAGGGATAAAGATTAAAGAATAGATAAAGTTGTATATGAGAGGGTTTTTAACTTTGTACGAGAACCAAAAAACTGAATATAAGAAATTTGAAGATTATCATCTATGTTTTCCCTGCTACAGCCGAGCCAGAGGTTCCATGTTTTTTCATAGATGAACAGATCAAACAATTTGGTTGGTAGAGGTATCATCCTAGCCTTACAGAGGAATGAATTACAAGCAAATTGAAGTGTTACAAGTTAGGCATTAGAGCCTTCGACAACAAGATTGTGATACTTAAAGAGTCTATATACTTAATATTGCTATTTAGGATACTAGGTAATCAAATAATGTGTAATCTTCCATGCCAATGTATGGAAATCCCTGTACCTTTAAATGCTAAATTATGCCATCCAGCAAGAGCAAGCCTGCAGGGAAAAAAATCCATCAGTATGATCCTTTATGCCATAAATATTTGTGGAATTCTAAGTTGTCTTACCTTTATATATCCCCTCAGCAGCAGATATGATTTGTTGTGGATTATTTTGGATCCTGAGGCAAGTTTGATTAGTTGGACTTTTTGTTGGTCAAGCTTCTTAGAAAAAAATAATTTAGGAATCTAGCAGTCACAAAGTCTCACTCTTGGTGTTACTGATTTTATAAGGTCTCACTCTTCTTGATGTTACTTATTTTATAACATTTTTGTTTCTTTTATCTTGTCTGAGATGGTAATGAAGGTTCAATAAGCACCATAATCATCTATAGCCCCTAGATAATACTCTATTACTAGCAATGAGAGGAGCTGACTATTACGGTGCATTTGGTTCATTGGACTAGTTGCTCTTTTCCCTTTGAATTCTCATGAACTAGGTACTCCTATATTTGGTTAAAAAATAAACTTATAATACCAATTCCCATCCAATCATGATTATCTAAGCATCCTTTTGGCTATTCATTATTGTATTGGATGGTCTAGCTGGACAACTGAGCGATCTGGAAGGGCCAGTCTGGCTGGACAGTGACGGGTTAGCTAAATGAGTTGGACAAAATATTTCATGTAGCAATATTTTGTGGTTGTGAAAGCTATTCCTTGTCAATGAAGCATCTATGCCATTGCACGAACCAAATTAAGGAATAGATATTTCCATTCGACTTTTTATCAATTCCATTCTCTAGGAAAAGTTATTCCATTCCATTCATTATCTTCAGATTTTACAGTTGCTAGTTTATAGATCAGGTACATGTCATAATTATAAAAAGATACTATTAACTGTAAAATTATTATTTTATGAGGAATTAAAAGTGTTAGAATTATTGAACGATAATATTACAATAAAAGTGTAGAAAAATAACCCTTCATGTATGTTTTTCCCTTAGTGTAGCTTTGGACAAAAAATGAACACCAATATCAGTGCTTGAGAAAACAAATTCGGTTTATATGTGAATTTTGTAAAGCAGATTGGAGTGCTGAGTTCTATTGACTAGAGCAACAAACTCTTATGCTCCTAGTATGGAAAAAAGTTTTTTGATCATTCATTGTTGTACACATGCATTTTTTAGTCACAATACTATCCAAAATGATAATTCGTGTCATGTGTAATGGTATAAGTCTAGGTAAAGAAACTACTGTGTTATTACATGTCTGCTTTACTTCATATTTGTAAATTTCATAATGCCTTTATTTGACACCGTTAAATGCTTAATTTGGCATCTCTTATCCACATGTCAATATGTCATTTAGTACAAACCCATTAATGTTACTTTCTCTATGTTCTTATATTTTGTAAATACCTTTTCACAGATTACTGCCACAAATCTCATGTTGTGTTTGCTTAATATTACTTCTTAACGCAGGCAAGAAAAGTGCAAGGTTCTATATCCCATTAACTAACCATCAAAATGATGAGTCATCTGGAGCAGCTAACTTGATGGTAAATTTATGATGAAATACTGTAAAATTTTTGGTAAAATGTCTTAGTTTATCTGGGCACTGTATAATATCTACTAACTATGTTATTTCTAGCTCTTATTTGTCCTTTAGCGGTTCATTTGATGTGAGTCAATTTCTTGTTTCCATATCATGTATCTCACTGTTTTTTAGAAATTCATCCTCCCAAACTCTTTTGCATTATTTTGGTAGAGCAAGTGTTTGAAACAGTATCTGCATCCTAAACAATATAATATTTCGATTTCACTGCGTCTCTGGTTGGAGTTTGCCAGCTTTATGCAGTTGTGCTTGTGCAAAGTGAGATATGTGGTCTACATCAAATTTTCAAATAGCACATGTAAAAGAAAATAGGTATCTTCACTATAGTGATTAAAGAGAGTGAAATAGATAGGTCGTCAACACTTTGCTTGTGCTCCAATGTTTCTCATGCGGCTAATTTTCTAGCTATGTTACTGGGACTCGAATACCAATACTAACCGACATGAATGTGGATCTAAGCATCTAATATGACTTACTTTGGCATACAAAGAATCCAAGCATCATAAGTTCCTAGTGCCAAACTGCTGAACATTTTGTAATAGTTTGTGATGGCTTTACTAGAATAGATGAAGCTGGCATATGCAGACAAAGCAGTTGTCTTTTTTAGTTCTCAGTTTCGTTCTTCAAGTGCTTTTACTTTCTTGCTCTTGAAACAATGTTTGTACTTTTATGTAGTGTTTTTGATTGCAGAAGGATATTCTTTTTTCTCAATTAAAAAAAGCGAATATGTTTACTGGATTTCTTCCTTAGCACAATGCCAGGATTGATGACTGTTAAACTAGATGGCTTCAAATAGCATTGTTTATCATTCAGTTCTTGTTCTCAAGAAATTTATTGGCAAGTATTGTTGTCAGATTTACTTATATCTATAACCACACGAATATCAATAGTTTTGGGGATTGCAGACATGTGCATTAGATGATTTCAATTTTTTCTGGACTTTCATATGCTAAAAATAGAGAGAGAGAACAAGATTTTATTTTTGCTCACTTATTTATACTTCTGCTTCACAAATGAACTTGTTCATGGTTTCTTCTTAGCATATATTTGAGTAAGTGCACCATATTTGTTGCCCTTGTCTATCTCTTCTGGTAAACTAGGTCTTTAGTAGTCTGGTCAATGGATGAGTTTTTATTCCTTTCTGTTGATGGAATCTCTCATGTTTTAACTTTTAATGAAGTCAGGTTAGTAAAAGAAATTCAGGAAAAGCTCTTAGAGATTCGATATTGAAAAAGTTGTTTGGGAAGCTACAGCCTAAACAGAAAATGCTTCCTATAACCCCACATCTGCTGCGCACATTTTCCATTCATCACTTGGAATGTGATGACTATATTCTTCCAGAGGAAGTGACTAGTAGGAATGAAGCAGCAGTGGAACTGCAGATGTCTGACCCTCAACCTATTCAGCAAGATCAACTTTTTGAAAACGAAATCAACTCCAAAATCTGTGGATCAGCTAATGTCGGAAAACATGTTGGCCATGATGAGCTAGTTGAGACTGAAGAACAGGCCATGCATAAGGAAAAACTGCATGCAGCACGTGAAGCATTCTCGAAGAAAAATGAATTAGCTACCAAGGAGAATGGAACAGATGATGCTCTCAAATCCAAACTCTTGTTATTTAAAGCACATAGACAGTTGCATTCGAAAATTGAGGAAGATCCAAATTCTGTTCTAGAGAGTTATTCACCGGATGGTCCGACATCCAATTCAGTTAAAAGACTTAACAACTCTGATTCATATCCAACTCATTTGTTAGGTACAGAAGGAAGAAAACGTGGTAAGAGTAATCAAATTGCATCCAAGGAGAATCCTCGGATTTCGATGGATGGGTTGCTCCATAAAATCCCTTATGGAGAGAAGGTATCCAGGGAAGCATTAAAGAGAGAGCTGTTTCGGTCTGCCTCAGCCAAATCAGATGGGGAGAAAGTGCACCATAAAACCATTCATAGATCTCGCTCTCTTACTGAATCATTGGATCAGTATTCTAGTTTGCTAAATTCCTGTTCAGTTAGAGAAAGCAAAATGACATCTGAGTCGTTAAACTTGATTAACAAACACAGCAGCTTGCAGGACAAGGATGAAGTGAAAAATTATAAAAGGCTTCTTTCTAATCCTGAATATGGATCTTACCATTTGTATAAGAAAATTCAGAAGGGACTTTTCCGGGCATCTCTATCATTAAATGAATCAGCAGTCAGTCAACTGGATGTTGATGGTTTCATTGATACATATGGTTTTGCTGAGTCAAAGTTAGTCGAGTCCCCTCTTCATGTGGAGGTCAAAATGGAAACTACTAAATCTGCAGACCGAATTGCTAATGTGAATTTTTGTGAGACAGCTGATCAACAACCTTTGTTAAACTTTACTGTACCTGAGCATCGTGAAGTGCTTGAAATCACAGGGACAACAGATGAGCATGGTATCCATTTTCCTAAGAATTCATTCTTGGATAGTGAGTCTTACCAGATTGAACAACCTGAATCAAATGAAAAAGGAAAAAGCATTGCTTCCATGGACAAGCTGCCAAGGGTACCTGAAACAGATCCAAGTGCTGAACCAACAAAACAGAGTCAAATTTCTAATCTTGACCCATGTTTTGAAGAAGAAATTGCGAACTCATCAAAATATATAATTTCAGAAGGTAAGTTATTTACACAACAAAAAATATTTGGAATAGAAAATTCTTCCTTATCCAAAATGCATTCCATTAAATTTCTTTTGCAAAAAATGCACAGCCCAGTGCTAATCATATAATGGCATTTCCAAATTTCAAATTTACAATAAATTCATTCTTTGTTCCTTTTTTTGCTCTTATCTGTTAGTTAGCATTTAGATAACACAAATGGTTGAGAGACTTCCATTTTTGCAACTCTTAACTACCTTATTCGTTTCACTTAAACAGATTCTATACCTGAGATCCTCCACATTAAATTGGATCAAGAAGACGAGGCTGAGTTCAAATACATTAGGGATATCTTGATGAAGTCCAATATAAATAGTTCCGAGTTTATTGAAGAATGGTATCCTCAGTACCAACCACATGACCCTTTTCTTTTCGGGAAAGTGGTCGACACATTTGATGAATCTGAAACTGCATCCCTTGATCATCTGCTTCTAACTGATCTGATAAACGAGGTGTTACTTGAGACCTATGAAAAATCATTCCTTCAGAATTGGTTCCTTTGCATACATCCTAGCCCAAGGACAATTCCTTTGGGCCATCATCTTCTCAAGGAAGTCTGGATGAAGATTAGCAAACTTCTTAATTTGCAAAGGCAGTTGAATCACACGTTCGAAAATGCCATGACACAAGATTCTGCGAACGGCAACCGGTGGTTGAACTCACAGTGGGATGCTGAGGCTGCAGGAATGGAGTTGGAGTGCCTTGTACTGGGTGATTTGCTAGATGAACTGCTGCTCGAGCTAATTGATATTTGAACTTGTTAACCAATTTGGTTTCTTCTCTGTAGATCCATCGTCCTTTGTATCATATGCAAAATGTAACATAGTTCATACTAATACTCATACAATGGTGGTTTTGTTTTGTTTCGGAAAAAAAAATTGTCGATAAATCATGTAAATTCAGTAGAAATGACGCACACTTTTGCCGTTTTTATTTATGCAGTTATAATAATTTTAGGTGGTATTATATATAACAGGTACTCATCACGTGCAAGCAGATTGGAATAAATGGGCCAGATCAAAATGGACCGAGCCGAAATAAAAGTACTCTTCCCGACCAGCCCATTTATGGGTGGGGACCACGACAAGTAAAGTAAAAGGAGAACAGAGACGGTGGTGGAGGGCGTGTAAAGAAACGGGTGGATCGTGATAAGGGATCGGAAAGCGACGCCTCGGTCCTCGCCGGCGCTCCGGTTTTCTTTATCTCATCCAATGGGCCCCACTTTTACGATCGACACCAGTTTTTGCTCACCGAAACCATGTACCACAAATATTCGCACCCGATATTCGCACCGGAACTTGAGATTCGTGCAGATCCTTGATCGGACGTCGATATTTAGATCTTGAAACCCTTGCGATTGATCTTGGACGTTGAATTCCACCAAGGAGAAGACCTTGAGGTTCGGATTCCCTATTTGCCTATATATCTGTGTGCCTGGTTCCTCTTCTCGAAGGACCTGGTTTAGGTATCATCGTCGTCGCTTCTGTTTGTGTGCGGATAATGGCCCGGAAGTTTTTCGTCGGTGGCAACTGGAAATGCGTAATCTTCCATTATTTTTTACTTAATTGTTTTTCTATTTTGTTTAGATCGGCCCCGGTTCTTTACGGATCTTAGATCTTAGTTTGATTTTGTTCAGAATCTGAAGTGTGTAGTGATTGTTCTGATTATTATGGATACCTCATCTTGAAGCTAGTTGTAGTTGATTGGGTTGAATTTGTTTGGATCCATCTTAATTTTAATTGTTTCTGACGATTTTAGCTAGCTTGAAATCTCGATTTGGAGGAACTATGGGCCTTCCTTGCGAATCTTTCGTTCTTCTCCCTTTTGCTCTCTACTTTGATTTTAGATTCCAGTAAATCACTTTTTTGATGGGTAATGAGTGAAATAAAATGTTGTATCGTCCTTGTGTCTGCAGAATGGGACGAGCGAGGAGGTCAAGAAAATTGTCAGTACTCTGAATGATGGAAAAATTGAATCGCCTGAAGCTGTTGGTATGATCGTGATTCTCGTCTCAATTGTATATTTTGAAATTGTTTGGAAATTATAGCATGCTACCCGACTATTTGGATGCTTGTGGAGTGTATGCCTTTTGACTTAATTGATGAGGGGAAGGGAAAGGGATGTCGTTGTTACTCCTTTATTATTATTATTACAACTTTTGTATGATGATAATGAACATTTGAATACTGCTACCAGAACTACAGATTGAACATGGTGGTAATATCAACCTAACATTGTCTGTATAGTTCATTCATGCCATGAGCTTAGCTGTTCACTATGAAAGCTGGTTTGTGTGTTCTGGATTGATGAATAACATTGTCTGCATTGTTCTTTCATGCCAATGAACTTTGCTGGTTTGTGTGTTCTTGATGGAGGAATATATTATCAATTTGTCATAGTTCCTCTAAATTAACACATGATTCAAAATTCATTTTCAACTGAGTATATATTATGGAATTGAAATATCTATATTCTTACTTGAATTTTTAAACTTTAACGATGAGCGTCAAGTGAATAATATACAAAACATAGGTTTTCCTCTCTGTCATCACTTAGTTTTTTTATGGTCAATATTATCGTATATGAATCCTTGTATTTATCATCTCTGCAGAGGTTGTGGTTAGCCCACCATTTGTATTTCTCCCTCTTGTGAAAAGTTTGTTGCGCTCAGATTTCCATGTTGCGGCACAAAATTGTTGGGTGAAGAAAGGGGGTGCTTTCACTGGTGAGGTCAGGTATGAGTTTATCTTGGTCGAGTATTATTTTGTATAATAGCTGTTTAAAGAAAAAGTTAAGTTGATGGTGCCTTCTTCATGATTTATTATTGGAAAAAAAATTGATATTAGTTTGCTTCCATTTGGAAAAAAAAAGAAGGGTTTGTGCACCTAAGGTTCTCTTTTTGTGAGTCTCTTCAGAGTTGTATATCTAATTTGATTAAACTTCTCTGTGCAGTGCTGAGATGCTTGTAAACCTTGGCATTCCTTGGGTTATCCTTGGACACTCAGAAAGGAGGCTTTTGTTAAGTGAATCAAATGAGGTGATTTTCTTGATTTCATTGCTCGTATATAGATTTTGTTTTTTCAAAAAATTTACTAATTGAGGGATCAAATCCATGAAGTGCTGTTAAAACTTTATAAGAAATTTAAACTAAGACCTGTTAAGTGTTAATTTATTTTGATTCACTTGTTATTTGGTTGAATTTTCTTGCAATGCCAGATTTGAAACTGTTTCTTTTCTAGAATTTCTGGACTTATGTTTCTTATAACTATCTTCTCGTTACCTAAGATGCTTGTTACTAAAATCTTTGAAGTCTTCATAATAGTTTTGTTCTAATGTATAGCTTCTTAATTATATTTGGTTTTCCGGCTCAGTTTGTTGGGGACAAGGTTGCATATGCACTCTCTAAAGGTTTAAAG
Organism: Hedychium gardnerianum; assembly: GCA_038050645.1. NCBI lineage: Eukaryota > Viridiplantae > Streptophyta > Magnoliopsida > Zingiberales > Zingiberaceae > Hedychium > Hedychium gardnerianum. The sequence goes on along the minus strand of JBBUKS010000104.1, from coordinate 1,367,657 downwards.
GTCATTGCTTGTGTTGGTGAGACACTTGAGCAACGTGAATCAGGATCCACCTTCGAAGTTGTTGCTGCACAAACAAAAGCTATTGCAGGTCTCCTACACATTTTATAAACGGTGTTATTTTACCTTCACAATTGGTTTTGACCGCATGCTTAAGCTAAGATAATTTGCATATATTTTGAATTAGCTGTTCTCACTTGAGTGGTGCAGCTGCTTTACCCTTCAGCAATCCTTGAATAGGTTTGCATGTTTGTAGCATGGTCCACTTGATCAGTTATCTGTTACTGTTTGATAAATGACTAGCCAGACCTAGGTTTCTAAGTTCTTTACACGTTATGCACACGTTTTCTTGGCAATACAATCAGTTCAGAGCCCAAGCCTGATGCTAGCAACAAGAAGAGCAGCTAAGCTTCTTTAAAACAGTTTTTTATGTTGGGTCTTGGTTAATTTGAAGTATAATAGCATGACATAAGTCTCACAGATTAGCAATACGTTCTCTTCTATTGCATGAGCCTCATCCACCATTTGGCTGATCAAACTAAAGAGGGAAGTCAGCTTAATTCATCCTATGTAGAAGAGAAAAAAAGTTAATAAATCTAAACTCTGCAGTAAGTTATGTACTGTTTTATAGGCTACCTGCGTATATAGCATCATACTTCCATTCCCAAGTTAGTATAGGAATTGAACTACGCATGGTCTCTGACCTTCAACTTAGCATATTCCTAGGAAACCTTTTAAAATTATATTCTCTAGTGTCAAACAAATTACTCTCAGAATTCAGAAATGAAAAGAATCCTTTAGTTTGGTAGCTTCAACTACTTCTGCAGTCGGTTGCATGAACACATTAAATGTAATTCTATTTCTTAGCATTCCTGAATGACTTGTTTTATTACAGAACGAATTTCTGACTGGACCAATGTAGTCCTAGCCTATGAGCCAGTTTGGGCAATTGGAACAGGAAAGGTTGCCACTCCAGCTCAGGCCCAAGAGGTAATTTCTGTGGCTATGTTACTTAGTCCCTTGTTAAATTCCCTAGATAATGAAAAACAGCGTATCTTGTTTGTATATCTTGGACTCTAAAATGTCCATTGACACACATAATATTTCCCACACTAGCTATGTTATTATCTCATGCAGGCTTGCATCATTCTGAATACGTGACTTTGTTATCGATTGTTTTTATCAATGGCCATTTTTTTATTTGAAATAACTTCTAAAATATACCATTGTTATAATTTGCTGCATTGATTCTCAGGTTCACTCTGAATTACGAAAATGGCTTCAGATAAATGTGAGTGTTGAAGTTGCAGAATCAACCAGGATCATATACGGAGGTAATCATTCAATGTTAACTTGATTATTTGTGTCCCTTTTTCCATCTTTAAATTCTTCTGCTGTGTTTTCTTACTTCAAGTTGCATAACCATCGTCGAATCTGAAATAATCTCATACATTCTTGTGCTTACCTTTTTGTTTCAAAATTGTTTGAATTACCATTTCATTGTTGTTTGTATCTAGTGTCCTAGATCCCCTAACACGTGAAATTCTTCAGGTTCTGTAACTGGTGCTAACTGCAAAGAACTTGCAGCACAGCCTGATGTTGATGGATTTCTCGTTGGAGGTGCTTCATTGAAGGTTTGTTTCTTTTTTGATTTCTACTTAACGTCCACCTAGGTTTTCCATTTTTAATTATCTGAAAATACGTAACCATTTATTTTTTGCAGTATAGGAAAACTTCTATTAGATTACTTCTATAATTATATCCATACAAACTATATACAATCAAATATTGTACAGGCAACTCCTGCAATATTGTTGTCAATAAATGATTGACTCTATGTTCGTCCTTGAACTGTTGATTATGTCCATAATCCTTGTCATTTTGTGGAACTGCAAGAATCATTCCTGATTTTCTTTTCGACTTGTATTAAGTTTTTTAACTTGAAAAGTAAACAACATCATCACAAGGTAGACGACAAACGTATGGGATGATTTTGCTGATTTGGTTGATTAACATTGAAACCTCCACAGCTGATGTTGTCCCTGGAAACTGGAACTGAATCTTTTCTTGTTGATGCTTTAGAACTTCAATCTCATCCCTTTTTCCTTTTTTTCAGCCGGAATTCGTGGACATCATCAATGCTGCTACAGTCAAGGCCTCTGCTTGAGAAGTCTCTTTTTGAGTTGAAGGCCTCGGACCTTTGATTTTTGTATCGGGAAACTCTTTCTCAATCGAATTCCCTGTCTCTTGCTTGTAACGGAAACAAACTAGCAATTTTCAAGTTCATGTTTGAAAGACTATTTGCTATGTCATGCTTATGAAGAAATAACGACCGAGTTGCAACTAGTTAAATATGCCTAGCTTTTGTCAATTGTGCACTATTAAATTCTACAATTTCAGATATTGGCAATAGTGACGCAATACTGATAGGACAAACTGCAATTTTTTTATGGCTTCTGCATACTATCAGCAGCCGAGCTAAACTTTTAAATGTTCTCTTGCGTAAATGCAAGGGAGATTTATTTATGCACCATTTAATAAATATGTGGATTTATTAAAAAAGAAAATAATTTTAAAATATTAATATTTGAAAATAATTAGTTGTAGTTTTAACAAATGATATATTGAGAAAAATAGAATAAGATGATACCAATATACTTAAAATAACTAAAAGATTTTATAAGGAGAAAAAGTTGAAAATATAATGAACAAAAAAATCAAGAAAATTGGCTAATATAATAAAAATTAACTCAATAAATTTGAATATTATTAATGAGTTGATATTGCATCACTATATTTCACGCATTCCTTTTCAATTTTTTAATTATTTAAGGATTGAGTTTTAATTTTGATAAATTAATGATGAATTTTTTTTAATAAGTGGCTGATTTAAAAATATTGGATTGATGGACTGTTCATTATGAATAATTTTTAATTTATTTTGATGATCAAAATTGATTGAATACACGATATTAATTAAAAGAAATAGAGAAATAAAATTTACATAATCCAACCCAAATCGTTAGGACAAAAAATATGACTTTTTTTAATTGAATGAGCCATAGATTCTGATTTCTAAGTAGCAATTGACTCCACCACTTTCCTTAATAAATGCCTCTATTCTTCGTCTCCAATTCCAACCGCTACAGCTTTAAATACGGTCATGCATGTTCCAAAGCTTGCTCGCTGTAAAGGCACAGAGGTGTTCATGGGAAGAACATGGAACATATCCATTGCACAACTTTTCTTCATTCAATTTGTTCTCTATTTTTATCCCCCTTTTGCCTTTATCCACATACAGGAGTTGCTCTACAATCTTGCTCTTATTGTTGCACCGAAGCTTTTATTAATAGCTTTTATATGAACTCACTCACCTCTGACTTTTCTTTGTGTCACCTCTCGCCATTACTGCACTGACTCTCCCAATTTAAGCTGACTGCTTCAGACTACGAATGAAGTGAAGTTTTAGGATGGAACACATAGACAAGCACCAGAAGAGACTTAGCTTGCAGGAAGAGGTGAGTATCAATTGATATCTCAATTGGATACGGATATGTTAATGTTGATCAATAGCATTCAGGTTGCTGTGCTGCAAGATGCACTGGATAAGGAACAGAAGCTGAATCAAATCCTACAATGCGCACTCCATGGCGCATTTGTTTGCCATTCATGCGTCTCTTCATTAGCTCCTCTTCAGGTATTCTTGATATTCAAGCTCGAGTTACGAATGCATCAATCCAATGTAACCGCGGCTAGCATTTGCAGGCGCAGGTGCTTCTGGCAGAGTTGGCAATGGTGGAGGAAGAGATCATGATGCTCGAGAGAAAGATCGAGGACTTGAAGTTGCGCATCTATCTAGAGAGAAACCAGGAGAGGAATTCGTTTCGGCGGCAGCAGAGGCACTTCCTTTGCGGTTTGGGAGGCCGGAGAGAGCTCCATAAGCTCCAACAACTACCGGGACTGAACCATGAACGAGTGCCAGGTTAGTTGAAGGGGGAAATTGGTGTGATGAACAAAGAAGACATAGTTTTATGTGATAATTCTTTCATGTGAACAGGCGATGAGGCCGAGAAATTGGCGAGCAACCATGAAACAAACCTTGACCTCTGCCACGCTTCAAGTCCTCAGTGCATTAGCAGAGACGAAGAATCCATCATGCCTGAAACACCAAACATGCTCTCCGAGGAGCTGCTCAAGACCCTAATCGCCATCTTCCAGAAGCTGAGCCAGAGTACAAATCAACTCAATCATGAACCACACAAGCTTCCTAGCTCATGCGTGAGTTCAAACAATTTCCACAGTTACAGTAAGACTACATCTACAGCCTCCTCAAAGGGCGCGATGCAGAGAGGAGAGTTGTGTGGCGTGCTGATGCCTGAAAATGAAGGGGAAGCAAAGGAGGTGGGACTCAAACACAAGTTTGTCAGTTGCACGAAGGCTTCCCTGGACTTGACTCGCATTGAATTGTGCCTTCCTGCATTTGGAAAACTGAGGTAAACTTCAAAGTAATTCAGCAACTCAAACAAAAATCACACCCAGTTTCATCCATGTCTTTCAGGACACTGACGCACAAGCTCTCTGCTATTAATCCAAGCTTTCTCAGTTACAAGCAAAAGCTTGCATTCTGGATCAACATCTACAACGCTTGCACCATGCATGTACATTAACTGCTCTTCCTTGAACTATTAAAGGAATTAGAAAACCACAAAATATGTGACATACAATAATTGATGGTTGATTTCAGGCATTTCTACAACATGGTTTTCCTCCCTCACCAGATAAGCTTCTTGCACTACTAAATAAGGTCTGTCTACCCTTTATTTAGCTTTTTATATACAAATTCCTTTTTATATTAAGACAAATTTATATTTGAATGTGATTTAGGCCGCGATAAATGTTGGAGGTGTCATTCTTAATGCTCTGGCTATCGAACATTTCCTGCTGAGGCATTCTTTTGACACTGACCATGTGAGTGAGAATAGCAATTCAACCTTCATTTTGTTTTCTTTTAACAAATTGTTTTTTGTTTTGGTTGCAAAAAGGAAGTCTTTAATGAAAAAGAGGGACTTCTGGTGCATGCATACGGACTAGGGTATCCTGAGCCTAACGTGAGATTTGCTCTTTGCAGAGGAAGTTGGTCTTCTCCTGCGGTAAATAAATTAAAGTTGCTATAAGTTTAAATGTCTCAGTTTTGTATTTAGAAATTCTAGCCATGAACACAAATCCAACCACCTTCTTGTTGGCAGCTGAGAGTGTACACGGCAGAGGATGTGGTGAATGAACTGGAGAGAGCCAAAACAGATTACTTGGAAGCTTCAGTGCGCATCACCAGCAAGAAGAAGATCATCCTGCCCAAGCTTCTGCACTGGCACATGAAGGATTTCGCCGACGATTTGGAGTCGCTGCTCGAGTGGATCTACAGCCAACTCCCCGTGTCCGGATCGCTGAAGAGGGTGCTCAAGGAGTGCTTGAGCAGAGACCCAAGGATTCCCCTGGCAAAGTTGGTGGAGATACAGCCACACAGAGCTGACTTCAGGTACTTATTGCCATGGCGAGAATTAGCTTCCTACTCAATCTCATCTTTCTTCTGAATTGCAAGTTCGAATGAACGCATGGAATTCTTCGGATCAAAAACAATGATTTATTGATATATTAATTATTATCATCATCATCATGGAATCATCATTTCATCACATAATTATAAATTATATTATTCCTCTGATATTCTCCGACCATTAACATGGCGATGACGTGGAAGCATGCGTGTCATATATAAAAACAATGACCTGTCATTAATTGGGAAGATGTGGATGTAAACGCAGTGCTGATCTGGCATCGCACTCAGCAAGTGCCTTTCTCCTACTGGTCAACCATTAACATATGCATCGAATTTCTTTTCTTTTTTTTGGAAAAATAACAATAATAATAATTGAGAAGGTTGGTGATAAAAAGGAAATTGATCTGTTTCTGGCAATAATTGTTTTTGGATGCTCATAATCTAACAGAAGAGTCCATGAATCTGGGGATTAATCCTGAATTTTGTGATTAATTATAAATTTGTTCGGGGATAAGATCAGCTACGTTGCTTCTATCCATCAGATTTTTAATTGGGGACATAAAACAAAAAACGCAAATAATTAAATCCTCAGATGTGACAGCATGGCAGCCAAATGATTGGCAAGTAATAATTCGAGTGGTGGCAACCACACAGCACGGAATCCAGCTCATCGTATAGCGTGACATGAAGGCGGTGCCCCGGTCATGTCGCAGTAGCATGACTCATCGAGGATACTTCCGATTCGATCATATTATGAGGCGGCCGTGATCGAGTAATCAACTAATCATGATCAGGAAAAATTGTAAAAGATGAAATGTTTATTTTTAATGTTTTTATTAATTCGTTTTAATGTTAATAGGAAGAAAATAAATTATAAAAATTAATTTATTAATTTAAATAATGATTAATATATATAAAAAAAATAAAAAACTGATTATTAATTAAAATTTAATCCTTAAATTTTATAATAATAGTCTATTTTAGAAAGAAGAAAAAATTCATGAATGTATCGAGTAGAGTACTCAATTTGATGTTGAATTAATTTTATCAGAATGATAAAGATTAAGAAGGTCGATTGTTGATGCAATATGATTAGCATTTTTGAATGTATCTGACGAACGAATCAGAGGTGGACCGTCTGAATTAATCGGATAAAATTTAGAGTGAGTTATCAAAAAAATAAATAAATAATAAAAAAACAAGATTGATGGCGGTAAAAAAACTGAATTTGTATAATAATATTAATAGGAAAATAAAATATAATTATTTAATATTTAATATATATATTGTAATTATTTAATTTTCATTAAAATCAATTTAAAATACTTATAGCAACTATTTATTGTATTAACTATTATAGATGGGATCAGCCAGCCTGGAGCTATATAGAGAAAGAGATGTTCATTCAAATATTTATAATTTGAACTTTAGTTATGATATATTTATAAAAAAATAATTTAAATGAGATGTGCAATTAAGAAATATTGAAGTTCTGAGTTGTTCATCATAAGAGTATTTTTCGATTTATCATGACTGATGAAATTTTTTATAAAATTAAATTGATCATCTTAGATTCGATATTATCTAATTTATTATTATTATTTATTATAGATGAGATACAGAGTAATTGTTATAGTAATTAATTGTATCGACTAATTAATTAATTTTAGAATGGATGATTTAATTCTATATTTCGATCATTAAATAAATCTAAAAAGTAAGAGGGTTTGATTAGTTGTTGCTGATCCAGCACTCAAGTAGGGACAATATTGTAACGAGAACAAAATATAGCTAAAACACGTGTAAGTCACACGTGGTGGATCTTTTTAATTTTTGTCCTATACTAATCGATCGAGTAGAAAATAATGGAGAGGCATTCAAGATAATCATGCGCGTTCTCATAAAGTTCAAGTACATTCTTTAGCAAATAAGAGAGACACAAATTGTGGGTAGACGATAAAGGAAGGATTCATTCTCATCCTTTAATCTAAATCTAATGGATAAATCAAATGTACAATGTCCACAAATATACTTTGCTCTCTCTCTCTCTCTTGTTTCGGCTCCATGGAACTAATTTTTAATTAAGCGGTCACAGGTGTCTCCATGGCCACATTGCCGGCGGCGGGGTACAGGACGCTGCTGGCGGTGGCCTCCGCCTCCTCCCACAGCTCCGGCAACGCCTCCTTCATGTTGTGGATGCTTTCCAGGGCGTTGTCTGCCCCTTTCACACGGTGCCGAGTACCAACCTGAATTAGCGATCAGCTAATTAATACATAATCCAATTTTAACTACGAAATTTAATCCAATATTTAAGCTTAACTTACCAGAACAGTCTGCAGCCCCACGCGCTTCCCGGCTTGGATGTTGCGTACGCTGTCATCGAAGAACACCTGCAAAAAATCAAATTTTGAATTGACAAATCTGATGATTTTATGTCTGCAGTTGACGAAAAAGAATCAAAATTGAATCTTGCTTACTGTTCTTTGAGGATCGATGTCGGCGATCCGCAAAGCCTGCGCCATGGCTTCCGGCGACGGCTTGCAGAGCACCGGCGTCGGTGGCAGCGCGTCTCCGGCAGCAGCATCCGCCCGGGAGAAGTGCCCTACGATGTCGAAAATTTCGGTTGACTTTTGGATCGAGCAAGACGACGTCGGCGGATTCAGCGTCTCGAAGCAGATGATTCCCTCGAAGCAGTCTTCGAGTCCCAGTTTCTTCAGCCCTTTCAGTGCGTGAGCTTTATCAGCGTTTGTGAAAACCTAAATTTTCCAGAGGAAACGAAAAAATAAATCAGATTGACAAAAAAACCCAACAACTTAATTTGACCCAGAAAAATGTTGAATCTTACGAGTTTGCGAATTGGGAGGCTGAGCAAGAGTTGTCTCAGAACAGGATCAGGCTTCAAGTTCTCATAAGGCAGTCTTCCGTGAACGAAGCTACAAAAACAGAGACGAAAGAACTAATTAATCTTTTGCTCCAAGGAAAACAATTTTTTCTCCTGGAAAAAAGAGATTTGAGTCACACCTGTGGTAATGATCATAATCAAAGTCGTAGCCAATCGCCTGGTGGATTTAAGAACAGAATACTTGAGTTAATTGCTTAAACAAGTTACTGTAAATATAACATCATCAAATGATTTGAAATACCCTTAAGCCAGCCATTGTTGTGCCATAATTCCTGTACAGAAGGTTGCCTAATTCTGGCATCTTGCTTTCCTCGATCCCCAGTTCCTCCACCAAATAATCTATAAATCGATGGGCAGTAATAAATAATTCTCTCATAAAAAAGAAAAAAAGGGTTGCAGAAGAGGGAGGAAACGTCAACATGCATCAAATTATACCTCCAATGTTCTTGCAGCAGGAAGCCGCTAAACCAGAGCTGAGTGGGTACAGAGTATCATCAAGATCTGTAAACAAGAAGTAAATGGAAAATAAATATTCCAAAAAAAAGGTTCAGAAAGAGAACGAAAGTTTAAAGCAAGTAGTTCTTACCGAAGAGAAGGCAATCATATTTGGGTTTCTGGACCTGACGATACCGAGCCTCGTATTCCATCTCGATCGATTACTAGTTTCAAGAATCAAAAAGGAAGTGTTACAATTGCATAAGAAAAAACAATTTTTTTTTCCAAAATAGAAGTAATCTGAGTTCTTTGTTCTTCATTTCCCTTCTGAAAAGAGTCCTCTGTTTTTTGTTTTCTTACTCAAGAGAAAGCAGGAACGGGAGCTTACCAGATTCAAGAAGAAGAAGAAGAACAATGCAGTGGAATTCACTGCGAAGTCAGAAGAAGAACGAGAAGGAAGAGAAATGAAAAGGTAGCAGAAAAAAAGGGAAATTATATATTTCTGTTCTGGTTACGGAACAGAGCAATGAAGAACAGAGGCGAATGGGGGAGGAAGAAGGTCGAGCCGAGGGCATTATATAGGCGACGAGTCCCTTCTTTAATTGCAGCTTAAGCAGTACGCTTAGGACTAAGCATTACTTAATTACATTCTTAATCGACGTCGTTAATTAAAAAGGCTATTGGAGAACGGGCGGCGCACGCTATGACAGATGTCGAGTGGTGATTGGTGAAACGGCAACTTTCGATAATAATCACCACCCTTGCTCTTTATGTTTTTGTTTTTGCATAATTTTTTTTTAAAAAAACTTTTAGTCTAAATTAAATAATTCCATGGCAACTGCTCATTCTAATTTTTATAATATCAGGCAAATTAAATCATTTTTTTTTTCCAATTTGAGGTATTCCCCCCCCAAAAAATGGTAAATTAATAGTTTCAATAAAATCATTTATTTTTAAATTAATTCTATAAAAAAAATCTAATGGGCAAATTAAAGTCGATGCGACACCTTAATAAAAAAATAAATCATGTGTTTTATTTCGCATTGAATTTATGGATTCATTGTACCACGTCTATCAAGATAAAAGGAAAAACATAATTATTCAAAGAACACACCTCAAGTTTGAGTATTTCAGTTTTTGAAAAAAAAAAATCAAACATCTAACTTTTACAAAATTTTAATTTTTCTCAAATGACTAGAGATTTCATGTAATTTTCACAAAATAATTTAGATGCCTAATTTAATGTTTAAGTAAAAATCTTTATTACAAAATGATACTTACTATCAAAAAAATAAAAAATATTTTAACGCCTATGATTGATGTCGATACTTAAATAGAACCAATATTATTGAAAATAATATAGTGCACACAATTATTTAATCAAGCATCACGTGGCTTTAAAAAACTACACGATGACTAAGTATTATTTTGACAAATACACACTTTGATTCCAATAAACTACTCATGCATTTTGTCACTTCCTAATAATTTGATGGTGACCAAAATGTCTTCACCAAACATGTGACCAATGGTCTCTATTGCACACATAATTGATATGTTGTAAAACAAAAATGTACGTAACAATCTAATTAATTGTTCCAAATTGTATATATCCATCATGGCATGTCATATCACAATAGCCTTTGTTTTATTAGAGGATAAAACTATAATTTTCTCTTCAAGTTTTAGTATTTTTATTGTCTAATTCATTAAATTTTGCAAATTGTTGTTAGGATTCCTTTGATCAGTGTTTAATTAAATTATCAGCTGGACCAATAACGAGGCGACACATACAAAGGATATTATTTTTTTAATCTAAAAGTACCTTTAATATGTTTATTTCCTATTCCTCCCACTAAAAAGGTATTATATAACCTGATTGCAAATTAATTTACAACACAAAAATTTAGATATTAAAAATATATTTTTTTTTAACAATTTAACATTTTAATATATTGACTTATGCTTGAAAGATTTAAACAGTGACGTCTTTTTTTTTGAAAAAAAGGTCGATGACTAATTTGTAAGGAGGAAATTGGAACTTTCCCATTCTATTATTGTAGGACATAAATAATCACAAACTAATAGTAGTGATGTAGATTCTTAAATATTTATATAATCTTCGTCGTTGTCTTCGACAAGGACCTCTTCTAATAATTGTGTTAGATTTGATCCCTCTGTGCAAATTTTCAATAATTAGAGTGCTTTGAGATGATAATTGGATCTTAAATAGTAGAAAAAGACCCTTCTATTTTGACAAATTGGTCGTCGAAACTCCACTTTTTTTTTTTAATATATTTTTAATCTCTATCATTACTTCATACAAGGGATTTTTAATTAGCGTCGACAATATCTAAGATTTCTTAAACGATCAAGACAATTTAGAGTTCAGCTCAGCAAGATCAAGACTTGTAAGTAACACAGTACCGGTTAAATTATCAAACTTAATTAATCAAGAATAACCAAACTTTGATAATAAGAAATGAAGGATTATTCAAGCATTAGATTCAAAACCTCCAATTCAGGAAACATTACAATAATGATTGAGCTCCAACCTTGTTATCAGCAGAATATACATGGGAAGATTCCAGCATTCAAATAGATTATTCAATCGATCGTCTTTAAAACAAGAGAACACTGTGAGAGATGAGTTTAGGATAATTAAATAAAATGGGCATCGATTGTGATTTCTCCACTCTGTTCAAGTAGATTCATCTGTAAAGACAAACAAAAGCACTATCGAAGAAATACTGAAACTGACTAGTATTGTGTTGAACAGATGCTTCAGTTTCCTGGATTTCACTCTTTCCTGCCATATATCATCAGAAAACATTAAACAAATTCAGCAACTCCCTAAATATAAAGCAGTAGTTACGATCTCCATAACTTTGAAATAAAGTTATCAATAGCTTGGAAAGTAAAAAGGTTTGCTGACACATAGTAGCATTGTTGATCTAAATGGAAATGGGTTATACAACTTGACAGATAGCCCTCAAGTATTAGAGATTTCATATCAAAAAGATTACACATCAGCTATTCAAGCAAATGGCACGGCACTCTCCCCACGGGGCACGGTGCGATGATAAGAGGCAATGTAACGAGGGTTCAAATCTCACGTTGGGCATTTTTGAACTCCCGCGGAGTTTGAAATCCGTTCCATTGAAAATAAGGTGAAAATTGCTCTCTCACAAATTAACCACCCCTCAAACAAAGTTAATTCTCCTCTTTATCAATTTGGCCAAGCTTCCACAGTCCATTAATTACAATTAGGACAGACTATTTGAGCTTCACCTTTCGTCGCTGCGAATACATGTTTCATCTCATAACCATACTTAATTATTCCTTTAATATAGCGAAATTTGATTCATTTGAAAATTTAAATTGGAAACGCAGTGCCGACGAGCGCCATGCACGGCGGTGGCTCCGGCCGCCAGATACGTGGTGCTGTCGGAGGACAACTCTCCGGCGGCGCCGCCTGCCTTCTGCTACAGGAAGGGAAGGCGGTGGTCTGCCATAGAGTTCGGTGAAGAGATGAGGAAGGGGAGGAGAGCAGGGAGGGAAGGGAGACGAGAGTTGCAGAAACCATCTCGCTGAATTTGACCAAGTCTTTGCCGGTTCAATTTCTGGATTTGATAGGGAAAGTCTGAGATTTGGGAATCTTTATTTTATATTTATTAAAAAAACATTATCCTTAGATTTTTCATATCGGGGACAGCCAATGATACACTTCCAACAAATCCGTTGCTCAAATTAAACAATCTAAGAATCTAAAATACACCACTAACTGGTCCACGTCTTTCTTTTTGCAATAAATTATATATACGCGCTTTGTCCCGTCGGAATGTAACCTTACTCGCCATTGGCAGAGACCGAAGGGACCCGTATGCGGGGTCATTACCGCGACAAGGCAACTTGACTTCCAAGTGAGGGTGCACCATCTAAGCCGTCCGATCTCTTTTCCATCCAAGACATTTAATCATCCAACGAAGAAAATTGACTAGAGTGTCAGTGGACGGTGGATGCTGGTTACCCACAACGTGGCTTGTAGGAGACCACGGACTTTGCGCTTTTTTCGAAAAAAATAATTAAATATATTAAATATCATGTTCCTCCACTGGAAAAATCTACCGTCATCGTCACCACCCCCACCGCTACGGCCGCCTACTCCTCCGCCACCGCCGGTTCCCTCGCAAGAATCCGTTTTTATCTCCGTGACTTGTTACCTTTCCACCTCTCGTAGTATCGGTTTCCCTGATTTTTGTATTCTCCATCGGAATCGATTGAGACTGATGGGTGAGGAGGCCGCCGGCGACGACGAATTCGATCGCCTATCCGCCTCAGATGAAAGAGAAGTCGTAGAAGATCACGGGAGCGTTCTGTACTGGGAGGTCGGTCTCCCTAGCGGTGACGATCTGACCCCCCTCTCCCAGATGTTGGTGCCGCCGCACCTCGCCTCGGCCTTCAGCGTCAAGCCGGAGCCACCACGCACAGATATTGATGTGCAACGCGCCTCCCAGTACACGATCTCCAACCTCGGCCGCACCGCGCCCTCGCCAGCTGCCACTGTGGCCCTCCTAAACTTCTCCCCCTTTTCGCCTGACGAATCCTTGGGCTTTGAAGCGAATGATCCCGTGGAGAATGGGGATTCTTGTGGGCGTATCTCTCGATCGGGACCGATTTCTCCTTCTGCCGCCTTGGAGGAGGCGGAATCATCTGCGCCCGTGCCCGAGGACTCCGGCGACGAGCCCTCGTCTTCGCGGAACCCCAAGCGGGCGCGCCTAGTCTGGACGCCGCAGCTCCACAAGAGGTTCATCGATGTTGTGGCGCATCTGGGGATCAAGAACGCTGTGCCGAAGACCATCATGCAGCTTATGAACGTGGACGGGCTCACGAGAGAGAACGTCGCGAGCCACCTCCAAAAATACAGGCTTTATCTCAGAAGAATGAATGGAATTCAAGATGATTCACCTTCGCTGCCTGACCGCCTGCTTACCACTATGCAACCGGCGAAAAAGAGTCTTCACGAGCAGCATGTTCCTTATACGCCCTTGCAATATCCTATGCCGGCTATGATTCCTGTGCCGACGTTTGGGATAGCTCCTCCTCATGGGCACGGCGTTCGGATTGGAATGGTACCCACCATGGAGCATCAAGGAGATGCAAGATATGCGTTTGAACAACACTATAATGGAGCTTTGGGCGAACGGATGAAAGATTGGTAATGCAAGATTAATTTGTTTTGTTTCCATTCATTGTAGCTTTACTTCATTGTTTTGGAATTTCGTTGCAGATCAACCATTTGAATTTTGATTGTTTGGTAGTAGCTTGGGTTTAGGTGCTTAGATTAAGTCCTTATGTTGAAAATAAAATCAACATAAAATCCTTTTTCAAAATTTCCTATTGAGGTTAGGATTAGTTGACAAATCTGGTTTATGGTATGAGAAATAGCATGGGCTTTTCCAGTTTTAGTCACAAAATTGATTTTGTTCATTCTTAGAAACTTTGCTTCATGGTGCCTTTTTTGTTTTTATCTGCAATTGTTTGTGTTTTTGGAATTGGATTGAAGGTCAACCATTTGAACTTAATTGTTTCTAAGTTGCTCTAATTTAGGCACTTAGATTAACTTACTATGTTAAAAAAATTCCTTTTCCCAAAATTTCATATTTGCATATGTAAGACAATACTAACGGTAGCATATAACATAGTTTGGAACCTTATTCATACTCCACGACTTATGACTCTTCGTTGAGTCACTCCTGAATCTCCACTAAGCTTTCTCCTTCTTGAATACCTTCCGGAGGTGGATAAACTTCTTACAAGACTTATAAGAAGATAGAACGAGAAATAAAGACAAGACAACAATTAAATTAGGCTATTAATACAACAAGGAAGCTTAAGCGAATGTTAGAATGATTGCACAAAATTCACCCTTAGGGCTCTCCTTGATCTTCTTTATATAACCTTCAAGTTGTTTTCATTCTTTGCTTTTTTGTTCTATCGTTGATTAGTCAACTGCCTACACCATCACCATCAATTGAGTGTTTTGACAATAACCACAATCTTCAATCTTCCAACGAAGACCTTAGTGTACTGGCCATAACTATAGTCAACTACCCTGCTTAATAGCTTTTATCATTTGACAATTGCAACTTTTTTTTGTCAGATCAAGTCGCTTGACTCTCATAACTCACTCGAGCTTATCTTCTGCAGTTTGATTTCACCACCAAGGTCTCCATGTGTCATCCTTCACTCCTTACCTACTTACATATGTTTACATATGCAGTTTGCCTTCTTCTAGCTACTGTCAACGCTGCATATTGATGCTCCTTGTCCTACGGTCCCTCTCCGATGTCTCATTCTATCCTTCTCCGATCTCATTCCATGCCAAGTCAAATTCCACGAGTTACCCCATCTTCACTTAATGCTTTTCGTCTTACAGTTTCTTGAATACCTTATGCATCCTTATTTGAAGTCTATCAGACCTCTAAGTCATTGAGCATGTCTTCTTAGCCACGACAAATCATCATTCACAATCGACTTTGTTGAGTCACAAGCTCCACGAGCTCCATTCGCATCATGCCAAGTTCTTGTACAACTTAACACACATTAAATACATAGGTAAAAGTCTAACTGAAACTCTTTGCCCAAACATCATGCCAAGTTCCACGATTGGGGTAGAAATAGAAAGAGCTTTTCCAGTTTTAGTCACAGAATTTATTTCAGATGGAATTCTTTACTTCATCTTTCAGGCAATACTGTGCTACTTGAACTGGAATTGAAGTTGAAATTGATGAGTTACATATTATTTAAAATGAGGGGCATGATTCTTAATCTGAGAGGAAGACAAACATGGAAAACAAACTTGTCCTTTGGCAATGAAAAAACTTGGAAATGATGAAGGTGACATTGAAACTATGCCTTATGAATTGATTTATGCAGCCATCTTATTTATTTATTTATTTATTCATGTTTCTTACTGTTTGTAATTCATTCAAGTACTTTTGTTTCAATGGCCAAATACTCCCTTGGATACTATCGATTTTTATGACAAGTCCTTCCAAAAATGTTGCTATGTTTGTTAATTAGTAACTAGCAATCACAAGCAGATTTAATAAAGGTTTCCTTTTTTGAAAGTTATGTTTTTCTTCAATCTTGTTTCTTAGTGTTGGTAATTTATTCAAGTAGTTCTGTTTTTTCGGAAAATGCATTCCTTTAGATAGCTTAACACCAAATCTGCCATCAATTTTGCATCATATGGTAACTAGCAATCACAGTCTAGATTTATCAGGGGTTGATTTGTTTGGCAGTAGAGCTGAAGTAACTATATCAAAGCGCTTAGCTTCATTTTGCTGCTGCTGTGTTCATCAACACAGACTCTTCGTAATGCATGCCATTTAGTGATTAATTGTATTTGAGATCATGTTTCAGTATGTCCTGTCTTCTACTGTTGGCTTGATTTCACATTAAAGTGTGTCAATCTTTTACTATCCTTATCTTATGATTGCTCCTAATAGTGAAATAACTGCAAACATTGAGGTTTTCAGCTCAACACTTGAGTAAATGTTGTGAAGAACTTTTACTTTCATATACTTCCTATTATCTTTTAGAGAGCTTTTAGGGGGCCAACAAGTTGCTATTAACAGTATTGATAATTATTTGATCCAGGGTGGATACCAGCATTCTCTTCATTTTTGGTTTACAAGAAGTCTATTGGCATCTTCTACATTATATACCTTCTCCTACTCCACTCTATCTATTAGTTTTGGACGAATCCCTAGATATATTTGAATCTACTGCTTATCGCAGATTTGATTATGTTGCTTGCAGATGCAATGTGGAGCAAAACATGAGCTGTGGAGAGAACTAAATAAGCTCGAGTTGTGACCTCTTTTCAGTTGCCTTTGTTAACGGGAATTTGTTGTCTGTGATGTCTCTCCTAAGTGGAGCAAAACATCCGTTGTAGCATATTTTTGAACTTAAGTTGCTTGCAATGCTATGTCGATCTTGTTGTCCGTGATGTCTCTCCATCAGATAGATGAAAAGCGAGGTTGTGAAATGGAGTTTCGCATTTGGAGTGGCGGACAGTAGCTGCCATGCACGATGAACCATCACAGCTGCAAAACAAGAGAGCATTCTCGTAATAAGCTTCACATTTCTGAGTAAAAACAAATTTTTTTTCTTCTTTTTGGTTAAAGAACGTTACTCTGTAATGTTTAAGATCCATTTGGTAAGCAGATAGAACAAACAACACATTTGATTATAAGTACATAAAAAAAATTAAATGCAATGATATAAAACCGCAAAATATATATTTTTAAAATTTAAAATTAACTAAATTCTTTATATAATTTAATTTGTATATGTTATGCACCCAAATCCGATGACGACGGTTAGATTTGAATCTAACTGGATAATAAGTTTTAGTATATATATATATATATCGGAATAATGATTAGATCCTCTAATAAATAATCAAAAAATTTAAGATTTAAATTTCAATTATGAAATTGATCCGACGTTATCCGATTTGATTAATTATTTTTAATCTTTATCAACTAATACATAGGAAACGTTGAGTAATGATAGCTGTAACGTGGATGCAATATTATGACAAGGATTTTTTTTTTTCAAAATGCTAATTAAAAAAAAAATGGTCCGGTTCAACTCAATCAGTTTGCATTTTTTCGTCATGTTGCATTCTACTTCAATGAATTCAAATCACGAGGAATGGTTTGTGAAACAACGCAACTCGTTTCTCATTATCCTGCAAAATCACTACGAAACTTGCGTTCCATGTCGATAAAAATGAAACTTATTAACAACTTGAATATGCTGAAAAAAAAAGCCTGTTAATCTCTCATGCCTCCTCTATCCATCATCTAAATGCTGGAATTTGTTATTGTTCATGATTTATTCTTCTAGAACCTCTCTCCGAACCTGAAAAATATTGCACCCGTCCCTGAGTTGTTGTCGACTGCATACTCTGCTCTCACCATCCCAAGCTTTACGCCAGCACCATACGATGAGCCATGTCCCACTCGGCGGAAGAATTCAGTTGGGTTTCCTTTCACATCCTTAGAACTACCAAGATCGGTACCATGCTCGATGAAGGAATATATGTAAGTGTTTCTTATGGGGACACGCAATTCCGCAGCGAGCTAAACATAGAAATAATGTGTGATTAGGTTATGGTGAATGACAGAATTCATCAAGTGCAGAAATGGAATGTTTAAGTAGAAGTTGGTTGGTGATCTACCTCAAGGATGTTCCTGCAAGCACCCAACTCACCCATGTTGTAGCCCCTAACAGAGTAAGGCCCTCCGAGAGTGAAAGCATCATAACTTGGAAGGTCTCCGACGCAACCACCATAATGGCCGTGCATGACCAAAATAGGTGGTGGCAGTTTACCGGCACCTTCCTCAACTGACCTCAACTGGATGAAGCGGGTCGATGAGAGTTGATGGCGGTTGAAGAAAGGATAATTGCTCCCAATTCCAAGGCCTTGATCTAACTGCAATGAAAGTACAAACACAGGAAAACAGTTGATATAGGAACGGCTTCATTAATTTCTGTTGTCCATCATCAAAGAACTCACAAATGCAAAGGGAGATGTGTTAGTCATGCAACTCCAGATGCACAAAAATCATAGTTAAAAAAAAAATCGGCAAGTTTCTAGAGAATGATAAGATGGTTCAGCTTTGGATCGACAGTATAAACTAAAGAAGTTATTATTTGATACTGTTAACTATATTTAGTATATTTGAGATAGAATAAAATAGCAATATATAAACAATAAACCAGAACACTTAATATATGATATCAATTACGATTTGATACTGCTAACTATATTTAGTATTAAGATAGCTAGCTAGTCATGCAGTGGTTTTCATTATTTTCTAAATGAACTTGCTGCTCGACCTGAGCAGCAGATATATGCACGAGGTATCAGTGCAGCTTACAGTGAAAACTTCTTAAAAAATTCAATTCGATTACAGCTAACTGGACCACTGCAACCAACATTTACCTACAAGCACAAATCCTGAAAGCTGTTGTATTGAGTGATCAAATAATAAAAGAGACAAAAGGTACCTGAAAGACATCTCGCTGACCGACAACTGCACCATTAATGAATTTTGTGTTATCCCTAGTGATATTTGCCTGTGCAAATACCATGCGGTCAATGCCAGTACCACTGAGAGTTGTTGGAGGTCCATCCATGCTCAAACCACCACTTGGTAATGCTCGAACACCATGGGTACAAATGCTACTAGTTTCGTCACGTGTTGTAATCTCCTCCATCACAAGTCCATAAGCAAACTTGCTTTGTCTGGTGAAGTTCTGGTATGACAAAAAGAAATATAGTTAAGAAAGTTAATGAAAGTTCGCTAGAGAAAGGAGGAACAATAATTGTCTCAACTCAATTTCTACCTCTGTTATATTTGCTTTTATTCCCACTCTGTCGATCCATACAGGTGGAACTTCATCAGCGCCTGGTCCACCAGTGAAAACAGGACTTAACTTTCGGCTGTTGAAACAGCTAGTTCGGAATGTACGATTTCGAGGATTGGTGACACCATCCACATATGGATGCACATAATCAATCTTGAAAGACAAATCATCCTAAATACAACAAATAACACAGTAAGAAACCTGCAAATAATGCTAAATAAATATCAGCTTTAGCTATGGAATAAAAATTAAAGAAGTGAGAAGATCTGTAGCCTAAACATAAAGTTTTAACTCTTTTACAACATTTGACAGTGGCAATCCTATATTCATGAAAAAACAAATGAACAAAGTTCTCTTTACTTGAACCTATTTTTACAACCACAGAATCAAGCATACATGATGACAAATGAGAAGTGCATAAAGCAACGTAACACAATTTCCATGTACATATGGAACCAGCAAATGCATCCACAAAAAAGAGTAGGATAAAATATAAATATGTAACTAGCTATTTTCAGCATAGAATGAAATTCAGTAGACAAATCTCAAGTCATTATCAAAATAAAGCAATGATCTATAAGGACAATGTACCATTCACCTGAGGATTTATAAGGTTGCTAGAGGTCACAGAACCAACTATAGATCTGTTCAACCCGCTGATGTTCCTATGTTCAAATGAAACAGTTCCACCAGGTTGAATGGAAGTCTGAAATTGAACAACAATTCATCATAAGAATATGCACTTGTTAGAACATTAAGTAAATTATTCAGTAATTTATCTGAGTATTAGGGAAAAGCATGAAATATTGGGAAGAATGTGTGATTCACCCAATCACATTAAATGTTGACAGCTAGAATTACCAGTGTTGGCCGTCCGAAACTTCCAGGTGCTATACTCCATTCTGTGCTTACTTCAGCCGATTTTTGTTCCAGTTCTTTGAGTTTGATTTCAACTATGATTCCTCCTTCACTCTTTTCATCGGGACGAGGGTTCACTTCTATGTTAGAAAACAGAGAGAGTGAATTGATATTTCTCAAAGCCTGTTTGCCTGCTTCAATGTTAAAAACATGTCCTGGTCTAAGCTGCACAACAGTTGAACATACATGGGGGTTAAGAGATCTTGTTATTTGCGGGCTACAGTTCACCCAGTAGACTATGAAAAAACATCCACTTTCCAAATACAAATTGTTCAAGATAATAATAATGTAATGATAAAAAAATGAAAAAGTTTACTTTGATGTAGCCTGGTCGTTGATACTGATGATTGATGAAGAAGTAAGACTGAACTTTTCCAAGTATTTCATTAAATCATTATAATTGGAGTTTTATGATCTTACAATATGCCATCCTAGCTATACATGTTAAACAGGAATCACTCATTGGTGAGGCTCCCCCCATACAGTTTAATCAATTTCTAGATTCTACTTGCACCAGAATCATGAGCTTTTCTCCATATGCTTGATAATCAAGGATATAGCAACAAAAAAATAAAGAACTTTTCCTAATGTTAAAGTTCATTGGCTAACTACTCATTTCATAAGCTTTAGCTGTTAGAAAAGGTACCAATTTTATATTTATATATTGGACAACCACACTTGTCCACATGAGATTAATAGCATGGAGCTTACTAGCTTCAACATGTTTTTTTATGCCCATTTTTTATTTGAAATAGGTAATATTCGAACCCAAGAGCTCCTGCTATGTACTACACATATCCAAAAGCTTGTTGTTAGGCAAAAGACCAATTTATCCAATGGATCATCGCACTTGTCGATGCAGGACTATCGGGTGGGCCAATTATTATTAACACAAGTTGGATTTGAACTCTCCTCTCCCACTCTAATGTCATGTTAAGATTGATTGTCTAACCATTTATCGTAAAAGTTTGAATCATTAGGAAAGAGAACAAATTATATAATTGCCCACCACACATATCAGTATGAGAACAATGGGTGTTGTGCATCCTAGCTTCAATAGACCAATTTACTAGTTACTAGAATTCACAAGTTCAGTGTCGACCCTACTAAAACAAATTTCAAGACAAATACTAGTTTCTTTCAGTCAAAACTTTATATTTTGCATATACCTGATTCGGAAGCTCTCTGTGAATCACAGCAAGCTGTGTATTCCCTTCACACACATTTCCGAGCTTATCAAGGAACTGGACTGAAAGCTGTGTAATGTCCCCCTCAACGACCTCGCAAACAACCTGCCTGGTGTTCAGATTCCCAAAGTTGACGACTTGGGCGCACGCATAACCCTCATCGTGGTACCACCTCTGAACGCGATCCCGAATCCGCTGCAGCAACCTGGCAGTCACTTTCCCTTGATCGCGAAGCATGGAAACCACCTCACCCTGTACCGGCTCAGGCAGCAGGCATGACCTTGACCGTTCGATCCTCCTCCTATAGTCCCTCTCCTGCATCCGAATGTACTCCAGCTTCTCCTTATCCGTCATGTCGAGATCCATCTCGACCTGCTTCGATTGCTGCATCAGGCCCACGTTGATGCACTGGAAGCTTTCGGCGCCCTGCCAGGTGCTCTCAACAAAGGAAACCGTGAGCGCGAGGGTACCATCGGCTTTGGTCTTGCAATCGAGGTCAACCCGCTCGAACATGCCGCAGGTAGCCAGGCTCTCGAGCTCCTTCTGGAGCTGGACCTTGGTGTAGACGCCGCCAGGGCGGAGGGACACCATCTCGAAGAAGGAATCCTCGGTTCCCACTACGGTGGAGGACCGACGACGATCAAAGAAGAGGATCTCCGAGATCTTGTAGCGCTTAAGCCCGCTGAGCTTGGAGAGCTGCACGATGATGTTGGCCGGCAGTCCATGGGAGTCCCACTCCACGCCGCTGACCTGATCATCCTCGCTGGCGGAAGCCGGTAAAGGGGAAAGGACATTGTTCCAAAAGCCACCCCCGTCGCTACCCCAGCCCCAACCTCCGCCGCCTCCTCCGATACCGCCGCCAGAGGGAGGAGGAGGGGAAGAGAAATGGAAGAGGAATCCACCTCCGGAAGCGGCACATATGGCCGCGGTGGCGGAGGCGAAGACGGTTAGGTTACTCTTGCGGTCGGAGGGGGCGGCGGGGAGGGAAGATCTGGCGGAGGAGAGATCGAGGTCGGGGTTCTCGGCTGAGCAGGCGACGGAGGGAGAAGGTTTGCGGCGGCGGGGGACGGTGGATGTGTGGATTTGCAGGAACCGGGTGGGGGATAAGAGCGCCATCGACTCGCCGACGGCGTTGGCTACGTTTCGGCGGGGGCGAGAGGAGAAGGGATTAGGAAAGGTTTTCGGAGTTAATAGTGATGAGGCGACGGTATTGCAACGGAGCTTACGTGTCAGGCCGCTATTAACTGGTACAGTGAGAAAAGGTCCACGACGACATCAGATCTGAGGAACATGACCAAAATTAACTGAAATTAGAGTTAAATTTTATTTTTGTCCAATTAATAACACATGAAGCCTAAAATTTAATTTTCACAAAAAACAAAAAACAAAAAATTGAACCCGCATAAGTTCCAAATTAATTTGCAAATCAAATTTTACTGTATAAAATAGCAAAAAACAGATATTTCTTTGAAATTGCTATACTTTTTAAAAATATCA
>JBBUKS010000104.1:1309136-1320497 GCA_038050645.1 Hedychium gardnerianum | reverse complement strand
CGGATCGGCCTTCCAGGACTTCCACTTGATTCGATATCAGGTCCTCCAGACCTATCGAATCCTCCTGCCAGATGTCAAGTCCTCTTGACCCATCTGGACTTCCTGCCTGGTTCCACGATCTGCCGAGACTTCCCTTGCCTAGTATCGGGTCATCCAAACCTACTAGGGCTTTCAGAGTTGAGATACTGCATACTGGATTAGTCCATCAGATAACAATAAGATTTAACTTTGAAACTTTGACAACATCAAAACACAAGTTTGATTCTGGTGCTCCCTGCACCAACACATTCCGCTCTCTGTAGGTGCGAGTTCATCTTCGTCATCATCTCATTTTCGTTGTAAGCTCATCCTTTGATTGAACCAACAATGCCCAAGCCCTAGCCTTTGTTCTCTAGCCATAAGCCACAAATGATGAAACGACGCAAGTGTAAACAATCAAACCACTCTGAAATGGTGGAACAAAGTGATCGGCTAAGTATTTTCACAAGTAAATCTTATCCCTCTTCTTCATCTTCTCCTATTCCTCCTACTCGATGCCTCTAGCACAATGTGTCAGTCGAAACAACACTATCTTGTTTCGGTTGGGAACTGAATCCTTGACTCCGAATGAGATTTCAAACCTTAGCAAACATTAGTGAAGGTTATCTTGAATATGATCAATGAGATTCTATGTTACTTGGACTCATGTACAAGTATTCAACATGGGTTTGACATGCCTATTTCTTAATTTTTTCACATGTGAGCAATAGAAATATCAATTATTGTCTAATTGGAGTATCGGTGTTCAAGTGCTAAGTATCCTACACGAGTACGGAGAGGGTAAATGTAGAGTCCAAGTATGAGAGATGATATTTATCTAATACTTGGTTTTCTTAAAAGAAATCATTTTTGAAAATCATATTTAGGACCATTAATATATGTATTAATTTCCAATATCTAGATTATTGTCACATAGTCTAATGTCATTTAACATATTCTAAAAATTCAGGTAGTGGTTTACATATACGATATAGTATAACTGTTAAGTACTACATTTAGAAATAGCAAGTAGTAACTTTCTATAAGATTGACAACAATGACAAATAAGAAAGAGATCTTTATTCAGAAAGGGTTCAAGGTTTCCTTAGATGATGTTTCCAAAATAAGGTCTACTTTTGCTAATGGTGAAACTTTAAAAGATTTATGTGAATGTGTATTCCATTTTTCCATTACATCATGGTTGTCATGCTTGAGATTCTAACTAGACATAGGATTGGCTCTTAGATTTGCCATATTCAAACCCAATTTATGTCCTACTTGAGATTTGGATCATTGAGATCAATTTTTTTGGGTTGCAGGATTGTAAGATTTTAACAGCGATTTTGGAATCTTAGTAGTCATATGTGAGAGTTTTGTTTTTATTTATTAAACCGGTTTAACATTTGAAGGGAATTTTGTATTGCAGGGGCTTAAACAAGAGGTAATTACTGACCTTGTCAGTCAATGCCATACTTACAGACAGAGAGTTGTCCATCTTGTTAACACAACATCGTAAGTCTGCTGTTCTCCTCGTGTTTTATGACCTTTGGAAGAAACAGATTAGTGATGTTCCATAGTAGCTAATCTCCGTGTGCAAAAGCAATGGTGAAAATTTTGCACATTCAAGTAACATTAATTAAATTTCTTGTATAATTCTTCTTTCCTTTGCCTGTTTTTCTGTTCAACTCTCTCTTATGTTTATTAATGGCCTATTTAAATTAAATTTTCTGATACTTGCATTTCCTGTCAGATGTGACATTTAATTAATATTTTGATATTTAATAAGTTGATTTTTCTCATCATTTGTCAAGAATGAAGTTTTTAATGCATAAACCATTTCTTGTTTTACCACAGAGATGAGGAGCTACTAAGCCAAGGACTTGTTTTGCATGATAATTTACAGAAAGTACTAGCAAAACATGATGCTATAGCTGCTGGAATTGCAGTCCCTGTTGAGAAGCAGCAAAAACCTCTCCAGGCACTTGTAAATATTAATGATTCTTCATCTAGCAAAGATTCAGAGCAAAGGTAGTAAATTTTTTCTTTTTACAATTTACTATATATGAGGTATTCGTGGTAGTTGCTACACCTAATAGCCATGCCATGTTATACAAATTTTGAATTTTTTATACAAAAAAGCTTAATCAATTTAATTCATCATAATTAACAGACTTGTTAATGAAAGATTTGAGTAGTTTTCACAGAAACCTTGTATACTTCAGCTTTCGTCTACAATTCTTCAAAAATTTGCTGCACCTATTTATTTTTATTGGTCTTTGACATTCAGAAATAGGTTGTCAGTTACCACCACAAGTGCAAATAATCAACCTCCTGTACAGAAATTATTGCCACCATCACCACCTCAATCTGATGGTTCAAAATCTTCTTCAGTTAAAATAGATCCAAATATGGACCTTCTTAGCGGCGATGACTTTAACAAACCTGCAACGGATGATCTGCTAGCTCTAGTTCCTGTTACCCAACCAGCAAGAAATTCTGCTTCAGACCAGAACATCTTAGCTCTTGCAGACATGTTTCCTCCAACTAACTATAACAGCAGCACACCTCCAAACTTATTTGATTCAAATTCTGCATTTTCACCACAACAGATATATCCTGGTGTGTCCAACCTTCAGCTGCAAACATCACAATCACATTCTGTGCCCTTTGGTAATGGAAGCATTCCAAACTTAGCAGCGTCACAATTTGAGCACAGTCATGACAATGGAGTACAGCTAAACCAGGCAACAAATGCATGGAATGGTCAACTTGCTCTGGCACACAACTCACAGCAGCAAACAATGGGCTACGGTAAGATCATTACTTAATCCTTCTTCATTCCTGTCTTTTGTTTCTCAGCATTCTTTTCAATAATTTGATTTTTTTTAATCATTCATTTTGTTTGATGTTGGAGAGCTATTCCTTATAAAATAAGGATAAATTGCCAAAACCAGAAAATGCATTTGCTTTTCGTATAGTGTGTCTATCTTGTTAGCCTAAGGTCTTTGCGTTCTGTATTTATTGTTTGATGAGTAAACTACGAGTAGTTTGTCTCTTGAATATTACTTGCATTCTTTTTACGTCTTCTTATCATAACAATACAATTGTATTTATGTATGATGCATGCATATAGGCATAGATGCATGCACATGTAGCTGCATATGAAAATGTATGAATTTTTATTTTCATAGGTTGCACAACTCACTTTGTGTCGGTCTTTTTGTTATATCTCTCAATGAATTTGCTTTCCAATGCTTATGTGCCATATTGCCATGCTAGTCTGTGGCATAAAGTAAATGTATGACTTGACACCCATGCGTGCATGGCTTAAGCAAGCTATCAAATGAATAAGGATTCCTAGATCTTGCTTAATGCTAGGAACAGGTGTCCTTGGCAACTTCAGGTCTTCAGAAAAAAGGATTCTTTATCGTCATCGTAGACATTATTACAATTAAGAAAGAGAAATGATTCGATGATTCTGATTAAGAAAGAGAACTGATTCTATGATTCTGTTTATGTAGTCTTATAAGATATTTTCCTCGGAGAGCTTTGCCAACTCATATTTGCTTGGGTGATTTTTCTTTCGTTCTACTACAGGTGCAAGTGAGCAAGATAGGGCTTTACCCCCGCCGCCATGGGAAGAACAACCATTGCAGAATGAAGTACCTGCTTTGCAGCCTCAACCACTCCAAGCTGGGCAACTTGGAGCCATACCTCAACCCATGCCAGGTGGACAGCTGGGCGCTATGCCGCCACAGTCTATGCTAGGAAGTCAGCAGGGGGGAATGCATCCACAGCATATATCGGGTACCCAGCTTACAGGTGGTTTACAACCTCAATTTGGACCAAGCAGTCAGTTTCCAGGCATGTATTCTCCAATGCAGAACATCCAGGTGATGCCTATTTATCCACAACAAATGTTTGGAGGTTATGTAGGTATGGCTCAACAGACAATGCAAGGGTTTCACTCAACAGGATATGGATTTGGCCAGCGACTTGATGCTCAGTACTATGATCCATCGAGATCTGCATATGCTTATTCCAGAGCAAATGAGCTCTCACAGAGAATGTATGGGCTCTCTCTGCAAGATAGTAACTCTTATTCAAGCATGACTTCTTCCTACCAGATGCCTACATCCTCCCCCTCATACGTGCACCAATCGAACAAACCATCGAAGCTCGACAATAATCTTTTCGGTGATCTTGTTAGTATGGCCAAAACAAAGCAAACTAAACCTACTGGTAGCAAAAGTTGATGGCTTATGAAACATGTGGAGCTTTTTTTCTTTTTTTTTTTAACTTTTTTGGTGGTATTGCCTTTCTTACAATGTATTTTCTCCTGCCTCCACATTTGTAAGATGTCATTTGTAAGAGTCGAGGTTGATTAGAAAGATATTTAAAGTTGTATTTAATTTCCCGCCTGATTTGTTCATATCTCCGAGCTCGAAGGTAAGTCAGATTTGTATGTGATGCTGGAGCTCTAACGGGTCATGTTTTATTGATCTAGGGCACGTTTAATTCTAATCTGAACTTGACCCATTTAATAAATGAGTCAAAATCTATTATATATTAATTATTCTAATTGAAATGGGTTGCATAGAACATACGATACAACTCGTGTAATTAAATGGTTGTGTAACACGACTTATTCAACAAACGCAAATAAATTTAAAATACAAATTATATATTAATTATCTTAATTATAAATTTTTAAATATAATCTTATAAGTTATATGTTATTATATTACATATTTATATATTAGAATATATATTTATAGTTTGTATAATCTTATAACTAAATTCTATATATTTATAAATGAGTTATAAATAAACTTTGACCGATTTATTATCTGACCTTTTATCTATAACTTGTTGAAATTAGCAAGCTCCTCGTCCATGGTCTTACATTATTAGCACGATGCCCTCGGAAGATTTGTCGAGTTAATTATTATATAAAAGATTTGTTAAATTTAAGTAAGGATTGAATTTCAACAAAAATTATAAATATATCTTCTTACATGCAGTCTATTACAATTTCATGATTTATTTTTTCCTAATAATATTGGACAATCGTGAGAGATTGTCAGGATAATAGATTTCTTCATTGAATACATTACAAGTACAGTGATTTGATATATATATATATATATTTGATAATTCAAATATCTAGGGCTCAATTAATTTCGGAGACGAGTGACCTTCTTTCAATTTGTCTATTGAATAAATTTGAAAGTTTCCTCGCCCAAAAGTTAAGCTTCAAATTTTTTATTTTATAAGAAAAAAATATTTTATAATATATTATAGGTAGATATAGATATCTGCTGAATACCTTACCACTGGTCATGCCTGAGGATGAAAATTAATGATTTCTTAAATTTTTATATAAGTGGCTAGTCAATTAATTTCAATACGAGTCATTAATATTTCAATCCATTTATGACCTATGCTATTAGCTCAAATCTGAACCTTCAAAATTATTTGTTGATTCGTATAGTGTAAACTAGTAATCTCATTGCCACCATCTACTATTTGTTATTGTGCCAAATTTGGGTGATAACATTATTATAAACATGCAAGTTCCCCAATATAGCACTAGAGAGTGTGAGTGGCAGTAACGAAGGACAAGCAAATCCAATGAATTGTTTATTAATAGAAGGGCAAAAATAAGGAGGAGGCAGTAACGAAGGACAAGCAAATCCAATGAATTGTTTATTAATTGAAGGGCAAAAATAAGGAGGCCGCCCATTTTTATGAATCATTGATCAAAGGAGCCCTTATTTTTTATATCCAAAAAGACATTCCACTCACCACCGACTAAAAAAATATTTCATCCATCAACAAATCATATATAATTATCTAATTCTCCTTCGTATTAATTTTAAAATAAACTGATAAAAATATTAAAAATAAACGTTTCACCTTTTATCACTATATATAATTATCTAATTATATTTTGATATATTATTTTCATTATTATCCTCATTTAAAACATCAATTAATTGGACACATTATACTAGCTATAAAACCTACAATTTTATAATTGCTATACATATAAATCATAATTACTACAATATATACTTAACATATTTAAAAATATTCATTTATAATAATTATAATTTCATAATTATTATAATATAAATTTAATCTTATTTACCTATTATTCACGTTACAACTGCTATAATAATTATAACAACTACGATGTATTTATTACAATACAAATTTAACATGTTCATCTAATATTAATATTATAACAATTATCAAATTATAATTATTATAATATATATAATATTTATAATTTTATAATTATTATAATATGCCCGATTGATGTAAGATTTAAATAAAAAATAATAATAATAATACTATACTAAACGATAGTTATCTAGATAATTGTGTATGAGTTGTTGATAAAATGGTACCCATTTGATAATAAAAAAAGAGTGCCTTTAATGATTCCAAAAACAATAAAGACGCTCTTTTTAATTTTACGTTTAAATTTTTTTTATTAGCATTAAATATTTAACTTACATCAATTAATTTTAGGAGTAATAAATTCAATTCTACAAAAATTTCTTAGATAAATAAAGAAGCGCTCGCAACGATCCATTAATCGTCTGTTAAGAAAAATTCATTTATTAATTTATTAAAATTAAAACTTAATTTTAAATATTTGAAAAATTAAAAAAACATTACCATTATTACTGTACCATTGCACTTTTATGCTTAATTGAAAGCATATTACAAATAATAAACAAATAAATGCCAATTAAGACACTAGATTCGTGCTTCCTATTTCTTCTTTAGATGTCCACCAAATCAGAGACACTATTGAGAAGTGAGAACTTCAGCTAGCGGAGCATTAATTATTTCAATGAGAAAAGCCTGATTCTTAGGGAGAAGCAGAATCACAAAAAACCTCCACCAACATCTCCACTGGTTTTTTCTTTTCCATTATGACTGTGGATTAAGATAAGAGTTTTCCAACCTTTAGATGGACAAACATTACGACCTTTAAAAGATAGGCAACAATTCGGTACAGGAACATCTCAATTGATTATAGTGCATAGACTCACAAAACTCCACTGTTTGTACTGTGCATGTGGGGATACAGACAGCTACACAGGTTTAAGGTGTCATCCTAGAGTATTCAAAGCAGTGGCATCAATCAAATGGTTGATTCAGAAATCAGAGTGGAATCCTAGAGTGAATTTAAAACAGTAAATAGCGTCTAACAAGTTGCAAACAGCAATCCAAACATTCATAAAAACAATTACAAAGGAGATATCCAGAAATTTAAGCAAGCATAGTCTAACCAAACTTAGATCCTAACTTGAGCATCAGAACCTAGTAACACGCTTTCACAGTCTATTCAGAACAGCAAGCCACAAAGCATAAGATATATGAAACAATTGATGACTAAACACCCTTTCAACTTCCATTCACGACTACACTTACAGCTATCTGATTATTGCGCTCATTCTTGGCGACATGATAATGTGTCTAGTTCAGGTTCTTGCATTTCTCCATGGCCCTTGGAGCTAGAGAGAACCATAGTTTTGTTAGTCTAAGGTTTCATAAAAAAGAATATATAAGCAAAAGTAAGCAGCTTAATGAAAATCTTCTTTCTTTCTTTTTTGCAAAATGCTAGAGAATCAATGAGGTTACCTTCACAAATTCACATGTAATGATGAAGCACATTGTACATCCGATCGAAAATTTAGAGAATGAAATGTGGGACAAGGAAAGATTATGTACTAACCAACTCCAATAGCATCTGAACCTTTCATGATCCTCAGCTTCCTGCATGAGTTTGTGAACATCCTGAAATTCAAGGTACATGGACTTAATTAGAAGCAAAATGAGGACACTTTCAACATAAAGCTTGTTCTGGGACATCTGAATATCTTCCATACAGAAGAAAGTGAATGGAAGCAAACAATTTTCCGATACAACTGACAATTCGTGACCATAATGACTAGTTGCTTTCATTCTTCCAGACAGAAACACAAGAGAATTAGTGAAAAGGAAAATACATGGCGTGTTACGTATAGAGTCCAACATGCCACAGGTGGCCTTCCTTTTGAATAAAATTGATAACTATGAATAAGCAGATATGGTGCTTACTCCCATGGAACATCACCCACAAGCATCCAGTCTCCATCCTTGTCTTCATAAGTAATGGCATACCCAGAACCATTCAGAAGAACCATCAAATGATTCTCAGATAATCCCTCTTTGCCGGGTATTCCACACTGACCTGAAAAACATTGGAAGCAAAAGAAGTAAACTCCTTCTAAACCTACAACATTATTAGAACCAACTGAGATGAAATTGAAGAGGAATTAGAGGGTTGAAAACACCATAATATCATTCCTCCGATACTAACTTCCAACAACATGAATTTGAAGATAGAAATGTCTAGATTCCTTCCAATATACTCACCTGATAAAGGATGTAAGGAAAAAAGAGGGGGAAAGAAAACATTGGCTAGACAGGCAGAATTCATGAATGATTGTATTCGTTTTTCATGGGAAAATTGAGTTAAGGCTACAAGTGGATTAAATAACATTATTAGTTAATATCTATTTTGAATAATAAGGAATAGCCAAAAGCTCACCAATTGTGAAGCCACTGAACATTGTCTCAAGTGCTGATGAAAGTTCCCTATAGTTTTTGTATATTTTCAGATCAACTTTCCTGAGATAAGGGGCTCCATCCATGCTAACCTTCACATAACACCCTAGCTCTTGTATTCCATCAGCATCATCTTTAATCTTAGTTGGATTTATAGTCATTGTATTCTTCCGGTAACTACGGATCGGTGGCCAACCAACCACCTGTGCCCTGCCATGTACATGTACATTGTTAACATTCTGACTTCTTTCTGCATAACAGAAACCAACCAAAACTTCCATTTACATAATTAATCACATCTATGTCATACATGATCAATTAACTAAATGATAGATTGGTTAGTAGGCCTCTGGAAAAAAATTATGCATCTCATATCTTTTGCAAATATTTATGATTTCAAATAAGCATAAGATCCAAATATTGACATCTAATGCTAAACTAGAGACCACATAATAAAATCTACTTTTGCAAAGAGTGAAAAGAATCTAGTGAAAGACAGAACAAAATGCTCTATGGTACAATAACAAGCTTGAGTAAAGGCTTTCAGTATCAAAGTACTCGAGATACTCATTTTTAAGAAATTTAGAAGAATGCATAAAATAAAATAGAAATGTTAATAACAAAGAGAATTTTAATATCTCAAAAGAATACACCATGTTTTCAAAAAAAAAAAGGAAATAAAATTGCTTAAAAAGAAACAAAAAAGAGAATAACATGAATTATTGACTATTATGTTCATTTGTACTGTCTGACCAGCACAGCCATAGAACAGCAGCATAGAATTACATCCTTGCTTATTAATGTCATTTCATGGAAGAGACATTTTGAACTATTTAGAAATTAAATTTATGGGACTCAACAAACTATACTCTCTTCAATAGAAAGTATATTGATTTTCAAAGCAATATTGTATGGGTATCATATTGTCATTTGTGTCAACACATGGTACAAGTCAACATCAATTTGATGTGACAACTTAAATTTCTTTGTTAAATTTGCCATTTATACATTCATCTTAACAAAATTTAGTGACTTATCAATTAATTTACTCTGAACTTGCTTTTTTGAAGAAAAAAAATAAGAAGAATAATATATCCATCTATAATTTGAATTTATTATTTGCTTCAGTAAGGTTATTGAATTTTTCATGATCATAACTACTCCCATCAAATTACCAAAAGCTTCCAATTCATATGATATTCACCAACTGACCTGAAAAATTCCGAAATTGATCTTGTCTAAGCTATATATATATATATATATATATATATAAAGTGAATTCAATTTGTAATTGCCGCTAAAAAAACTCATTTTTACCTTCTTTTTTTTTTGGTGATCCAAGTATCCAGCTCTTTGAACCGATAAATCCTAGAGGTGACCGGCCCGGCCCCACGGAAGTTTCCCTTTGGCCATCAAGGTAAATTAGGAAGCGCTTACGGAGGCTCATCCAAGCGGCCATCTTTCTTAGGATTGTCGTCCCACTAGAGGAAAATCTCTGTAATGCGCCGCAGCTGAGATTCGACCCTTAGATGTCTGGTTAATCACTTGGAGGACCTAACCGCTATACCATTGCTCCTGGGGCTACATTTTTACTTTTTAAACCATAGCAAAGATGTGGCATCTTCATTTTCCTCAAATATCACTTTAGATAAGTATTTGAAATTTTGTTCTTTGCGAAGTCCCAACTTTGAAGGAATCAAATTTCAACTTTGAAACATGAATGTAAACCCGACCACGGTTCGGAACCAACGGTTCGACGGTTCGGAACCAACGGTTCGATGGTGCAAAAAATCTCAAACCGTCGATTACGGTTCGGTTCACGATTCATGACGGTTCAAAATTATTATTATTATTATTTTAAAAAAATATATTTACAAATTTATAAATGTGAAAAAAATAAAAAAACACGAACTTATTTAAGTTGTTATCTATCCACTTAGGGTATAAGGGAATTAAAGTCACATAGTTCGTTAGTTCTTTCGGTATCAAATGTTAGATTCTTGCAAAACCTAAGCCGCATGAATTCTAGAACACGAAGAACTCACATATAGGAAATACAAGAGAAAGATCTGGTTTCATCAATTAAACATGGCATAATAAAGTAAATACATAAACTGAAATGACAAGGAACCTGATTGAAGAGTCATGTCCTTGTCCTGAAGTGTCGTGAGTATCCCTGAGGAAGAAAAAGAAGAGGAAGCAAAGGGGAAGATCTTCTAAGGGAATTAAGGGATGACGGCGCCGTAAAACTTCTTATCAATGGGGAACAAGAAATTGTGTCAAGATCTCTCTAAACCCTTGAGAACCAACCCTATATATAGTGAACATCTATTATCAACCCATAGATGATAATGGATGCGGATAATAGGTTCTACACATATGAAGTCCACATCCAATAACCCGATACCCAATAACCTTAAGTTAGATCACTTAATGGGCTTCGGTATCGCTAGTCTTAAATCACATGTGAGTTCACCTTAAGGGATAATTAAATCCAACAATCTCCCACTTAGGCTATATGTGATTATAGACAACACGTGAATATAACTTTAGTTGATATCAAACTTTATGGGTACAAGATGCTCCTGTAACAATCTGGTGCATTAACTTCATAGCTACTGTATATGATTGTAATAAGCCCCAACAGTAATCACAATACCAATGTCATTAATGACATAGATCAAGATGTGGATGTGTAGAGTGGAAATTACA
>JBBUKS010000104.1:1291150-1309036 GCA_038050645.1 Hedychium gardnerianum | reverse complement strand
ATATTTCTATAAATAAATTAAAAAATTATTATAAATTAATTTTATTTTATTAATTATATAATAATATAAAATTAAAAAAATAAAAATTCTCTTTAGTACTAAATGTAATGAATAATATAATATCAGATATGATGTTATATTATTTATATATTAAATTTGGCGTAAAAATTTCATCTATAAATTAGAATGATTTAATATTATTTTTATAATAAATTTAATATTTTAATGTATAAATTTTGTTGTTATTAAAAACTATTGTTCCCTTCGTTTACTTATAGACCAACAACACTTACCCGAACACGCGCTCCAACTCATTTCCTTACCATTGAAGTCATCACTCACCACATGGGCTACGGCCGAGTCGACTCGTCCGAGTCACTACCCTCCTTGTCTGATCTGCAACTGCAAGCGAGTCGCGACGCGTCCAGGATCAGAGCACGCCGTCGGCTGTTACTCTGCCTTGGTATTATCGGCGTGCTTTTGATCGTCGGTTTCCAGGCGGCGCACGTGGTCCGCCGCCGCGAGTCGGCTGAGACGACGACGCCTCGGCCTGATCGTCGCCGGCCGATGAGCCAGACCATATCGCGGGCCTGCGGCCTGACTCGGTACCCGGCTCTGTGCGTGCGTTCGCTGCTCGACTTCCCGGGCGCCCTCGACGCGGCCCGGGAGCGCGACCTCGTCCATGTGTCGCTTAACATGACGCTCAGCCGCGTCAGCGCGGCCTTACACGGCGCCTCCGCCATATCCGGCGCTGCCATGGACCAGCTCGCCCGCGCCGCGTACGAGGACTGCATGGAGCTGCTCGACCACTCGCAGGAGCAGCTCTCCAACTCACTCCTTGCGGTGGCCACCGCTCGGGTCAAGGGATTTTCCGATGAGGATGTGATCACCTGGCTCAGCGCCGCGCTCACTAACCAGGACACCTGCGACGAGGGGCTGCAGCAGGTGACCGACCTCCGCGTGAAGCGGCACATGGAGAGCCAGACCAAGGACCTCAACGAGCTCGTCAGCAATTGCCTCGCCATCTTCTCCGGTTTTGGCCGGAATAAGGACTTCGCCGGCATTCCTATCCGCGACAAAAGGAAGAGGAAGCTACTAGAGTTCCCGTCGTGGGTGCGGAAGAAGGACAGACGCCTGCTCCAGGCGCCGGCGGCCAGCATCCAGGCGGACATGGTCGTGTCCAAGGACGGAAACGGCACTTACACCTCCATCGCCGACGCAGTGAATGCGGCACCAGACTACAGCACCCGCCGCATCATCATCTACATCAAGGCCGGCCAGTACGACGAGAACATCAAGGTTGGACTGAAGAAGACGAATCTCATGTTCATCGGCGACGGCAGACACAACACCATCATCGCCGGATCGCGGAGCGCGTCCGACAACTTCACCACCTTCCACACTGCCACTTTCGGTATTTGTTAATTATTGTTAGGGATTTACTGGTTTTAAACGAAACAGAGACTGATATTTGGGCGGTGAATTTCGTGTTTGCAGCGGCTACGGGGACGGGGTTTGTAATGAGGGACATCACGGTGCAGAACTGGGCGGGGCCGGAGAAGCACCAGGCGGTGGCGCTGCGGGTGGGGGCGGACCACGCAGTGGTTTACAGGTGCAACGTGATCGGCTACCAGGACACTCTGTACGTGCACTCTCAGCGTCAGTTCTTCCGGGAGTGCGACGTCTACGGCACCGTCGACTTCATCTTCGGCAACGCGGCGGTGGTGCTGCAAAACTGCAGCCTGTGGTCGCGCCGGCCGATGCCGATGCAGAAGAACACCATCACCGCTCAGAACCGCAAGGACCCGAACCAGAACACCGGAATCTCCATCCACGCGTGCCGGGTGGTGGCGGCGGCTGACTTGGAGCCGACGAAGGCCAACTACTCC
This sequence comes from Hedychium gardnerianum, assembly GCA_038050645.1. NCBI lineage: Eukaryota > Viridiplantae > Streptophyta > Magnoliopsida > Zingiberales > Zingiberaceae > Hedychium > Hedychium gardnerianum. Next base: position 1,307,147 of record JBBUKS010000104.1, on the reverse strand, counting down.
ACCTACCTCGGCCGGCCGTGGAAGCTCTACTCCAGGACAGTGTTCATGATGTCGTACATCGAGGACCACATCCACCCGGCAGGGTGGCTGGAGTGGAACGCCACCTTCGCCCTCGACACCTTGTACTACGGCGAGTACATGAACTACGGCTCGGGAGCAGCCATCGGCAAGAGAGTGCAATGGCCGGGGTTCCGGGTGATCACGCTGTCGGAGGAGGCCAGCAAGTACACGGTGGCGCAATTCATCTTCGGCTCCTCATGGCTGCCATCCACCGGAGTCGCCTTCTTGGCCGGCTTGTCCGTATAAAAAAATGAATTCCTTCTCCCCTTGATTCCATTGCCTTTGTTCTATCATTTGATGTGATCCCTCTTCCTGTTCATGGTATTGTTTGTTTTTTCCCTTAATTTTTTCCTCCAGAAACAGATCAATCGCAAGTCCGATCCTCCACGTTCTTACGACCATACAATTTACTAATTCTTAACATTCTGTAGAAGATTTGTATCTAATGATAGCAACTTCACTTAAGGATGATAGCTAAGAACAGCTGCAAGTAGGACCGAGCTGTCCTTTAGGATGACAGCAACTCAATTCCCAGGATTCAGTAATCGATCGATCGATCAAAGCAGAGTGAAAGGCAGAGGAAGAAGGTTCTTCCTGCGGAAGTGTCGGTGAGAGGCAGCTCAGGGCTGGAGAATTAATTGGGAAATTTATGGATTGGAGGGGCTTCAAGGGTGGTGGTGGAATTGATGGGAGTGAGTGACACTGTACGGTGGGGTTACGCACTGCCATTAATGACTGACCTCACATCACTCCGTGTGTGTTCTTTTCAACGTGCTTCCTGGCATTTTGCTTCGAATGCCATGGCCAATGAATGAGGGAAAGGAACAACCGATACACTGGAGACGAAGTACGACAAGATAAAAATGGAGTGCCACACCTTGGAGAGTGAATTTCTTAGTTCTGAGATTGAAATAGGTGGACTTGCAAGGTAGAGGATCGGATGACATGGATTGAACTGGGAGAGTTGGTGCATTCACTGACAAAATTTCTACCAAATTTTATTATGTCAAATCTCCGTAGCCATGACCTCAAGCATAATCTGGGAGATTCAAGCATTGCTAGGTTAAACAGAAGTAATGCCTTTCTAACTGATCTCGAATCAGAAGGGAATTTGTTGCTTGTCATACAATAAATACATGAAAGGGACCCCCTCAATCTCCATAGTCCAAATTGTCCAGATAGCATTGATCCAACACAAGCTCCCAGTTAACTTATTTCCAAGGGAGGAGACCCTATGAGTAAACTGATCCTCGAATCTTTTTATTTGAGAAAATCTGAAAGGTTTGGACCTGCCTTCCAGTTCCAGGCTTCCACAACTGGACCTTCAATTCAACTAGCATCCGACCTGCCAAAGGAGGAAAAATTCAGCACCTCTCACAAGTTTCTCTCTATGAATTCCCAGATCCTCTCCTCCATGTAAACTCGATCTCGTAGCCGACGTGGCATGTGCCTTTCATCTGGAAAAAGCAGAAGCTCGTACGGCTTGCCAGCGGCAATGAGTGAGTTTACAAGTCTGGCTGTGTGCCTGAAGTGCACATTCTCGTCGATCATTCCATGAACAAGGAGTAGCTTCCCTTTCAGCTTGTGCACATGGTGCATTATCGATCCGTACTCATAGCCTTCAGGGTTTTCATCCGGTAAGCCCATATACTTCTCGGTGTAGAATGTGTCATATCCATCCCATGAAGTCACTGGGGCACCTGATACTGCACAGCAGAAAGTGTTGGGAAACCTTGCCAGGCTCATTGCTGACACAAAGCCCCCATAGCTCCAACCATATATACCAATATGGTCTGCTTTGGCAAGACCTTGCCTCACAAGCCACTCTACACCTGTCACTTGATCTTCCACGTCTACCTGGCCAAAGTTGTGCTTCAGATGGCCCTCAAACTTCAATCCTCGCCTTGCAGTCCCTCTGTTATCTAGCTGCATTACAGAAGAAAAAATTGTCCTTATCATGTTCTGCACCATAATCATTTTATTATAGTCACTGTATCAATTATAGCAGAGATAGGCAAAACAATTGTTGATCGCAATAGGAAAAGAGGTCAGATGCAAGCAGTAGTTTTTTCATGGACCATTTATGACAAACAATCATACGACTATCTGCTATGACATGGCATAGAGATTCATGAATACAGTTAACCAATGAAGTATCATTCTGACTCCAACCAGAACAATACAGTTTAGGTACTCTATTCTGTCATGCCAACCTCACCACCCACATCCCCATCGCAGATGCTTCAAAATTGCTGATTCACTTTCCCCTCCTCTCTTTTTATAGTATTTCATCTCTTTCCCATGATTGGCAGCAATAATTGAAGCATCAGCAGCATCTCAATCAGGTTTTACGGCAACAAGATGAGATATGTCTATCTTGGTATATACCACTGAACTTGTGTTGGACACGAACAAAATAGCCACATTTACCCATGCAATATCAGTCAGTGATCAAAATGGTACATCCCAGTCATGCCAACCAATATCAATCTGCACTTAAACCATAAAGTTAATGACATTGTACAGTTCCTCTCCTATCCATGGTGACATAACCTGGTCAGCTAACAAGAATGTGATTCATTTGGATGTAAAATAAAAAGGGTTAATTATATATACAACCCGTGTAGTTTACTTGTAAATACATGTGCCGCCTATTTTCTCTAAAGTCTCCAATTCAGTTTGTAATCTGGCCGATTTAATCAAATTTGACATAAGTTTATACACATTGCGTGAGCTAAAGAATACTTATTTGACTAGAAATGAGATCATAATACAGGTAACTGTAGGCACCCTACTTAAGAAAACAAAACTTAGCCTATGCTGAAAAGTCATATGCCTCAGCTTTTAACAAAAAAGTTAGCTAATATACAAATCTGACTAACTAGATTCAACATATTATCTCATGATTGTGGGAATATTGCCACAAACCAGTTCCAGTTAAGCACATCCAGACTCAGGGAGGTCAAATAGGACCAAAATGAAAGGTGGGAATAGATCCCCATAGAATGTGAGTCAACAGAGGTTATGAATCTTGGATCAACTTTGTCAATTAGTTAAGGGGTTTAAAAGCTACAAATCTGGATGTCAAATAGGGCCAAAATGAAAGCCGGAAACAGATTCCTAGAATGTAAGTTTGTCAACAGAGGCTATAAAGCTTGGCTCTACTTTGTCAATTAATTAAGAGGATAAAATGCTACAAAACTAAGTAGCTAACCGTGCAATAAAGAAAATTGAATGGTAATTCCATGTTGATTTGGTAATCAATGTTGAAGGAACTATACAAGCTCAAGAGACAGCTTTGAGCCTCTACCCCAGTTTCTGAGAAGAACTTGTTTATGGGACACTGGGACTAGCTTGGAAAGAGAAGTGAAAGAGAAGTTGAATCAGAAAGATTGAGTTATTTTGTATCTTGTAGGTCACTGCAGGAAGAAAAGAGAGAACTGCATGCGAACAAAAGGAGCTAACCAAGCTCAAGCGACAGGTTGCGAGTGCTAAAGATTGAGACTATTTTGTAGCTTGGAGGTTGACATAGGAAGAAACAACTGTACACAAACAAATAACAAAGAAAGAAAAAAAAGTAAATGTGAAGTGAAAAAGGGTAAATTGGCTAATATTAGAATTTGTTGGGACTCTTCTATCTCATACTGAACCATTCTATCATCAGTTCTTCCCATTGATTGGACTTCTGCTCAAAATAGTAACTAAAATATCTGAAAAAGCATATAAGCCATGCACACTGCAGGTAAACAATGCGATCGGAACAGTATGAATGCAAGCTTCCATCCAAATATTGGTTGTAACCTTGTAATATGAGATGCAACAACAATTTTTTATTTTTGCAAACTAAGTTTTTTTATATTTTTCAGCAAATAAAATTAGAAAAATATACAATATAATATATATATATGAACTACACAAAGAAATATTCACAAACTGAAGTTATATTGTTCACCATATTCAGACTAATTTGATCAAAAAATCTAGAATGAACAACTATAACTTTAAAGTGCTTTGATTTTGAAATAGAACTTTACTATATACCCAACAATTTCAAGAATCCATGAAGAACAAGTATAAAAAATGACAAATAAATAAAAGAATTTAATTGTGTTTTTGGAAGAATACATGGTAGTAGAAATCAACACCAGTAATACAAACAGTTCCCATTTTATCTTACCCTGCTATTGGATATGCATCTTTAACAAAAATGTACTAATTAAAAAATAAATCAGATGGCAGAGCATAGAGAGTATATTTTAGTCTAGAAACTTAAAAACAAAAGACAATAGCAAACATATTTACCTTCCATACTAAGATTCCCTTATTCCGTAGGTATTGCGCTCTCATGTCAACTGTATTTATCCATGAATCAACCACAAGCTGGACACTAGGACCACCATAAACACCAATCAATGCTTTATATGGAGGTGGCCCAAATGTTTTTGCATCAGGTTTGTATAAAGCCCCATACAAAGTTGTCCCATCTTTAGCAGATATTTGCACAATCTCTGGTGATAGAAGTTGTAACTTTCTAAAACGAGGAACAGTAAGAGGCTGCTCATATAATGGAAGTATCACACTCCCGTCGTGCAAGGAACAAAGGGTTACTCTGGGAGGAGAGTTAAGAGAATCATGGACATCAACAAATCTCTGCATCTGATGATCAAGGATAACTGCATGTCTTCCACTGCCCTGAGTCAACCTCATTGGTGGTTTTATAGGAACAGTCCAGTCTGGAATAAGGCTAGTGCAATATAAGTTAAATTCCAATGGCCCATCCATGGTGCCAGTGAAGTAAATAAGACCTGCGTTTTCATTTACACCGGCAATTTGCTCAACCATCCAATTACCTTGTGTAATGGGTCCTAAGCAAGCCCCACTCTTGTCATGAAGGTAGAGGTGCCTAAACCCAGTCTTTTCACTTGCCCAAATGAAACCACCAGAAAAATTATTCACTCCTTTATCTAAAGGTGTGTAGCAATCATGCAAGTTTATCCAGATATCGTGCTCTTCTACAAGTAAAGTTTCCTTTTGTCCAGTCTGAATATCATACTTAAAAATCTCTAATTTGGAATGGGACCTGTTGAGGACCTGAGCTATAAGAGAATTATCTGGCATCCAATTGACTCTAGCTAGATATTCTGCATCTCCACCAGCTTCACCTGATAATCCACAAATAAGGTCCATCCAAGTAACTTCACCACCAGAGGCAGGAACAACTCCGAGTCGAACCTTTACATTAGCAGCTCCAGCAAATGGGTATGCATGGTCTTCCTGTGCATCTACGCCAACTGAACTTTTCCCGTGGTGCATAATTCTGAAAAGAGGGATCTCAGCTGAGTCAACCTCAGTAAATGCAATATACTTGCTATCAAGAGACCACCAAAATCCAGTCTTCCTATCCATCTCTTCCTATGGCCAAAGAAATAATTGGTAGAACAATAAAGTGATTTTAAATGGTCTAGCATGAGAATGTTTATAATTTCAGAGAGAGGAGAAAAGTTGCACCTGAGCAATGTATTCAGCAAGACCATAAGTCTGAAAACAGAACAGATCAGAACTGTTAGTTGCTCTGAATGAAGACATTATATAAGAGATTCATATATACAATAAGTTTATTAACAAAAACAAGCGTAGGTGTGGTAGCAACCATGAAAATGTGTGCATATAAATTCAAGCTCACAGCATATACAATCTGCAAATTTTGTACAGAAATAATCCTAGTTTATAAGAAAATCAGGAAAAAAAATACATCAAGAGATGCACTGCTTTGTGCATAGGGAACCCGAATACAAACATTGCAAAGAATTAACTCCAAATGAGTTATTGACATGCTATGTTACTTCAATAAATAGTACTATGTCTAATCTTTTTTCTGAAGGAATATAATTTCCTAACATCTGTTTCTGAAGACAGTATTTCAATAATATCTATAGACAATCTAATGAGTTCATAGAATACAGTCCCCTCTCACCGTATTGTAATTGCAACGACCACCTCCATTTTCCTTGTCTCCGAGACCTAAATCAGTATCCTATTCATTTAGTTGGCATATCAAGGTCTCCTAGAATGTTCCCAAATCCCAACACTTCCTTTCCTTCTACCTCTTCCTTGGTCCTTTCTAAGCTTTTCCTACTTCTATCCATGATCTTGCTTGAGTTATGTGCTCTCTGAGGCTGCTATATCTTCCTTCTATCAGAAGTTCTCTGAGACCATAAAGTTGGCATCACTTCTCACCCATCTTCGCTTGGTGTGCATGAATCCAACAATGAATTTTGGCCTTTGATATCTTGGGGAAAAAAAGAAACTCGGTCTTTTGAGAAAGTGCATTGCCTCTTTTATTATTTATGTATCACTATACTAGTTTCTGTATGACAAAAATATTGAATAGTTTCAACTTCCACCATCAATCTTCCACATGCATGGTACAACCTCAAAACTATAGTTTCATTACAGCTCTTGATAATTTTTCACTTATTTTAAATAAAAACGACCATTAGGAAGTAAAAGGAAGGGGTTCTTGTATCCTAAGATATGTAGTTTGGTTAGATCGATGCATTTCAAAGTTTATCCTACTATACTTATTTCATTCTATGCTAATATGACAACTACAAATAATAGAAGAATCCAACAAATTAGAGTAGATGTGAAATAGATCTAAATTCAAGCACATTACTAAAAAAATGGTCATCTGAAGTTTTTCTGTTTTGTGGCTAGTGGAATTGCAATAGTTTAAACTTCACAACCATATTATTGGAAGAACCAAGAAATATGTCTGCTAAAAGCAGTAGAGCTTGAGTGTGTTTGTGCTTCACATCCAAAGCAATGATATAATATGTTGTCCATCGATTGTTCAATGCCGAACAAAAAGGGAAATATGTTGCACATTTATCCTAGATTCTCCTAATTAATGCAATGAGAACAAGATTTCAAAAGAAAACATCATTTTTATATTTAAATACGAATTTGAGATCTATCTTTTTTCAGTAGTTCTTTTAATTATATTTTTTGTGGTGCCCTACCAAAAAGAAAAACCTAGCCATATAGTCCATATAATGTGCAACGAAATTGCACATATTCCATATAATGTGCAAGGAATCAACATTTCAACCCAGCAACCATCTTGATCTGTGAAACCTTCTGAAAGCTTTTTTTCTATAGGAACTGCAGAAAGATCAATTTCCTTTGAATAGAAAACAGGTTTCAGTAACCTGATACATCTTATGATGAGACAACCAAGCTACATAAGCAACAGGAGAGAACTTAAAGAAAACATTGAACCATGGTCTTCTACAAGTACACTTCATTGCTCGTTATTTGGCATACTAAATGGAACTCGTCCAAATGATTAAATGCCAAGTTACAAGACAAACCAAAGTACTTAAGGTTACCAGAGCAAAACAGAGGATAATATTGGATACATACCACAAGCGCATGATTTTATTTTCCAAACACCAAAACTAGAAAGGTAAATTCAACAATGCGTAACGCATTAACAAGATAGGAACATCCAACCTTTTGGTTTGCACTTGCTCCAAAAGTTAATTGGTTAGGTTCCCCACCAGACAGATTCAAAACGTGGAGTTCATCATCTCTGACATATGCGAGCTTGCTTCCATCTGGTGATAGATGCGGGTCGATGATTGGCGAACCAGCACAACATGTCAGCTTGAGCTCTGGCTCTGAGCCTGATATTTCCTGGAAATATACCTGATGAAACAGATAATGATCACTTGATATCTCTGTCTCAAAGAAGAACGTTTAAGGTCAGCCAGTTCAGCAGCACATAGGATAACTACTTCTGATGAAGCAATTTAATGATCAAACCGAAACTACTTCAAATACAATCGGCCTACTAGCTGAATTTCAACACTAGCCAATCAAATCAGGAAATAGGGCAGAGCACAGACCCCATTTGGCAATGGCACCATGATAGTGGGCTTCCCTGGAGGAAAGCAAGAAGAGGACGTTGACCTCGCCTTCCACTCGTACTTCGTGACACCCAATCCCCTCTCCCTTGACCTCTCCCGCCTCAGCTTCTCTTCAGCCGAGAGATTATTCTCGTCGAGGCCGCCTCCATCAGGTGGGCTAAACACCAGCTCTTGCCGCCGCGAAGCAACGTCAAAGACGAAGACTTTACGATGGAGGGTACCATCGGGGCTAAAGAGATAGGAGATCAGGCGCCCATCAGGGCTGAAGCTGATGGAGGAGGGGGCGACGTATCCCGGAAGCGGGTACTGGACGATCTCCTCCACGGGAAAGAGTAAAGAGTCATCGTTGGAGTCAGCAAGTGGCATCTTTGCTTCGCAGTGGCGCGGCTTCTTCGCGAAAGTCTCCTTGTCGCCGTCCTTCGCGGCCGCGCTGTCCTGCATCAAGGAGGGCAGTTACGCAGGTGGAGGAAGGGCCAGGAGGGCCGCCGGACCAAGAAGGAGCTGCCGGACGGCGAACCCTAGGACGGATGGCGATCGGATCGGGGCCGAAGATGAATCCCAGCGGTCCCTACTAAGGCCCTCCACCTCTCTCAGTTCGCTAATATAGTAATATTTCTAGGCACGGCCTCTTTTGCATTTGCTCCCTTATATTTTTTTGAAATTTCAAATTAAGTTCCTAGAAACTTTGCTTTGACTGCTCTACGTTGCTCATGCGCTTTTGATTTTCGAAATCATCGCCCCATTTTAATTTTTTTATCGCAAGAATGTCCCACCCGATATATATAATTATTCAATTATTTTTTATTATATTATTTTTATTATTATCTCTTACTTATATTTATTCATTTAAATCCTAAATTAAAGACGTGTTGTAATATCTACGGACCTATAACTATTATATAATTATAATAATTATTATTTCATAATAGTTATAATTGAATTGTCACACAATTATAATTAGGACAGTAAACAAGTCAAATCAAGCTAAATTATGAGGTGTTCAAGCTTGTTTGATAAGGTAACCGAGCCGAGCCTAAAATGAACCAAATTTTTGAAATGATTGTTCAAGCTTTGTTTGATTTATTTTTTATAAGCTTAAACTTGTTTGAAGCTTGACTTGAGCTTGGTTCGTTTAGATGTTATCGAACTCTCGCTTCAAGCTTGGTTTGAGTTTGGGTTGTTTAGATGTTATCGAACTCTTAATTGAAGTTTATTTGATTGTTTAAAATTTTTGCTTTTTTGATTGATTATTGAGCTTGATAATTCAAATTTATTTATTTATTTTATTTTATTTATTTATTATGTTAATAAAAGTTTTATTAATGAATATGATTGTTTGCGAACGTTGTTCGCGAACATTGTTCATGAACATTAACGAGCTGAACACATATGTATTCAAGCTTGTTTGTTTAGTTTAACGAGTTGTTCAAACTTGTTTGTTTAATCGATCTTGTGTATATTGAACGAACATAAACAAATTCTTATCAAGCAGAACACCAAGCTTATTCACGAACGTTTGGTTCATTTATAGCCCTAATTATAATAATTATAATTTCATAATTATTATATAATTGTAACATCTACAAAATCATAGATCATAATTTCTACAATATGAATGCTAGATAAATTTTGAAAGACTATAAATTTTTACTCGAATTTAATCACAGATCACATAATATATCAAATCGAAATTCATTATATCTATATAATGGTCCAGTCTTAATTCAAAAAAAATTATTTAAAGTTTTTTCAAAAACTCTAAAAAATTTGATTTTTTTTATTAAAATTATTTTTCATATTATAACAACCATAAAATTGTAGTTGTTATAATTATAAATTATAATTATAATAGTTATTAAACAGTAATTATTATAAGATATATAATAATTATGATTATTACACGCTTTATTAATTTATAATTTAGGTGAAAAATTGAGAATAATATTAAAAGATATTTATATCATTTTACGTGGGATAAAGCGTCCGTTTAATAAGATATCAAAGAGAATATCCCTGTGATGATTTAGAAAAAGAAAGGCGCTATTTTAGCTTTTCCCCCGAAAACAAGTCAAATGCATTAACTGAATATATATAAATTCTGGTTAAACTAAACATAGAACTCGTTACGATTAGTGGATATATTAAAAATTATTAATCTATTTAAATTTGAAGAAAAAAAATAAGAGGCTTTGGCTTAAAAAAAAAAAACTGATAAGATTAAAGATCGAGTGGATATAGAGGTTGAAGTGAGTGGCGATTGAGGAGGAAGAGAGGATGATGGATGGGTGGGCATCCGACAAAGCGTCGGATCAAATGGTAGAGAAGTTGATTTGTGGACGAAGGAAATGGAGGTGGATAAGTGTCAATTTGGTCACTTTTGAGTGCAAGTATGTGGAGTCCCTCTCGATGCATTGGAGTCTTGTTTGTGTGAAAAGTCACATAAGTTTTTTGTTTTTGTTTTTTCCTTCTCTTTAAGCGTCAATCTCCTTTGTAGCAAAAGAAGTCAATAGTACTTCGACCCTTCCTCCCTATAATTGTATAATCCTCCAGCAACCTTACACCTTGTGTTATCAATTAGGTTAGTAATCGAGAGTTCTTGAGTGTTTTTTAATAGATCGCATTTAAGTTTTTAAAATAATTGATGGTTAATATGTACATCTTTGATCAAGAATGTAAAGTGCTTATGATCCGATCCGAGATCAAGAGTGAGGGAACTACAGATGAGGAGGCTGGTGACGGGTCGGAGGTTTTCGTTGCGAATATCTGTGACAGTCAAAGAGAGTTAGAATGAAAGTCAAAACGAATCTTGGCACGACTACTTTGATGCTCATGTCAGTTCCAACGATCGGAGAAGTGAAAGAAGAAAAAGTACGATGAAGTGAAAAAGAGGTAGCGGGAATTGTGCGCTCATACCTACACTTGCGGGAGCAAACTTTCTCATATACCATCACCTTAGTGGAGGAAACAGAGCCCACATTCTCCACTTTTTTAACGTTCAAGTCGAGAGAGTGCCAAGTCATCCCTAGGGTATAGACCCATGTAACCACGTTTAGGTTAAGGGGGTGTCTTGCCCGCACACATTCTCTATATTCTCTGTCTTCCACGTTCTCAGTTGACCACATCCTCCCTACACAAGTGTCGAGTGATAGCGATCGAGGAGTCATGGGCGACCAAGTGCTAAGAGGTTGGCCATGACTCCTCGATCGCTATCAGCCTTCTGCTGAGTTGGGGTGACCGAGTGCTAAGAGGTTGGCCTTCTGCTGAGTTGGGTCGACTATAAGGTGCTTGGGCCAGTCTGCGGTTGAGTCGCACTTGAACTTGGTTTGACCTGGCTTGGGGCCTCATTTCGAGTGAGTGTGTCTTGTAGCATTTTGCATGAATCAATTACAATAAAAAATGTTTTAAGCACTTACAATCTTCGATGCCTTATGAATCTAGTGCTTGTTGTCGAGCGGACAATTACAATGAATCTTCCCAACAAAATCACGAACCAAATCCCTTAGCCCTTGGAGTTCTTCTCTCATAATTTTTTTTTTCTTTTCAAGAAGAGCCAAAAAAAATCTTCCCTCTCTTCACTTGGACGCACCCTTTAATAAAGGGGAAGAAGTGGGGGTAAGTGGTCTCAACCCTAAATATGTGTGCAAGAGTGGATAACGCGGGCATTATTGGCATGTCTATGTTCACGTCCCCACTACATGTCCACACCCTCACTATCAACATCTCTCACTCATCCAAGTCAAGACACAAAAATCAAATAAGCATCAAGTCACAAAGACCATATTAGAATCAAGTCACAAAGACCATATAAGAACATTTAATTTACACTTAAGAAAAAATAGTTCGTGCGACAATAAACATACTGAGCAATTAACGCTAAAAAAGTTGTTACACTTTACATAACCGCTCTTCAAGATAAATTGGAGACATCATTATCTTGCATTTATCCCAGATTAAATCATTTACATCAATACGAACATCTATAATCTCTCATAATGATTATTATGTCGAGAGCATGTTCAATATCTCCGATCAATATAATTATTCACAATCACATTTTATGTACTCAACAAAAAATATAATTAGTCGACCAGTAAATAAATATCAAAGATGTAAAATTATTTTAATCTTTATTTTTAGCTAGATTGCATTCATTTTAATCAATCGCTTTCTTAGTTATATTTCATAGACCGAATCATCCATGGTCAATATGATACATGCTAGAGTAGCAGAGTCTGATTAAAAATTTTAGCTCGACAGCTAAATAGTCATTCAAGGTAAAATCGAGATTATCTTATAATCTCAAGAGTCTTACACAATAGAGAAGCAGAGATTCATTCTCCTATTACCCTTATTGTAGTTATAACACATGTGATATGAATCACATACTACGATGTTTTTATTTTTACTAATAAAAAGCGCATGTTTTTCTCAATTTTAATATCGTACAAATTTTGATTTAAACATTCCTAATGCTTAATCTTGAATTCAATTCATAAATTATAATATGGCCTCCAGCAGGTTCAGTAAATGATGGGTATATTTACTCCAATCATTATCAATTCACAAATGATCTCATTTTGATATAACTATTAAGGCGATCCCAACTTATAGGTATATCTCCATTCATAGCTACATTAGTTGTCTCATAAGTAATGATCTTACTTTTATTTATACTTAATAAATAGAGATAATTGTCCATGTGAGTGAACCAATCTTAATCTATCAACATGCTCACCGAGACTTTATCCAAATGTAAAAATAACATATACACTGAATAGATTATGACATTTCACATATCTGATTATCTTTACAATATATTATATTCTATGAAGTTTCAAAGACTTTACATTCCTTGAAATGACACTTTAGTCAATGACTTAGTAAAAGGATCTACAAACATAACTCTTGTAGGAATATGCTCAAAATTATATTTTTCTTGTCAACAATATTCCTTACAAAATTATACTTAATCTCTATGGACTTGCCCTTGCTATGATATTTGGGATCCTTAAAAAAAGCTATAGTAGCTTTAGATGTTTCAGGACTAATAGGACTTCCACTATTCTCAGCAATCTTCAGATGCTTCAGGAACCTTCTTAACCAGGCAGCTTCTTGCACAGCCGCTGAACAAATCACATACTCAATGTGCTACAATACTTAAAATGACACGAATTGACACAAATTTCACAATGGGAGAAAATATCTCTTTAAAATCAATACCCTCTTGTTGAATATATCCTTTTGCAACTAGATGAGCTTTGTATCGATTAATCGATCCATCTGATTTCCTCTTAATTTTGAGAATCCACTTATTCATAATAGTCTTTCGACCTGGAAGAAGATTGACTAATTCTCAAACTTGATTTTTTTTCATAGACTTCATCCTTCATCATTGCAATTTTCTATTTTTTTAATTGAGTATCTCAACGCTTTCTCAACCGTTCGAGGTTCCTCATCATCAAATGGGAGAATCATAAATGCCTCATTTTCTATGTTAAACCTTCTCCGAGGAATAAGCTGACGACTACTTCTTCAAAGGTTGAACTGTTGAGAAATCAACTCATTCATTGACAAATCACTCTCACTAGGTTGATCAAATTCAAGAATCTTAAAGTATCATTCTCCTCCTCTATTGCAAATAGAGGAATAGTTTTATCAATTTCACCTCTCGTTGAAAACTCAGTTTCGAGAAAAGTAGCATGTCTCAATTCTATTTCGAAGATGCTTCCATCTTGTTGCTCACCAATGAAAATATAATCCTCAGAGGTATTAGAATACCTCACAAAGATGCACTTTTTACTTTTGAGTCCTAATTTTCTATATTTGTGAGTATTATCGTGAACATAAGCAGTTGACCCCCAAAGTCTCAAATTACTCAAATATAATTTTCTGTCTGTCCAATATTCATATGGAGTAGATGAAACAGACTTAGAAGACACTCGGTTAAGTATATAGGTTGCTCCTAATAACGCATCTCCCTAATAGAAAATTGACAAATTAACTTGAATCATCATAAACCTAACTATATCTAGAAGAGTTCAATTTCTTCTTTCAATAACCTTATTTTGCTGTAGAGTTCCTGGGATTGTTAGATGTTTGATAATTCCTTTATTATTACACATTATCTTGAATTGATCAGACAAATATTCACCCCCACGGTCAGTGCGTAAAATTTTAACCTTACGATCCAATGATCCTCGACTTCGTTCAAATAACATTTAAATCAATATAATACTTTAAATTTATGAGAAATCAAATACGTATGACCAAAACATGCGAGTAATCAATAAATGTAATGAAATAGGAAGCTCATGTCTAGCCTTCACATTCACTAGACTACAAATGTTCGAATGAATTAATTGCAATGGTGATTCAACTCTTATAGCCTTACCAAATGATTTCCTAGTTATTTTTCCAGCAAGATAATGCTCACACACAGACAAGTTTATCTTAGCATAAGTGCTTAGCAGATCCTCTTTAGCTAATCTATTCATGCGATTTTGTCTAATATGTCCTAATATAGCATGTCAAACTTCTTCAATAACATTAGCATCGCTAGTTAGAGCAATACTTGAAAAACAACCATCAATACCATAATTAATATCTGGTTCTACATCAAGAACCAAAAAATCATTTGTTATATAATTATATCCTATTAACACAGAGTCAATCCGAAGTTTCACACATCGACTGTAAAAGTTTATACAATAACCCAAATCAAGAAAACTTATAACAGAAATCAAATTTCGTTGAATCTCAGGAGCATAAAAGACATCATATAGAAATAAGGTACGTCCACCACGTAAGTTGAGTTTGTAAGTGTCAACTCCTTTAACTTCAATCCTTGTATTATTTCGCACATATATCCATTTGTTGCTAGCTGATACTCGACGGTACTCCACGAATGTAGCTCACTCACGAGCTACATGGTTTGTTACTCCTGAATCTATAATACACAAAAGATAAGAATCAGCTAACAACACTGTACTAGCAGCATAATGCTCATGAATATAAGATAAACATGATTTACCTTTTTCATCTTGGTGCATTCCCAAGCAAAGTGACCCTTCTTGCCATAGTTATAACAAGTTAGCTTGCTTTTAGGTTTCAGTCCATGTTTTTGCCCTTGGAATTTCTTCTTGTTTGGGCCCAGTCCATCAACAACAACATTACTAGCTTTCTTTCCCTTTCCTTTCTTGAACCATTTTCTTATATTCTTGAATCTAGATGCTCTAACAAAATCATTGGCTACAAAGCTTGTCTAGAAATTCTTGAGAATTCTATTCTCTCCGCCACCAGTTCAACATTCAACATGGCGTAAGACATCAGTGGAGGTCTTTATACTATTACTGCGAGTCAGATTCTGTTTCATCATCTCCCAAGAATCGGGAAGAGAATGAATGACTACTTGAACTTATTGTTCATCAGTCAACTCATGACCAACATTCTTTAGCTCCCGAATCATATTAGTTATTTCCCTTAGATGTTAGGTCATGGTAACATTTGGGCGCTTTTTGTAGCTGTCAAACTTAATTATTAGCTGACGAAGCTTGCTTAAGCTTACTTCACTGTATTTTTCTCTCAGGGCTACATGAGCCAATGGATATAGCTCATACTCATAGACCAAATCATCTACCATTGAACTAATCAATATATCTTTAGCAATATAGTCTTTTTTCTTCCATGTCTTATAAGCATCAAGATCACGTTTATATTGTGTTGTTAAACCATCAACAAGTTCTTCCATAAATTGATTTACAACCTTTAGAACCTCTTGTTCCTCAAAAACATATAATATCTTGAGATATCATATTTTGTAGTTATTCTCATATAATTTCTCTTCTTTATTGAGTTTAACTATAATGTTCTTAGTAGTCATAATCTATCACAAATAAACACATTATTTATAATGATTGACTCAATGTAAATTTGAGTTGAATTACAAAATCAAGTATTAACTGCGTTTCCACTCATCGTTTGTATGATCCAATCTAATCAACATTGAT
>JBBUKS010000104.1:1245750-1263932 GCA_038050645.1 Hedychium gardnerianum | reverse complement strand
GTCGGACGTATGCTATAGGACCGACCGGATATATCTGTTATCACCCCGGTTAAGGTGTTGATCAAGATCACCAGTCGAAATCAAAGTCACCTGGTGGGTGTATTATATTATCGATCGAAGATGCATTACATCACCTGACCGATTGAATTACCTTCCCGGTCAAGTATATTATATAATCGATCAAGTTCCTATTGACTTCCGGTCAGACGTATGCTATAGGACCGACCGGGATGACCTTACAATTGGCTCATGCCTCTGGCACGTCGACAAGACCTAGCTCCGATAACAACAATATGGTCAGAACACCCCAGACACCCCCTGGAAGTATGAAAAACGACGAGTCTTATGCCTCGTGGTATGCCCACCCATACCTCAATAGTACACCCCATTAATGCGAACGGTACACGCTCCGAAGGAGTATATAAAGAAACAGAGGTCGTGAAAGAGAGGTTCTTCTTTGATCTAAAACTCTTCTACTTACTGTTTTCTAGCTGCTTTAACTACCTCCGCTTAATCAGGTCTGATTTGAGTGTCAGAGCGGGATCCCCAGGCCTCTCGTCTAAAGTTCTCCTTTAATCCTCTGTCTCTCTCTTTGTTCCTTGTAGGGCCCGGACCTGAGAAATTAGGAAAGTTTTCTTCGCTCGTCGCTCTGTGGACGAGTCCTCCGATCGACTACTTGGTTCAGAAGACCGGGGAACGCCATCCCGCTCGACGACTTCGTCAACATCTCTCTAGCTCATCGATGATTCATCCCTCGAAGGTCTTTGCGCGAGAACAATCATCTTTGGTATTATATTATTTATTACATCATATTTGGTGGGGAGATGATTTTTATTTTTTTTAGTTTTATTATATTATTATATAATTAAATAAAATTAATTTGTAATTATTATTTTGTTTGTTTTTATAAAAATATTAATTATTTATTATAAATTTAAATTAGTATATTTTAATTTTATTATATATATTTGTAAAGATTTAATTTATTAAAATTATTATCTTTGATTTATTTAATATATTTTTATTTTTATTTTAATTATAAATTATATCATTAATTTTATATAAAAAATATGTAATAAAATATTAAAAATGATGAATAAGATAAATAGAATATTTATTTTTGATATGATATGAAGTAAATAGATTGAAGTTGAAATTATATTTAATATTAAAATTGTATTATTTTGACTGAAAACTAGGGATGATATGATATAAGGCTTCAGTGTCACCCATTTAAGTGGGTTTGACATGACATTTTAATCCTCAAGGATTCAGACATAGTAGAAAATGTTTAATATAAAATTTAAACCCTTATTATATAAAAATTATCGTGATCTCTTACCACGGTTGATCGTTTTTACGAAGTATCCCTTAATCTCTTACTGTCTGAGCAATTTAAAAATTGTGTTTTAAATTTATTTCATAAATAATAAGGAAAAGGATTATCTTCAAAAATTAATCGACAAAAATTCAAATATTTAAGTGCATCACTTTTTATTTTTATTTTTTCACCATAATATAGATATATATATATATATATATATAGATATAGCATGCACTTCATAAATCTTCTTAAAATTTAATATCCTTAAATTTCTATTTATCCACCTTTAAGAAACTGATCTAAGGCACACATAATGTCATGCCTAACTCAAGATATATTAATGAAATGCATAAAAGTAACAAATTTATGAGTGAAAAAAATAATAAAAATATACAGTTATATTAATTCTCTTTACAATTGGAATATATTTAAAATACTATCATTGATATAAATTGCATAATAGTTGTTGCTTCAAAAAGATTTTAGTTAAATCCACCACTTAGTAAATCAAGACTTAAATACTTACAGTGGTTAAGAGAGCTTTTTTCAAATGATACTAATAACTAAGAGATCGATGAATTAAAAATCTTGTGCCATAGTTTACTTATAAGGATGGATTTACTACTAAAATGTACGGAAAAAAGAATGGATTGTGCGAGAGTTGAGATATTTTCTCTTCTTATTTTGATGTAAAATTAAAGAAAAGAGAGTAGATTTACCGTCAAGCTTGACGAGGCCACCGCTAGCGGAACAATCTAATATAGTTATTAAATTTTAAAGGATTATAATTTTTGATTCGGGATTCAAAATTAAAATTTATTTATACTTACACATGTAAAATTTGAAAATCTACATTAGTTAGGAGGAATCCATAACTGCTAATTTTTGGATTTAAATTTCACCATTTAAGTTTTTTCGGGTCATTTATATTTTTATGATATTTAGGATAATTTTGATATTTCTAATTAGAGTTTATCTATGTCAACATCTTATTTTGATTAAATCTCTTTTGGATATGTATTTTTCTTTTCTAATAAAATTTCTTTCCTTTCTTTATGAGATAAGAATTGAAATTTATTTATTAGATTTTCTTTTCTTTATTCAAGACTTAATTTATAGTCAATATAAGAGTCATATTTAATTATTAAGGAATTATCTTTTATATTGAAATAAAATTTTTTATTTTGGTAAAATCAGAGAATGATGAATTTCTCTCTTCGCTTTAGGTGTATATATGTTTTTCTTGTCTTTTCCTTAATTTTTTTTTCTCTGTCGGTCCATAAAATAATCACTATTATATCCGATATCACTAACTTTCTATGAGGCCATCGTGAGCTCATAAAGGTCAGGTTAAGCTGAGAACTCTTCGTGAGGCCATCTTAAGCTCATGGCAATCTTAGGAGTCCAAAACTAGCTGCGAGCTCTTTGTGAGGCCACCATAAGCTCGCGACAATCTTGTAGAGATCAGACTTGGATGTGAGCTGTCCACAAGGTCATCATTATGAACTCATATTATAAATTAAAACTCTCTTTTTAATTTAAGTGTTTGAATAGTTTTGATCATTAAATACTATTGGATAAAAGTATTTGAAAGTTCTGAAGACTATATGTTTTTTTCTTGACTTTGAATCATATAATATCATTAAGCATTTTGACTAAAAGTGTTTGACGACCAAAAAAAAAAAGAAACTCATATCAAATAAATATCAATGCACTAATAATTCCCTAAATTTGTTTATGCTCCCTTTTTACCTAACTTTGAGCACCATGGAATCATAAAATATATTTGACAACACATACCAAACATTCGATTAGAACCATATCCGCTCAACATTCAATGAACTACTTAATTAGTTGAACGGTTGGAGGGAGATTATTTTATCATTTAATAATAATAAAATTATTATTACGTGACTGAGTGATCATAAATTTAAATCATAAAAATAATTTCTTGTAAAATAGAATAAGACTATTTATAATAAACTTTTTTAGGAATCAATATTGATGAAAAATTTATGTACCGAGTTATTTTTCTCTCGATAAAATGCGTAAGAAATTACTTAGAAATGTTTGATAATACTAACTATGAGGTTTTTCTAAAGAAAAAGAAACATTTTCCCCCTATATAATTTTTTCTGGACTTTCAACTTAATTAATCTTCGAGACGGGCTACTTCCCTCGGTTCACCCGAAGCAAGAGCGACTTCGTGCACCGCAGTCAATATCTTGGATTTTAATAATCTAAGTATTTGAGTCTCTGGCTTAAAACCAAATGTAAGTCGCTATATTAATAGCCCCTAAAGTCGGTTTTATAATTCGTGTTAAAATCAACATAAAAAAAATAAATTATAAAAATAAATTTATTAATTTGGACAATGATTAATATACGAAAGAGAATAGAAACCTGATTATTAATCGGAATTTAATTTTCCAATTTCATAATAATAATATACCACTCGTGATAGTTCAAAAATCGGTCGGGGGTCTTCGGCTTAAATGTCCTATGATCTGCTGCTTTAAACCTCTGTTTGCATGAACTGGACAACCAGTCAATCTGCATGCTTTTTAGGTATTTCTTCACCAAAAGCATAGCACTGAGCAGTCGCTCGATTATCAGTATTTTACGGCCTCTTCAATTCCTCCTTTTCCTTTTCCTTTCCTCGCATCGATCTATTCCTTAATTCTCTGCTAGATCTACAGCGGTTAATCCTAAATTCCTAAGGCAATGGCAGACGAGGTAGATCCACAAAAATGGCGTTTCTGAAGCATCTCGATTTGGAGTTGGCATCCAACAGTGAAGGCGTTCACCTCCCTCTGCTTGGACCACTCGTGCTTGACATTTAATGCCAAAGCATCTCCACCTAACCCTCCATTAAGAGCTAGCTAGATAGCCAGCCCACGTAAAGCTTCTCTCCATTGATCCATTCCACAAGCATATCGTAATTTTATCTGCTGTTGTTTAATTTCAGGGTCTCTATCGCATTTACTGGCCGAGTTTCTGGTTTACTAAGGCTCGAGAGCTAGCTTCATTATGTTGCGTGTGAAACCTTTTTTAATCCATACTTTTTACATATCACAGCCATCAAATGTAACCTAGATCACTGAGGAGACAAGTGCACAGGAGGCATGTGGAGTAATCAATTAAATGGGTGAAAGAAATTAAGGTGCACCTCTGCATCTGCTCGCCGGCCAGCCAAATAATTTTCTGTCTCTCTCTCTTTCTCGTGTGTCGGGTGGTACCGACTTAATGCGTCATTTCTTCACTGATTGTTCCTATTCCTGATCGATCGATCGATCAGCTAAAATGGTGGTCCATTTCTTCTTCATATTTAGGATTTAAAAAAGTTAAGTCTTATGAAAGAATTGGTTGGACTGAAGGGACAGTGTTAAATGAGTTTGAGGGCTTCTTAAAGCAAGAATGCAATGAGATATATATAGAGGTCGTTCATTCCATCGCCACTCTATAAACTCCTCTTCTTCTCGCCACCGGAGATCGGTCGCCATGGAGTCGTCTCGCTTCAAGGGCGTCGAGCAATGCAGGTCGCGAGGGCGGTCGGCGCACTCTGTCGCGGCCGACCTCGACGGCACGCTCCTGCTCTCGCGGAGCGCCTTCCCGTACTTCATGCTGGTGGCGGTGGAGGCCGGCAGCATGCTCCGCGGCGTCGTCCTCCTCCTCTCCGTGCCGTTCGTCTACCTCACCTATATCTTCCTCTCCGAGTCGCTCGCCATCAAGACGCTCGTCTTCATCGCCTTCGCCCGCCTCCGGCTCTGCGACATCGAGATGGTGGCCCGCTCCGTGCTCCCCCGATTCTACGCCGACGACGTGCACCCGGAGACGTGGCGCGTCTTCAGCGCCTGCGGCGGCCGGCGCTGCGTCGTCACCGCCAACCCCACCGTGATGGTGGAGCCCTTCGTGCGGGGGCTCCTCGGGGCCGACGCCGTACTGGGAACGGAGCTGGAGGTCACCAAGTCCGGCCGCGCCACCGGCTTCGTCAAGAACCCCGGCGTGCTCATCGGAGACCTCAAGAGGAAGGCGGTGGAGAGAGAGTTCGGAACGACGGCGCCGGACGTCGGCATGGGCGACCGCGAGACCGACCACGATTTCATGTCCATTTGCAAGGTTCGATCAAATCAAAACAATTATATTAATGAAAAAAAACAAAAAAAAATATAATTAAATCAATAAAACTCATATAATTAGTAAGATTTGGAGACATAAATACGATTAAATTCACCTAAATTTGAATTGGGCGGTTTATCACGGTTCAGGAAGCCTACATGGTGCCGCACAGCAAACTCAAGCCGGTTCCTAAGAACCAGCTATTGAACCGGGTAATCCTCCACGACGGCCGGTTCGTCCAGAAGCCGGCGCCGATGGTGGCCCTGCTCACCTTCCTGTGGATTCCGTTTGGCTTCCTCCTCTCCCTCCTCCGCGTCTACATCAACCTTCCACTCCCCGAGCGCATCGTCTTCCACAACTACCGCCTCATGGGCATCAAGCTGGTGGTGAAGGGCACGCCGCCGCCGCCGCCCAAGAAGGGCCACCCGGGGGTGCTTTTCGTCTGCAACCACCGCACGGTGCTGGATCCGGTGGTCACCGCCGTCGCTCTTCGACGCAAGATCAGCTGCGTCACCTACAGCATCAGCAAGTTTTGGGAGTTGATCTCGCCCATCAAGGCCGTGGCGCTGTCGCGGGAGCGCGACAAGGACGCCGCCCACATCCGGCGGCTGCTGGAGGAGGGTGACCTGGTGATCTGCCCCGAGGGCACCACCTGCCGCGAGCCCTTCCTGCTGCGCTTCTCCGCCCTCTTCGCGGAGCTCACCGACCGCATCGTCCCCATCGCCATCAACACGAAGCAGAGCATGTTCCACGGCACCAGCGCCAGGGGGTGGAAGATCTTCGACCCTTACTTCGTCTTCATGAACCCGCGGCCGGTGTACGAGATTACGTTCTTGAACCAGCTGCCGAGGGAGCTCACCTGCGCCGGCGGCAAGTCGCCGATCGACGTCGCCAACTACGTTCAGCGGGTGCTCGCCGTCACCCTTGGCTTCGAGTGCACCATCTACACCAGGAAGGACAAGTACGGTTTGCTCGCCGGCACCGACGGCATCGTCTCCTCCAAGAAGGAAAGGTACGAGGAGGAGAAGCAAAACCATGACAAGGCAGCTTGATCATTTCATTATCATGCAGAGCAGAGCAGCGCACAAAGGAATCAATCCAATTTTACGTTGGAATTTGGATGATACAAGTTGCTTAATTTTACTGTATTCGTTGACTTGATGCGTAGTTATCATTGTATTGTTTTATTGTCAATTTGCTTTTACTATCACCCCGTTGACTTCTTTGGAAGAAATAATTAAGAACGCTTGATTAGGATGAATGTATTGACTCGATCTGGATGGATGTTTTGTTTTGCAAGTTGATTGGAATATTACTATTCAGCTCTAAAACTTATCAATGGAGTTGTGGCGATCTCTCGAGTCATGATCTTGAAAATCTTATTCGTTACTAAAATGAGGAATAATCCTAGTGTGATGATCTTGAGAATCTTATTCATTTCTAAAATGAGGAATGATCCTGTAGGATATCAAGGATCTTACTACAAGCATTAGAAGGCAAAGGCATCACACCTATACACCTTTGGATTTGGTTCACTAAGATTGAGCATTCAGTAAGAATACATCAGACATGAGTAAATTGGGGGAAAGATGATAAGGATCATAGTTCGTATGACCGTGATCGATTGATTTGAGATTAGGATCGAATCGATAGAATTGGATCGAATTGGTATGATCAAATCTTTAGAGTCTAAGGTCTCTAAGTAAAAAAAAACACAAAATGACCCAATTTAAAGGCTAACAAAGCAACCCCCAACAAAATGAGTAGAATCGTTGAAACGTAAAATCATACCGATCCTGACTGATCCTATCAATCCTGCTCCGACTCCACCACAAAAGGCAATTCCAATCGCTCCTAGATCGATTGGGTACTTCCGGTTCGTAAGATCGCATTGCGATCCTACTATCCGGAGAAACAAAATGCATTGAGAGACAATTTCCAGTATAGTAACAAGAAATTCAACAACAGTGATCCAAGATTAACAACAAAGACATCAGCAACCATGCTATTAATTACAAGCTTCACATTCACACCCTTTGGCTGTTTTCACTAAGATTGATTATTCAACAAGAATAATCCAAGATAGATACTGTGAGAAAATAAAATGCATCAAGCTATATTATTAAGTACGGGAAATTTAGGAGATTTATTCATTAAAAAGTAAAAATAACACACTCTCTGGCTGATGCCCACAAAGTATGAGTTTTCAAAAGAATACTCGAGACAAATGTATAACAAAAAATGTTGAGGTCAATTTGACAGAAACAAATTGCACCAAGCTATAATATTCAGGGAAATGATATGAGAAGCAATAGTTTTTTTTTTTTTTTCTCACACGAGATTTAACAACAGCAATACAGGACAAGTAAGATATGAGGCAAGCACTCTGTTACAAGATTCATTTTACTATGCATGGGAAGGTAAAGTTTCACATAACACACCTTTGGCTGTTGTTCACTTCACTGAGATTAATCGTGAAGATAACATATAAAGAAGTGCAAGAGAGATCAAACCATTAACACTGAAGTAGTGTCTTTATTCATCTGCACGTATTCCAGTACCAAGTCCTCGGCAGTAAAGAGGAAAAGGCAGTAAACTGGAGAGTGAAGTCATTTAGTAATCAGCACGATAGTTACTGTAATCATCTCTTGCTGAGTAATCGTTCTGCACTGTCTCTGGGATCTTCTCCTCCTCATGTTTCAGTCCTTCCTCGAGTACCAAACCTCCTACAGCTCCAGCCACCGACCCGACTGCCAATCCTGTCACAGTTCCTATTCTGCCTGAGCCTCCTTTTAGTGTATTATCATAAGTAGAAGACCCAGTTGAGTAGCTGGTGTGCGCTGATGGGGCACCATAACCAGATGCCCGATCGTAGTATGGCTGGGCTGGGGCCGGGGCAGGAACAGGGGGAGGAGCCAGTGGGGTAGAATAGTAGGCGGAAGAAGCAGGGGAGTAGTGTCTGGATGAGAAGGAAGCAGAGTAACTTCCATAAGGGTACTGTGATGGGAAAGGTTGGGGTTGGGGATGGGGCGGAAGGCGGCCATAAGGAGGGAGAGAAGGGGGCGGAGGAGAGAAGACACGATAATCTCTGGCAGCGTGATGAGGAGGAGAAGGCGAAGGAGAAGGAAATGGCGGGGCGTTTGAGTAATAATAGCCGGAAGAAGGAGGTGGAGGAGGGAAGTGGATACTGGGATTGGGTTCGGGTGGGAGAGAGGGCTGCTCTCGTAAGGTCAGCTTGATCTTGATCTTTCCCTGAGGGCGGCCCGAAGGACGCCGCAGTTCTAGGGTTCGGATCGGGGAGGGTGGGAAGCCACCGCTGCCGCCTCCAGAGGCGTAGGCCGCGAAGGCCTCGGGTAGAAGCTCCTTAAGCGGGGTGCGGGCGGTGCCGACTAGGGGTTTGGGCGTCTCTGAGGGTCTGGAGTGGAAGACGTCGAGGGTGAGGAAAAGGAGGGTTTCCGGAGATGAAAGCGGAAGGGAGAGGGCGAGGCGCTCGTTCCAGACGGGGCGGGTGGAGCCGGCGTTGTCGGGCTTGGTGGCGCCGCGGCGATCGGGATCGATGTAGGCGACGACGTAGGGCTTGAGATCGCCGCTGCGCCAGTTGACGTTCTTGAGGTGCTTGGCGGAGACGACGGTGACTTCGAGGTCGAGCGGACCTGCCGAGGACGGCGGAGCCGGACGCGGCGGCGGCGGAGGGTGGCGCTGCGGAGATTCCATGGATGCCAAGGCGGAGGAAGGTACAGCGGCGGAAGGTCAATGGCCTACGATGGAGGAGCAATTTCGGTGGATCCACCAGCGCACAAGTGTCCTAAATTTGGAAGAAGATTAATGACATCATCCTACAAATTTTCAAAAAGCATTTTAAATTATTTATTATCAAATATAAATACCTCCAACATTATATTCCCATCCAATTTTTTATTTAGAATTATGATGCACGATTAAATCTTTTAAATAATTAATTAAAATTTTAATTATAATATATTATAATTTTTTCATAATGGAATGATAAATTTAAAAATACTATTATTTAAATAAATTTTCATGAATATTTTTAATTTATTTTTATGATTGATAAAAGTGATTAGACTTTCTAAATAATTAATGAAATATTTAAAGATTAAATTTTAATTATGATGTATTATAAGATTTTTTTTAATAGGATGATAAATTTTAAAATATTAATCGTTTGAATGAATTTTATATTTTTTAATTTATTCTTATAATTAATAATTTTTTTTAATGAAATATGATAGATCGTTTTCTAAATTAATTGATTTAAAAAAATTATATATATGAATTAAAAAAATATATATAAAACTTTCTTATTATTGAAATATCATTTGTGAATTTAAAATAATCTTCTCATGAAAAATCTCAAAAGCTTGTTTTACGTGCCTTTGCCCCCTTTTTCTCTCTTTAAAGATCAAAAGATACCTTGCCTTTTTTTCTTTTCTTTTTCTTATTCAAATTTCTATCTCTTCAATAATTGTACTCGAAATTGTGCAAGGGCCACCCTGCCCACTGGGTCATCCTATCAAATCAATTACCTTAAGGACTTTTCTGTAATAATATGCTCTTCCGGCCGACCTGACAATTTAAATTAGATCGACCCGGCCGACAACTCTTCACACCGACCGACGGTTCCAGCTCAACGAGATCTGGTTCAGTTTTATGCGGCCCGATCTAATGTTCATCAGCGCCGTCCATCGAACGTTAACGAAATCACTAGTGTCCGATGTTCGTTCGTGATGGACCGTTCGATGACGCCGTCAAGCGAACAAGCAAGCTTCCGCCATTGAAGGTTCGTCGACCGCTTAAAACCTCCCCTTCCCTTTCTCGCTTTCCAGCTGCCTTAACATCCTCCCTCTGCCTGCAGAAACCTCCAAATCTTCAGTTTAGAAGTGAAAATTGAGCTTTGATTTTGATTTCTTCGGTGGATTTGTAAGTTTCCATTCTTTCTGGCTGGGAAAGATTCGATTTTTAGGGCATCAATTCCAGATCGGTTCGTCTTTGGGCTCAAACCTGGATCTTCCTTCGTTGTTGCTGCGGTGGCCTTCCTGTTGGTGGATACTGCGTCCAGGAGCATGGAGAGGGCGTCGCCGCAGTGGTGCCACCGCTGCTGTCGCTTCATCTCCGTTTGGCAGGACGCTGGCGTCTGCCCGGACTGCGGCGGCGGTTTTGTGGATGCGCCTAGCCTATTTCACTCGTCCTCTTTGACTGAAGCTGAGGTTCGTCGAGGACGGGTTCCCTCCGCCGTGGTCGACTCTGCCGCCGCCGACGGGCGGCCTAGCCGGCCCTCGGAGATTAGGTTCCGTAGTAACAGCCGCCCGTCCACTAGCGACCGTTCTCCCTTCAACCCCGTCATCGTCCTCCTCGGTCCTCGTGAAGGCGCACGAACCGATGTGGATCGGGCCACCACCAACAGCTTCGAACTATACTACTACGAAGGTACAGGATCGGACCTCCGTCCCTTGCCGGAAAGCATGTCGAATTTCTTGATGAGCTCTGGGTTTGAGAGGATTCTCGATCACCTTACTCAGATTGTTACCAATGAAATAGGCAGCAGGCATGGGTTCGATCACCCGCCTGCTTCAAAGGCTGCCATCGAGTCTATGCCCATGGTCGAAATTGCTGACCGTCATGTTGCCCTGGAATTCTATTGCGCCGTCTGCAAAGACCCTTTCGAGCTTGGAGCTGAGGCGCGCGAAATGCCGTGCAAGCATATCTACCATCACGATTGCATCCTGCCTTGGCTCTCGCTGAGAAATTCCTGTCCTGTTTGCCGACATGAAATGCCAACGGATGTACAGCAACCAGATGGGGACGAAGATGCTTCCATGGCTGGGAACGAGGACGAGATGGTTGGGCTTACCATATGGAGACTTCCGGGAGGTGGGTTTGCCGTAGGCAGATTCACAGGTGACAGGAGAGCTACTGAAAGGGAGTTTCCAACCGTTTACACAGAGATGGATGGCAGATTCAATCCTAATGGGGCACCAAGAAGGATAGCATGGTCCACGAGAGAGAATCGATCGCATCATCGTGGAGGAATTGGTCAGACCCTCCGAAATATGTTTTCATTCTTCAGGTGTTTGAGGTCTTCTACTCCATTATCTTCATCAAGGTTAAATTCCAATTCCCAGTCTTCCTCAAACCCTTCTGTTAGATACAGGAGATCTTCCATTTTCAATAGGAGATCAAGAAGACATAGCGCAAGTTGGGCATCAAATGATGGAACTGTCAATGCAGCAAGATGGTAATTATGATAACTAATTTAGGAAGGTGAAGCTTTTCTCCAGTTTGGTGCTTCTACAAAACTGCAGTACTAATCCTGCAAGAAGAATGGAAAATGTTTGTACAACATATGGCTAGCTGATGGTTTGCTCACTAGATGTAGTTCCACTGTGAATAGGAACAACCTAAAAAAAATGTAGCATCTTCTATTATCTATCCCCAATCGCACTCACAGCCTCTATTGCTCTTGTAGTCACAGAATAGGCTTTATATTTTTTTTAGATTAGCCATTCGACATTATCTACTTGTATGTGTTCACTTTAGGAGAGAAAAAAATTCCATATATGCATTTGTTATATTTGTTCCAAAATGGAATTGTGGTCTACATGGAAACTATTATCATCAGTGTTTAATAGATAACTTCTTTATTTTTTCTGGTTTCAGTTGATTCTAACATCATATGAATTGTAGAAACAATGCTATTCTACACATATAAAATTGGTTTAGTCAGTGGTGTAAAGCTGAATTCGTTCCTTATCTTTTAAGACGCCCTTATCTGGTGAATGATTTGCATAATTTAGCTTTCCAAATTTATAACCATGACCTCAGAACTAAGATTCATCCACTTGATTTAGGATTTTGTGTTCAAGAAATAATAGCCAACTTTGGAACCTCTTAATCATCCATAATTTATCCATAGCATTGATAATAACTGATTGTTGTTTTCATCTCCTGTTGAACCTTTTAGCATTGTTAGCAAAAGATGAAGTTCACCTATTTGAAGAAACCTTATTATGTTGTTGCGTTTCAGTTTCTAAATCTTAATCCTAGTTATCAAAGCTTCAAGCTTGGCATGCCACGTCATTTTAACTTTACAGGTGATATTTATATTTCATATCATGTCCTGAGATTGCATCGCACAATTTCTTCTGCTATAATTTGTGTTTTTTTTCTTGTGTTTGAATTTTATCATCATTTTTTAGCATAAGGTCCTCTCATAGTTGACTATTTTACCTTGAATTCGTCATTATCCTAGGTTGATGAGTCACACTAAAAGGTTCGTAGTTCCATTTTTTTCTTGTCATATTCTGTAACTTATTGTCAATCAATTGTATAAACACATGATATCTATCAGCCTATGATTTTTGTTCCGTCTTGGTTGAGATTTTCTCTGGCACACTATGGAACTACCTAATGGTACATTCGCATCAGCCATTGGCCTTTTCTTCCTTTTCTTGTTGGTGGGACCTTCTTGAAGCAATGTTGAAGCTTTTCTATCTAAATATTTATGCAGATATAGTATTAGCAGGCTGAAGACCGGTGGTTGCTCCTCGTCGGTTTGCTGGTTTTCAATACTCTCTTGTCCCTTCTTCTCGTCATTTAAGGGATTGATTAGCTCTATTCAATTCAAAAGTGGCCTCTGTCTCTTGCAACAAGTTTGGTTTAATTTTCAAGAGTTATCTATTGACTGTTAGTTTGTGCTTAAGCTGCAAAAGGGGCTTCTCTTCTGCGCATATAATGATGGAAATTTTGAATATCAGTAACATGCTATTGTCACTGGGAATAGAGAGAGCTAGAGCAACAGGAAATTACAGATTTCAAGGCCTCCAGCAAAGACAACAAAAAGTATCCTTTTCTCAAGGTAAAGATTTGATATTGGTTGAGTGTGAAAATGATTCACCTTTCTATGTTGAAGAACAATGTGTATTTTTCAGAGGTTCTAATATTCTGACTCTTTGTCTACTTTTACTTTTTAAGCAAATTGAACATGAACAATTTCATTGACCATTTGTCTTATAAAGACATACAAAATGAGTTGTTGTGCTCATGCTCAAGTTCACTGGTGGAAACATGATTCTTTGCACCATCTCCCACTGATGGTTGTGCTCACTGGAATATGACTCAAAAAGTTCTTTCTCCATATGATTCTTCAACGTGATACTTTATGCCTGGTGGGCCTTGCAATACTTTGGTCAAATCATTCAATGCATCTTTCTCTACAGAATTCATGTTTAGTTTGATTGCTGATGTTAGTTTTTGTTCTTTGCTGGTAGTTCGAACACTATCTTTTGGAGCGGCTGCTTGTCTTCATTGTACTATGACCAAGAATAAGATCCATTCTTAATATTTTTTCTTTTCCTGCACAAGCTTTAGTTGAGTGCCATCATATTCTTTAATCAATAAATACAGTAGCCCATAGCCTTTAGTTTATGAATGATTACAGTCTAAAGAGAGAAGCTTGAATTTGTAATCTATACATTTTGCCAAGTTTCAAAAATAATTCTATACATTTTACCTCCGGGATAATATAAAATAGTTAGATCTTTTAATAAATAATCAAAAAATTTAAGATTCGAATTTTAACTGTGGCATGTTATGAAATTTTTTCTTCGGTGAGAAACGAATTTAAGAATGTTGATCATTTGGATAAATTTTTATTAGGACTTTTCGATTTATTTTTGTGGCTGGTGGAAAAAATTTATAAGGTTGGATTGATTATTTTTAGAATTAGTCGGTTCGAAAAGTTTAATATTTAAATTATTAAAAAAAAATAAAAAAAAATCTTAACCGGCCTTGGGCTATAGTCTATTGGTTAGATTTTCAATATGGATCTTAAGTATTTCGAGGCCGAGACTCAAGTATAATGTATTGTAAGAGATTTTTTTTTAATGAATAGCGAATTTGAGAATGCGGATTGTCTAAATAAATTATTATGAGTATTTTTTGATTTATTTTGTTGGTTGGTGAGAAATTTTGTTTGGATGGGCAGGATCTATAGTATTAATAAGTTGGAAGAGTTTATTTAAAAATAAATAAATCTTCAGTTGAAGAAAGTTTGATATGGAAAAGAAGTTCTAATGTCTAGATTGTTGTTGTTTATTGGAAAACATAAGCCTCTCTATTCTGCTGCTAGAGATGAAACAATTCTGTGTTATCAATGTTGCAGAGGTTTAAGATGAATGAAACATCTGGCTGTTTTTCAAATAAAAACAATTAATTAGCATCATATTCAAAATCCTCTAATTCATTGGAATTAAGATGATAAAATTATCATTTTATGTAGAATCAATAAATCATATAAAATCATTAAGAAGATTAAATTGGAAGCAAGCGTATCAACAAAATTTATCTTTACATGTGCTTAATTAATTAATTAATAGATGATAAATTTATTATAATAGAATAGAAATTAATTTTTAATGGATGTATGTTTTGGGATTTTTTTTTTTCATTTCTTAGTCACTTGGTGATTCGTTATAATTGACTTTGATTTATCTTCCTTCGTATAATTTTATAACGAACTAGAAGGAGCGTTTGAAGTGAGCGTAATCATCTTTTACTATAATGAAATTGTAAAATTTTATGGAATATTTCAATGGTTGTCTCATCCTTTTTACATACGTTGTTGTTATTGTTGAGCGAAGTCTCCTTTAATTTACCTCTTTATAGGAAGTGTGAGCTTTTCATGAAGGGGCCGTCAAGATAAAGATTTCATCTTTTGTCACGGATAAAGTCGTAAAATTTTCTAACGAGATGAAAAATTTAGGAAGGGGGGATGTTTCTTATCTTTAGCACTAGTTGAGTTCAAGATTATTCTGAATTATTAAAAAAAAACTAAAAATTAGGATGGATAATATTATATAACATCATGTATAATATCTATTAATATAAATAAAAAATTGAAAGGATATATATTTTTTATTATTTTTTTAAAAGATGGATTTTTAAAAATAGTAATTTATTGAACCTATTTTTTTTTGTAAAGGATGTATTTTTTTTAAAAAAAATAGTAATTTATCGAACTGCTCGGGTAGATTTTTTTAATATTTAAAATGTGTAATCAATTTTCATATTAATCAAATGTTAGTTTTAATTATATTTCTGCTTAAAGCAGTCGATTTATGATAAGTTCATGGGACGATTTTTAAATTTATTATGTTCGATTTTTTAATAACAATCGATTGTTAGGATGATTATATATCTCTCAAAAATTTTAAAGTTGTATCAATTTTAATAATCTACAACTCTCCATATATATAAAAGTTTACACTCACGATGATATAAAAAACATAATGAAATCGATTTAAATTGAGCAATCAACAAATTTTGACCTCAGAACATTAGAATATTTAGGGTTTATCTAACGTTAATTTGATTGAAAAATAACATGAGTTAATTATAGAGTGATATTTTAGCGATAATAAAAAATAAAAGTTATTTTTTATAATTAATTTGAATTTTAAAAAAAAGTTGTTTAGTTATTTTTTTAAGGAAAGTTTGATAGGATTTTATTACAAAAATTAGGGTTTAGAGAAAAGTGTATTAAAAAGGAATGACGTTTTTCAATTTCCTAAGAATTAATAAATTTTCTTGGTGAGGATGGTTTGCTCCGCTGTGCTGTATTTCTATCCTTCTGATTTTGTGTCAGCACCTCTCCTCGTAGTCGTGGTTTTCGCCGACAACATAAAAACTGATGGCGAAGTGTCAGATCTCTGGCACCCTAAACAACTTAAAGGTGAGACCTCAATATCCTCCTCCACCTCTATCACCAAGCTTTCTCTCTACCTCTTTTACATCCTTTTCACAAAATAATGGGTCTTGATCCTGCTTAGAAACGTCGATACATGACTCATCGGTGTGCTGATACGGAAGTTGATTAACGTCGTCTATCTCCAGGCAATCATAGAGCTTTTTAGAAAGTGTTTGTACATCACGCTTGAGAAGAACTAGGAAATAATCGTTAGAATGACAACCAGAGAGTTCCCCAGTGTAGTCACTCCGACACTCAAGTCAGTTGAGGTGGAAGGAAGAAGATGAAAAGTAACTATGATTTGTAGAAATGTATGTGTGCGTACCTTGATATGCTGGGGTAGGTGACCTTTTATAGGCTTTAGGGACCTGGCTCCCCATGTTCTTTCCCTTTCCTATTTAATAGGGATGTTTTCCTATTTATGTGACTATTTACTCGGAGTAATGAGACCACGTTCTCTACGTTTTTTGGGGATAACGCCGATAATGCCTACATTCTCGCAGAGAACGTTTTATCAGCTCCGGGAGGCACGGGGGCATTGAAGGTTTGAAACGTCAAGCAACCAAGACTCCTGCAGTCAAGGAGGCTGTTGTAGCCAGGAGGCTGTAGCAGCCGGGAGGCTGTTGTAGCCAGAAGGCTGTCGTAGCCAGGAGGCTGTCGTAGCCGAGAAGCTATCGTAACCGGGAGACTGTCGTAGCCGGGAGTCGGGGAGGTTGTTGCATCCGGGAGCTAGAGAGAATGTTGTAGCCAAGAGGCTGTCGTAGCCGGGAGTCTCAAGAGTCAGGAAGGTTGTCGTAGCTGGGAGCCAGGGAGGTTGTTGCATTTGGACTACCACCACTTCTTATAACTTGACTTGCGCGCCACGTGGCACCCCTCAATCACCCCCAATATCATATGCCTTCCTATCAAGTCTAGTCGAAGCAGGTGTCATTCCGACTGACTGGACATATGTATGATCAACGTGGACGACCACGTGGTGTTTTTCGGTACTTGACCCGAGACTTCGTCTTAAATGCAGGATTTGAGTCTCTAACCGTGGTCATGCCTCTTAAAAGTGCACCCTGCTTAATTTAAGTTTCGAGCCTGGGTACACCATCGTGCTTTCGAGGTTGAGTCATCAATGCGATGCGACCTATTGGGAGGGTGCCGAGGGGCGGTGATTTTGTGATGATTACAAAGATCTTTGGTGTCATTTTCAATGTCAAATCTAATGACGGTGCTTATGGCGGTGGTAAGTATCCGACGGTCAGGGTTGAGTTAGCGCAGTATATATAAGTCATGAACCTGGATACCCTGGTTCTCCTTATGTGACTTCTCTTGCTGTCTTCCTCTTCGTCTTCCCTTGGGTCATCCCTGCTCGCTTCTCCGTACGTTTCGCCGTCCATCTTTTTTTTGTGTGTGTTTCTAGGGCTCCCTTCTAATAGCCACCGGATCCTCCTCATCTCCTTGGTATAAGTCGATTGAGTCCAGCTTCACGAGTGGATCCTTAAAAAGATTAAGGATCACCTATAACATTCTAGCTGATCACCTTTTGTCGCTGCCCAACGTCAACGACCACCTTGATCGCCCTCCTCCAGGGTACGTCACTTTCTTTAGGGGCCAACTCCAAAATGGACTGTGATTTCCTATCCCTCCTTTTTTTGTCGACGTATCCCTACACTTCCGCATTCCCGTTTCCCAGTTGGGTCCAAACTCTTTCCGGATTCTAACGGGAGTGTTTATGCTTTTCCGCCTCTTTCGTATCCCTCTTTCCCCTTGTATTCACCATTACTTCTTTTATCCGTAGAAGATAGATGATGAAGTTTTCTTTCTGTCTGCTCGTCCAGGGGTCAACGTGTTGAAACATCTGTTGTTTCGTTAGATACGAGAGAGAGGGGGGGGGAGTGAATCTCGTTCGAAAATCTTTTCTTTCTATTCGTAATTCAAAGTAGCAGCGGAAAACAAAGATAAAAAGACACACTCCTTTTTACTTGG
>JBBUKS010000104.1:1208931-1221961 GCA_038050645.1 Hedychium gardnerianum | reverse complement strand
TTAATATATTATACGTTTTGTGGTTCAACCTGAATAAAAGATTATGACCTCTTAAAGTTGAATTTGTAGTTGTAGCATTTACGATTTCATAATTGCTATAACGTGTATGTTGAGTAAACTTTGAGAGATCATAATTTTTTATTAGGATTGAATCATGGGACACAATATATCAAATCGAAGATTTCTTAACAAACTTTGATTTAATATATTATGCATTTTATGATTCAACCAAAGTCAAAAATCATAAACTCTCAAAATTTAAGATTTAACATTCACGTGGTAGCAGTTACGAAATCGTAGTTGTTATAACGTGAATGTTAGACCTTAAATTTTGAAAGGTCACAATTTTTGACTAGGGTTGAATTACGGGACGCACAATATATTAAATTGAAGTTCGTTCAGATATCTACAACTTGTTTTGAAGTGAAATCCGTAACTGCTAGGTTTCAGGTTAAAAAAATATTATTTAAATATTTTTTTGGAGGCTCCAAATAATTTTAATCTTAAATTTTTTTACTATATTGTAGCAGCTATGAAACCGTAGCTGCTATAATTATGTGACAACTCAATTGTAGCAGCTATGATATCATAACTGCTATAACTGTATAATAACTACGAGTTTATAACTGCTATAATATGCCAATTTAGATGAAAAAAATATGAGAGAGATAATAATGAAAATAAACTATTGCTTTATAATAGATATAAGTTGTATCATTTTATAAAAATACGAAACTCTTTTGATAATAAATCAACATAAGATTTCTTTAACGATTCATTAAAAAAAGGAATGCTTTTTTAAGTTTTGCCTAAATTATTTTTTACTAAATAAATAATATTACATATTCTAAGCCTTGATTAAAATTAACTTCTTTAGTTTTTTTTAATCATAAAATATAAATATGAGAAAAGATAACCGATTCAGTCCTAAAAAAATTTCTCATCTATCATAAGAATAAATCCAAGAAACACAAATAACTCTTAACATGACACCCCAACATCACGAATAATTCAAGCACCGTGAATATAGAATGCTCAACATGAAAATCAAACTCTCATGGAGAGAACGCTGAGACGCTTACCACTACATCATGCCCGGGGGCCACATTAAATATGAGAGTGTATTGATGCTTTGACACGATGATAAAATTGTTTTTATATGATCATATAGTCACGAGTTCAAATCGCAAAAACAACCTCCTACAATGTATGATAAAAATACATACGATAGATCCAATAGGAGAGTAATTCGACTTGATAGGTTTCAAGGAATACAAAAAAGAAAGATGCTTGTGAGAAAGTCAAAACCATCATTAAAAAGGATAAATCTATACAAAAAAACAAGAGACAAAACATAACTAAAAGAAGCATGTCTCAGCATTTGTTATTTTCATCTTTACGTTGCTCGCCTAGCAACTTGTTTACTTACAGCTTCACTGGAAGGGTATGGTATGCTCTACGTATAGAGTGGGGAAGGCGAGGGCCGGGGATAAGTAGCTTTTCTGTTTCCGGGCACTTCCATACTTCTTGGCCGAGGCTGTTTGCAGTTGTTTTTCATGCCATGGCTGCTTGATTTATGTTCTGAGCTGACGGTTCGGCCGGGAACTTTAACATTTTGAATCTCCTCTAGAGCAGAAACCACCTGGTCCATGGTTGGTCTGTTTGCTTCACCGGATAGGCACCTGAGTGCGAGAAGGGCAGCATTTTGGGCGGCCTGCAGTGGATACTGTCCCCCCAATCGACTATCCAAGACACGGAAAAACTTTCGCTTGTTTGCTAGTAAAGGCCTTGCCCACTCAACCAGGTGGTGTTGTCCAATAGGACGGTTCCTGTCCAAGGAACGGAATCCAGACAGCATTTCCAGTAGGACAACTCCGAAGCTATAGACATCGCTCTTGGGAGTTAAATGACCTATAAATCAAACAGAAATTGCAAGTGATTTAGGTAAGAAGATGAAATATAACCTTCTCCAGCCACTACACTCCTCTAGATTATTCGACGACACTTTCAAAACAAAACATTATCGTAACTAGAAATTCTTTTACGATAGATTCTAGCATGATATTGCAATCAGCTATCAGAATGCTAATAGATGAAAGGATAACAAGTGCCCGTTTAAAATTAGCAATATGGAATGTACAATTGGTTCTACAGCTATCCATGCTAGATAGATCAGTTATTCTGTTCGTTTATTACTCTTTTCTTTAATGTTTTTCCACTCCATGCGCACGATTTGACTATCCTGAATGGGAAGTATACTTACATTTCACTAATAAAACCACCTAAAAAGAAATTCAAAATAAATAGTACAGCACCAAATTTTCGAAGCTCGCAAGTGAGAAAGCACTTCAAACAGAACAAGCATTAAAAACATACTGTTCCATTAAGTTAATATTTCTTCATACTTTTGATAAACTCAGTATCGTAGAACAACTGACTACATTATTTAGCTTTGTATCAATGAACAGAAGCTCCAAAGATTTTGGCATATATATCCCGACTATGTGTATCTAAAATAAGAATGATGCATGTTTTTTGCTTAAAGACTAAAGAAAAAACCACCAGTACTTGAGACTACTGGAAACTATATCATTTACCTGTTTGAAGGTATTCAGGGGCAGCATATCCATGGGTACCCATGACCCTTGTAGAGACATGGGTATTATCGCCAGTTGGACCATCTTTCGCCAATCCAAAGTCTGAAAGTTTTGCATTGTAGTTCTGTGCACATGGCAGCAGAATTACTTATCAAACAAAATTAGCATCGAATCTATGACCTAGAAGAAACCATAATATAACTTACTGAGTCCAGAAGCACATTAGAGGCTTTAAAGTCACGATATATGACTTTTGCTTTATCACTATGTAGAAAAGCAAGTCCTTTAGCAGCCCCAAGAGCAATCTTCATACGGGTGTTCCAAGATAGTGGTTGAAAGTTTGAACTCCCTAATGTAGCATTTCCAAAATCATAAATCCCATTAACAATTAATAATACGGGTGAAATATGTTAATAAATTGCATGTACACAAAGAACATACTTCTAAAAAGATGATTATCCAAGCTGCCGCATTGCATGAACTCATAGACAAGGAGCCGTTGCTCATCCTCCAAGCAATATCCAATTAGCTTTACAAGATTAGGATGAGCTAATTGACCCAAGTAATTAACCTCTGTCTGCAAAACATAAGACCTATTGATCAAAATTAAAAAATGGAAAGAAAATCATAACCAAATAGACAAAAATGTAAGCACATTAGCAAATACCATGTCAAAGTATCATCTTCAATGCATATATGCTTATCTAAACCTCTACTTTGATACGAAATCAGAGTAATGGAGATCGAGAAGAAAATAATACTAACCAACCATTCCCTGTGACCTTGGTATCCTTCCTGGTTGAGCTTCTTCACTGCAATGACAATACCAGTTCCAGGCTTGGTTGGTGCATATGTGTGCTCATCAATCCACCCCTTGAAAACGGAACCAAATCCTCCCTCGCCTAAGACACTATCTGGACGGAAGTTTCTAGTCGCGATTTTCAGCTCATTGAAGGTAAAACTCTTTACATTTAATGACTGCAAAATCTCATCTTCTCTCCGAGGCGTTGGAGGCACTGAAAATCTGCTGCTAGAACTACTGAACGTGTTGCCCTCCTGGCTACCCTGCTTAGAATTCACACCTGGCGTCCAAATAAGAAGAATTTTGATCTTATTTGTTAAGAAAATATGCACAGACCACCAAACAAGTGACAAACAATCAAGACAAACTGCGTCTAGTATTCATCTCTCTAAACAAAGTAATGATCGATTTCAAGTAATACAACAAGGAATTAATCAAAAGTATAGTGAAACGATGGATGGATTCGATTTCCCAACACATGCAAGAAACAGATTTCTCGACAAAAAAGTAAGAAAATAGCGATGATCTAATTCGATCCGACAGATCTCCCAACAGAAGTACATGTCTTGGAATAAACACAGCTGATTTCGATCTGACAAGCGGTTCCTTTTATGTACCAAATTTTGTAAGACGAAACAAATAAATAGCAAAAATCCCAGAAAGTTGTAGTTTCCACACAAACTCAGTATTCGAATCTAAACTGAAATGATTAAAAAAAACTACTAAAATATTTTTTGGAGATCAGCAGAACAATCAAAGATGATAAAAGGAGAAAATTTTGGTACCTGAGGCAAAGGCGCTCTGAGAAGGACTCTCCGCCTTGATCTTGGTTCCCCAGCAATTCCCCATCCTAGACCTCCAAGAGCGCAAGCGAGAGAGAGTACCAACCACGATGTGCTGGCGAACAAGGTAGATGAAGCTCACCAAACCAACAGCTGGCTACCTTACTCCCAACTCTCCGACTTCGGAGCTCAAATATCGATCGCCCTAGCAGCAATTAGCAGCTCAATGGAGCCGAATATAAAAGGGAAGAGAGAAAGGTAGCAGCTTTTTAGGTTTGCCGGATCTTTCCTGGATCTCTCTTGGTGGCCCGCTGCCCTTTTAGACCTTCGTGTAGAAAGTTTGACCCACACACGAAGCTCGAGCGATGCTCATCCATGGCGGGCGGGAGGGCGGCGGTCCCACCGACCTATCTCACTCGGAAGTTTCTTTATGAAGAAAAGGCCAGGAAAAGTATGTTTTGGATGTTTATTAATTTGATCCTCGTATTTACGCCATTTGCTAATTGTACTTTATGCGTTTCCTTACCAATTATAATTTATTTCGTTTGCAGTTCAAAGCGACTCTTTAATGGTATATATATAAATATTAAAATTTGAAAGGATAAATGTGCAAAATAAAATTAATATCTTCGTGCGGGTAATACGTACGAAAATAAAAAGCCCTAAAATAGACGTAATCCATTAAATGACTGTGACATCATGGAGGCGGGCAAGTCAAAAATAAATTATTTTTTTAAGAATTAACTTTTTCAATATTTTATTTTTATAAATGGATGACTTGACTAATTTATAAATAATGGTTTTAAATATGCTTTACCACGAGGCTAATTTAAAGGAATACGTTTACTCCGTCCAACATAAATTATTTATTTAAATTTTAAATGTTTTTGTTTTCTTTATTTCATTAACAATAATTTCATTGATTAAATTGGATTACTTATAAGAATTGGCCACGCTAAAGACTAATTCTCACATATTTCACATGCTCAGTACTCTCGTTTTTCCATGTTTCACATGCTCTCTCTCTTTTTTATAATTTCTTATGATTAAAAGTAACCCTTTATATGAGGAAAGGGAACAAGAAAGATCTTTTTCAGAATTTTTCCATCTAGATATTTTTAATATCTACTCTGGATTTTTTTTTTCCAACTAAGATTATTTTCTTTGATACTCTGAAATATCCTAATTTCTTCTAAAGAATCCTAGACAACTTTAGACTATTGTGGAATACTCTTAACATGTTTTAAATAATCTTAGATCCTTTCCAAAGTCAATGATGAGATTTTGACACTCCCTCACCATCCAAATTCGCCCAATTAATTCTGAAAGTAGATAATTTTCCTCATAATTTGTCTATGAGATAAATTTAAATTATAACTTATACACATTTTGAATCGATCGCATCAATAATAGAAGTTTTGAAGTAGCCCATGGAAGGATAGAGGAAGACTAATAATCAAAGTATGACTTGGCCTTGAAAAGGAATAGAGGCTAAAGGGAGCTCGTAGACCTCGAGATGTTTGTTGCAATCGCACCGCTTGGCCCTCGAAAGGGCCTTGTGTTCAGCTTACCCACAAAAGATTCAGATGTCGATAGGAAGAACAGTAAATGGATTCTTAGTTCTCAGAGCTAGAGACTATCAAGAGAGCAAAGCCCTTCAAAAGACCAAAAGTTGTCAAGACATTAGCCTGGGCAGGCTTGAATTTCAAATAATAACAATTGAGTTTTAAGTATAGATCCATCCTACTTACCTTGGTAGCTAGTAACTCTTAATCAGCTTAGACCTACCTTTCTCCTTTGAGGTTCTTACCTTGATGGAGTTCATATGGAGGTTGAGGATGTTGCTTATCGGTCACCAAGTCTTGCTACTTATCTTACATACAGGAATAGATAGGATCATGCACCAAGTGCTGAAGTACTTAATAGTTGGCATCTTCCTTTTGGAATGTTGCAATATATGGAGGTTGAGTTGTTGGTTGGAATTTTGTGGAAGTTCTTGGTTGTAGATGTTAGAAAGGTCTCAAAATTGTGTTCCCATCAAATGTTGTTTCTTCAACTAAATTAACAAGCTACTGTGACCAAGGACACCAGTTTACATGATAGAGATGTCAAGTATTAGAGCAGAACCAGACATTTGGTTTGATTGATAAATAGGAACAATAGAACAATTACTCCACATCGGAAACAAGCATCCCTTAAGCCAGAGATGGCAGCACAGTATCTTAGATGTAGGTAGTAGAAATGATAAGGAATTAGTCATGACCGATCCCAAGTCCAGATAAAGGAAGAGAGTTGCGTTAGGTTGTCAGTCAGCATTAAATTATGACAAATTTCAATGAATGAATCAATTAAATGACAAAGAACTAATCACCACTCTAGAATGATGTTGCAAACACCATTGATACACATGGAATAAGATGGAATGAAATCCTAGGTGGATAAAAGTTCGACAAGATTTTTGATGTACATATTGATATATCAATCATTTAAAATCACAGAACAACTACAAAACTTTAAACAATTCATATCTTCAGAACCACTCCATAAGTATTTCATTTTAGCCAAAAGAAAAGGAGAAAAAGCAAATCACTTGGATAAGTCATTTCTAAAGACAAGAAAGAAACCTAGATTTTAGATGAGCGATATATAGTGTTTCAAAAAGAAAAAGGAACTGACAACTAGGTACAGATTTATGAACACTATAAAAGAGTTATGGAATACCTCGATTAATTTTCTTCCGAAGAGATATCAGTTTGGTTTCTTTACATCGGCAACTTGACTAGTCAACTTTCTCTCCTTCCATGACTCTTTTTAATTCTTCTTGATACCCTTCTATAAAAGCTATCAGTGCATCTCTGTATGCTGATGCACGTGTCATATATATGTGCTGCAGAGCAGGTCTTAGGGTCTCCATTCCACCTCTAGCTGCAACAGCAAGATCTTCCAACATGGAAGGTTCTTTCTTGTCAGATGGAG
Organism: Hedychium gardnerianum; assembly: GCA_038050645.1. Lineage (NCBI taxonomy): Eukaryota > Viridiplantae > Streptophyta > Magnoliopsida > Zingiberales > Zingiberaceae > Hedychium > Hedychium gardnerianum. The sequence continues at coordinate 1,214,804 of JBBUKS010000104.1, read as the reverse complement.
TACTTTGTCGATCAAATTCGTTATCATCAGCCCTGTTCTTTTTGTAATCATTTGGCCTAAGATCAGGGCCAATGTCCTGCACCCAACTGGCAGCATAAAGCCTAGTTGCTTCTTTCAAAACATACCAGCGCTCTTTCCATGTGAGCTTCCTACGTTTCTTGATATGTGGAGGATCAGGAAGAGATGAAGGGAAAGCGATTTCCTTCAAATCATACCGAACGTAATCATACAGTTTCCGACATACCACCTTGAGCTTCATCCTGGATATCACCCTGTCAATTCAAATTAAGATGAACAAAATGATCCTAGAATAAATTGAAGACAAAATATTCAGAAATGCTTGCACTGCACCAAATTGTTTTTTGAAAGATAATACATTGATATAATAAGATACAAGAAAACAAGAATCTAAAATATGGTGTTATCACATGAGTTAGGAAGAACATCACTGAATTTTGTTATCAAATAAACTTTAGATTTAATAGACCAAGTTGGACAATCATCTAAATCCAATCCTTGTCCCAAGAATAGATGCCAGCAGTCAATAAGTTCAAGAATTTGCCAATTTTGACCAAAATCTGGAGAAGGATGAAATCTGGTTCACCCCAAAAAAAATGGAGAACTGGAAAATCAATCAAATCCAATCCAATAGGGAAACCGAATGAACTGAATCAAATCATATTTTCAATTAATAAAGTTCCATGAACCAAGAAAATGAGATTGATTGCAAATAACTGGTTCAAGTTCAAAGTACAAATACAATTTTTACCTAACCCTACGTTTCTCTCTCTTGGCCCTGTTTTAGCCACTTTGGTGCCACACTCTATCTCCCCAACCATCTGTTCACCTGTCTTCCAGTCTAGCCATTTGCCAATTGTCATATCTCCAACTAGCAAAGAACAATGAGCATTCAGAGTCATTTGATGATCATCTCTATAGTGGTGGTCTATGAGTATACAATGGCTAACTGTGCAGATGAACTGACCGTAGTGGCGCAACAAGTGGCAACTATGAAAGAAAAATCAATATTGTTAGCTGTGCTCTCTGATCAATGATGATCCCTCTGGTTGTGTATAGATCGCAAATAATTTCCTTGTAGATATCTATGTTGTCGAAGACCAAATCAATCTAACATGCATACAGGTAGAGTGAACCATTAAGGATTTAATTATATATATTTCCCCTATTCAACATGACATCAAAGCAACTCTGACATCCATGGCGGTGACAATTTCTTTTCTTTGCCCTTGTCACTCTTCTTCAACATCGCCGGTAGCACCTTATACTAATAATAATCCCTTGATCAGAATAATTGGTAAAAAAAGGTCACCCGAAATAACTTTCTTTGGAAAGAATTCAGTTTTACTTAACATAACTGAATGTGATCATCAGTTATTCGACACTTACTTAGAATAATGGATAGTATTTGTAAAAAGAGACTACCAAGCTAAACATGAACTTGATGTAGAATCTGGTGATGCTATGATTCGAATAGGTGAAAATTATTTAGGAGATGTAGCCTAAGCTGCTTGGGAAGCTTTCAAACTTAAGTTCCCTGATGAAATAACTCGTATTGCCTCACAAGGTAATAATATTTTAAACTTCTGCTATGTTATCCACAGACTTTTAACAGCCAGAGATTCTAATACTGGTTTAGATATTAGGCAAAAAGAAGCAATGAGAGATTTAGAACAACTTCAACTGTTTAGCTGGAATTTTATCAAACATTTTTGTAATGATTTTTTAGCTATGATTGCTATTTCTGGAAATTACTGTAATCCAACTTTAGGTGAAAGATTGTTTAGTAAATTACCTGGAGACTTAGGAAAAGAAATACATAAGTCTTGGACAGATCAAAATATACTAGAAATTTATGATAACATTGGTGTTAGAGTACAACACATACTTTCAAAACTAAAAGAAAAATGCACTTATATACATATCCAAAAATAATTAAAAAATCAACAATATGGTTTATGTAGCCAAATATATACACCTCAACAATATGGATCAATGAGTCAACAGAAACACAGAAGAAGAAAACCCCCATTATTAACTGCAAAACCAAAGTTCAAACCTAAGAAGGCTTATTATCTTAGAAAGAGCAAGGCTAAAAAATCTTATCTAAACAAAGAAAAACATGTAAGAAAATTTAAGCCAAAGAAAACTTATGCTAATACAATTACTTGCTTTGCTTGTAACGAACTAGGACACTTATCTTCTGCTTGCCCCAATAGAAAGAATCTATACAGCAGAGAAGCTAAACTTATAGGTTGTACTAATTTAGACTTATTAGAAGTCCAATCAGATGTCACAGACACCTCTTCTATTTATTCTATTGTCTCAGTAGATGATATAGAAGAAACTACTTCACAATCTGACTATACTTTAGTCAATTCTTTTCTGTATCATCCTCAAGGATTGGCTAAAAAATATGATTTATATAGTCCAAATCCTATTATCCAAGAATTTGATGATTTAGATGAAGAAGAGCTAGAACATTTGGACTTAATGTATCATCAGTTTATATCACAATCTTATCAAGACTTAACTCCTGAATAACGTATCTATCCACATGAATGGTTACTTAAAGAAGGAACTGATACAGTTCCTTGTTTCATATGTGGCTTTTACCCTGTCATTCTCAAAAGAAGAACTTGCAAACATTGTAAGAAGCAATGTTGCAATCTTTGTTTAGAAACAATTTTTAATGTAGTTATTCCTATGGTTCATACTGTCAAAGGTAGTACAAGGAATGTATTACTAGAGACAAGAGTCTCAATCTTAGAAACAAGACTTAACTTATTAGAAGAAGAACTAGCCTAATTACAACAGAATGCCTCTCAAACTGTAAACAAGGGAAAAGACATTATAATCACAGAAACCCCTGACAATACTGACTTTGTTTTTATTAAAACTCCAAGTATTTGCAATACTAGTCAGTCTGTCGACATAAGAGTTCATTGTGCCTTAAATATCCAAGGACATGAATTAACTTTACATGCTTTTCTCGATAGCGGAGCTACTACCTCTACTATTGATGAAACTTTATTACTTTCTGTATTACCCTCTACTCTCATTAAACAAACCAATACACCACTTGTCAGCACACAGTTTGATGGCCAACGCTTATCTTGTACTAAATTTGTTAAAAATGTTCAAATAAGATTTTACACAAACTGTGGTACGTTTAGTACTCCTATTACACTTAACCAACTATGGATTCATCCTTTACCTCATATACATATTCATCTTATTCTCGGTCTCAATTTCCTACTTATAGTCGACAGGGCTCTTTTGTTAACTAAAGATTATGTTATTTTTCTTTCCACTTCCGTCATTGCCCCTATTCTGTCTGACTACCCTTCTGAAGTTAGCGTTGTGAAGCGTGATGAGACCTCTTCTAATCCCAATCCTGCTAGTCTTCCTATCGCTTCAGTCGCCTCTAGCTCTAGTGTCTCTAGTAGTTGTTCTTGTTCAACTCCAAATTCCTGCAAAAAGAAAGAAACTTGTCAAAAACAAACACAACAGGAAAACTAGAATTACTTGGCTATACTAGCCTAGAAGAAGACTTAGATAAAGATACTTCAGTTCCCCGTGATTGGTTAACACCAAGTTATTTATTAACTTTGTTCAAAACTCAACAATATTTAGACTCAATAATTTCTAAATTAGAAAAACTAGAAATAATAGGAGACAATCTTATCAAATATTGGGAAAAGACAAAATTTATTGTAAATTACATATTATTAACCCTGATATCACAATCAAAGCACAAGACTTACGATATACAAACTGGGAAAGGGAAGAATGTAAAATGCATGTAACCCAACTTCTACAACTAGGAGCTATTAGACGCTCTGATTCTAGACATAGGAGTCCTGCTTTTATAGTAAACAAATGAGCAGAATAGAAAAGAGGACAATCAAGAATGGTTTTCAATTATAAGAGACTTAATGACAATTGCCATGAAGACGGATATAAGATACCTGATAAAGATCAACTACTTAACAAGATACAAAAATCAAAATGGTATTCTAAATTCGACATGAAATCTGGATTTTGGCAAGTAAAAATGCATCCAAATTCTATAGAATGGACTGCTTTTTCTTACCCGGAAGGACACTTTGAATGGTTAGTTATGCCATTTGGACTTAAAACAGCTCCACAAATATTTCAAAAAAAAATCGATGATATCTTTAGAGATATGACTTCTTCCACTTGTGTTTACATTGATGATGTGCTAGTTTTCTCTAAAACAAAAGAAGAACATTATGCACACTTATATATGGTGTTTAATTTGTTTGAAAAACATGGGTTAATAATCTTTTGTAAGAAAATGAAATTGGCTACTACCCATAGAGTGTTTCTTGGAACAGAAATAGGTAGAGGAAAAATAAAATTGCAAGAGCATATTGCTACTAAAATACTGGATTTCCCTGATAAAATGGAAGAACTTAAAATGTTGAGATATTTCCTTGGATTGCTAAACTATGCTAGACCATATCATAAAGATATTGGAAAAATTATTGGACCTTTATATAATAAAATATTACTTACAGGTCAAAGATACTTTAATCAACACCCCTAAATTCAGACTATTTAATTATTGAAACTGATGATTGTGAAGCAATATATATATATATATATATAATTTTGATACCCTGCACACCCTTATATGCGCGATCGTGGGCGACAGCCAACATGGGCACCTGACGTGGACAAAACCTCCGCGTATCTTCTTTCTCTCTTCTTCGCGCGGGAGAAATTTCGCCCCAATTCTCCAGATTTGATTCATAAAAACTTCAAATCTCGCTGTCTATCTTCCTCTCCTCTATTTCCCCTGGGTCCGTAAACCCTAATTCCATCGTCGTTCGTCGTCGCCTCTCCCTGAGTCCCTGGTTGCCGACGATCATTCTCACGGCATCGTGCTGGTATTCCCTTGATTTCGACGCTTCTTCTCTTACTCCCTACTGTCGCGCCCCCTCCGTCATCGTCTCTTCTTGATTCACTGGCTGCCGACGATCATTCCCACGCCATCGTGTTGGTATTCCCTTATTGTTCGCTGCTGCGGCTTCCTTAAGCATGTGCATCTTCAAAATTTGATAATATTTCTATTTCTGCTATACATTTTAATCTTATGTAAAATATTTTTGAGATGAACTGTATTTCTTCTATGTCTGCTATCTTTTATTCCTATGTACAATACTTTAAAGTTGTACTTTATTTTTTTTGTTAAAATTCGAGCATCTAGATCAATGAAATGTTGGAGCTCGTTTGTTCACAACAGTACCACGTTAGTGATGTTTTGAACAAAAACAGCACCATATTGATAATGTTTTGAACAAAAAACCACCAACATAGTGCTCAATTTAATTGGTACTATTTTGAAGGGTGCTGTTTTGAATGTGGTGCTGTTTTGAACAAATCAACACCACGCTGGTGTTGTTATTGAACAATCCATCACCTACATTGGTGCAGATTTTTTTAAATGAAGCTAGTTTGAATGTGGTACTGTTTTGAACAAACCATCACCAGCTGCTGCTGTTCTCAACCAAACCAGCACCTATATTAGTGAATATTTTATAAATGGAGCTGTTTTGAACGTGATGCTGTTTTGAACAAACCAGCACCACGTTGGTGCTGTTCTCAACCAAACCAGCACCACGGCGGTGCATGTTTTTTAAATGGAGCTGTTTTGAACGTGGAGCTGTTTTGAACAAACCAGCACCACGCCGGTGCAGTTCTCAATAAATCAGCACCACGTCGGTGCATGTTTTTTAAATAACCACTGTGTTTTAATAGTTAAGAAACTGATTAGTGTTAAGATATTTATTATTAAATTTTAGTGTATCCGAATACAAATATTTCCA
>JBBUKS010000104.1:1147114-1160110 GCA_038050645.1 Hedychium gardnerianum | reverse complement strand
GCAGGAACCTGGCTACTAGCCAGGATTTGACCCCTAGACCTCATTGTGGCAACACCTCATGCACTAGCCAATAGCTCGTCCCGTGGGGACTATATGAAATCAATTATGATTGATATTCATATTGTCATCGTTGCTGACATTAATGGGCTATGGGACATGGCCACTCAAAGACAGGATCATTCATTTATATGTTTGTTGTTTATCATTTTTGCCTTGCATTATGTGCTATAGATGAGTTGAAAAGTAGGCATTATCATTAACTTACAATAATTAATTATCATCAAACTCATTAACTAGTCGAGATCATATCATCCCTCTAATTACTCAAACAAACAAATAAACAAAAAGGATAACAACATTTGCAAAATTTCAAATTCAATATCAAAGATTGGACCCGCATAAGCAACTTGACATTGTGCAATCGTGTAAACAGTGCCCGTGAGTTTGGTCAGGTGCGAGTTGGTTGTCGGCGGCTGACCTTTTTGACAAAATCTTTCCACCCATCGTTGGATTTCCCCTCCCACCAGCTGTGAGATGGGCAAGCGGCGCCGTCAAAGGAGCGAGTAAAAAATCTGGAAGCCAACCGATGGATGCGAGTGAAGATCCATTGTCATTGCCTCTCCTTGTCTTCTGGCCCATGCCCTCTCCTTGCCTCTCCCTTCCAATATCATCCATATCTGCGTTAGTTGCTTCCACTCGAGGACTCCTAGCTGCTGCTGCTTTACTGATTCCCTCACCTTCTACTGAAACCTCCTCCTCATCTTCAACCAATTTTATGGAAGTTGGTTGGGGGTGTTCTTATCTGTTTATGTTCTTTGATTCTCTGCGTCTGGTGCTCAGAATCGGCCTCGATCTGCCTTCTTTTAACTTTACAGTTTTGTTATCGATCAGTTCACCGTTCATATGTGATTTCATTTCTGATCTTGTTCCAATTTTTCACTCGTTGAAACATTTTCTCTATTTTTTTTTCCTTCTATTTTTTAGGATTGGTCACAGTTGCAGCAGATGGGTTCTGGAGATTGGTTTAAGGCGATCATTCATAGGAAGAAAACAAAGAAAGCTGATCGGGTAAGTAAACAATGGCTTATTATGATCGATGCATATAATGATGTTGATAGGATTCATCAAAGCCACAGCTAAATGACTTTAAATTGAAGAATCAAGCTAGTGATCATCCACATCTTCAGTTTGGAGTTTTAGAACTTGGTTAGATTAGTGATATGCCATCTTGTTTATTTCATAGGCGAGGAGAAACCTTCAGAATCTAAAAAGAATACAAAGATTGCAGGTTTTTGCGCATCGTAAATCTGTTCAAAAGCAAGCACCTAACACTCTGCGACATGTTCAATTGGAGCTCGACGAGCAACCATTGAAGTCTGCGTCAGGCAGAAGAAACATGAGAAGCAGTTGAAGCTCGAGGCAAAGCTTCAGGATTTGGAGGTAACCCAGATTGATACAATGTATTTCATTTTATAAGAAGAACAGAAAATACACTAACCAAATATCGAAAAGCTGATCTTAAGTTCTGATCCAAGAAGAATGGAATAGAGGCAAAGGAGGAAGTAATTGCAAGGATACAACAAAGGGAAGAAGCTGCAGTTAAGCGCGAACGAGCCATGGCTTATGCATTCTCCCATCAGGTTTGCTGTCGAACGACTTGCTAAGGCTTGATGCAAACTTACCATTAACTTCACTACTCGGAATTGTCTTCCATCTGCTATATGCAGTGGATAGCTAGCTCAGGGATGAACCAAGGGCCATTTGTGTATGAGCTAGCAAAAGGCAATTGGGAATGGAGTTGGGTAGACAAATGGATTGCAGCTAAGCCATGGGAGAGGAGGCCTTCAGCTAATGCAAAGATCATAAATCCTACTGGAGCAAGAGTGTAAGTTCAAAGCAAGAAGAGCAACCTTCTCATGGAGGAGTAATTGTCACACGACTTCATTTGTTGCAAGACCCCAAACCATAGCTATATAAATGATCGTTCGGATTGAAATTTGTAATATGCATTTGAATTGATGTGAGGCAACAAAGAGTTTGGCAGGCAGCTGTGGAGATATTTGCTTGGCGATTGCCATGTTCTATAGAGGGAACAATGAGATATCTGTGTTCATATGCAAACATGGATGGCAGGTCAGGTCTCTTTCAGACACATTGAATTCCAATCAATGGAGAACCTACCCAAATACTGAGGTTGTTACTTATTTACCTTGCAAGTATTGCACAGAGCAGATAAAAGCACAGTTGCATTGTAATTTGTTGGAGAATTCTCTCAAGTACTTTAGAAGAAAAAGATGAGCAGTAAATGCTTGATTAAAGGAGACCTTTTGTGCGATCATGGAAGCTAGCTACAATAAAATCTAACTCCTTAATACTGAACATGCTGCTTTTGATCTTGCTCATGTAAATTGTATTGCTTGCTCAACTGTTATGGAAACTTTGAGCATCAAATTTAAGGAGCCGTTTTCATGCAACAACGGCGCAAATATATCATGATCATCACGAGTAGTAGCAGTTCGAGCAATCAGGACAGACAATGCATGGGCCTCGAAAGACCAAAATATACTACACACATACACTAGAACGAAGAAATCGACGAAAAGATAGCAACTTTGGGAAATCCACAGGGAAGCGGCTGGAATTTACCTGCGAGGTGGTAGTCTTGTTCTATTGCTTCCACTGCATCAATGGCGAGAAGTAGAGGGCAGCCTGTTTGAGATGCTGCCGTGCTCCTCTTCGCCCTGAATCCGCGCTGGGATGCAGAATCCCAAAATGCCAGGTTCGGAGGTGAATCCGAGCGGAGAGATTGAGGAATGGAGCACCGGGTGCATCTGCAGCTCCAGTTCTGCCCAATCACGGATCGAGGGCGGGTTACTGGACTGAAGGGGTTCCCTCTGAGAGAAAAGCTGGCTCTGGCCGAGCGCCGGGAGAGGCGGCGCAACCTGCGTTGGCGGAACGGAGAAAAGAAATTCTCCGAATCCGGCCCCGCCGCCGCCGCTCGACTCGGGCATGTACCACGACGCCATTTGCCGGTTTTGTTCAACCCAGCCTAATGAGTGAGCGAGTAGAGAATCGTGTGCGGAAGGAGTTGGACTGTGGTGGCGGTGGTGGTGGTGGCTGGGCTGAGAGTGTTGAAAGATCGGATCTTGGAAGGATTGGAGGGAGAGGCGGAGGTCTTGAAGGCCCGGAGGGTAGCGTTGGCAGCCAATTGCAAGAGTGCTGGAGGACGGCGAAGCAGCACTGGCGGCGGCAGCCGCCATTGGGAAGAACGATTTGATCGTATCCGCAATGGCGTTATTGTCGAACGAAGGCGGGAGGAAACTACTGCTCCCACTGCCGTCGCCTGCGAAGCTGAAGGCAGCAGTCACTGGTGGCTCATCGACCCCAAATCTGATCTTGTCAGACTCGTCCGTAGGCTGCTCCGAAGCAGAGGAATCGCAGGGTTGCAGAGGCGCGACGGCGGAAGATGTCGCTGCGTCGACGGCGATCGGGATGGGAGTCCAAGCGGGGAGCTCCGCGAGCTGGTCGATGGCGTCCTTGGCGTTCTTGATGAGCCAATCGACGGCCTTGCTGGGGCGGTCGTAGCCAAGCCGGTCCTGGACGTCGTAGAACTGAATCGCAGTGGGGGCGGAGAGGCGGACGCGGCGGTCGCGAGGGCCCTTGGCCGTGCACACTTTGCTATGGCGATCCTTCAGGCCGGTGGACCGCACAATGTGGCCTCCTTCGACCTCCACAATCTCCCCGCCGACGCCCCTCGGCCTTCCCGACCTCGGGTAAGCCGGAGGCCCCTGCTGCTGCCGGCGATGGCCAAGGTGGAGCTGATAGAAGCCGAGGCCTCCGCGATGACTATGCTCGTCTCCCATTCACTCCGCATGCTCGGAAGACGAAGACGAAGACGAAGCCGAGGCAGTCGATACGAAGGCACTACTGTTAGATAAATATACATATGAATATGTCAAATATTATAGTTGTTAAGATTTAATTAATTATAATAAAATAAAAATATTGTTTTAATAAAAATATAGTTATAATTTTTAAATAAATATAATTCAATCGATGATGATAATAAATTATATTCTCGAAGAATTAGATTTGAAATGTTTAAAAGGCATGTTTATTAAATTTAGGTAGAAGATGCTCCTGGAGCACGGTGGGTGGTAAGCAAAAGGACGTTCTCCCTGTATATGTATAAATGAGGGTACGTTGGGTATTCTACGTATATATGTGGTACTTGAATTACTCAGGATGCTTAGTGATATTGGATGAAATAATTATTATTCTACATGCAGACATTAGAGATAAATTGTGAAAAAAAAAAAATGAAAAATCGACAAGAAACCGACATCTCATCTCTTGGTTTTATAAAAAATAAAAAATAAAAAACTATTCAATAATAAAATCATCCTGACATCAACTAAATACCCGTTTAAATAAATAAATTCTAACTTATAAAAAATAATAAAAATTACAAAAAAATCCTAAATATTAAAAAAACGAAAATGACTAAAATTAATAATAAAAATAATGTTTGGAATCTTCGAAAATATCTTAAATGATATTTTTTTGGATTCAAAACTTGTAGGATCTACCCGATAACAAAAATAAGTTTCTAAACGAGTTTCGATAAAAAAAAATCTTATTATGATATCCGGATCAAAAATTATGACTCATTAAAGTTTGGCTCCTCCCACGTAATCCTGTATCACTCAAGAGTCACTTGTGCTTCCCGGATAATTTTTTTTATGAGATCGAGTCGATCATGATGTATAATTTTTAAAAGAGCATAATTTTTAAAAGGCAAACTCAATATGACTCCTTAATTTCAAAAGAGCATAATTTTTAACTCAGAACTCAAAATTTATAATCGTCAAGTTGGGACCCAAATTTTACCATTTAGGTCATTTATAGAGCATCTTTACTATTTTTAATAATTTTTATTTTTGATAGTATTTAAGGTAATTTTTATATTTATAATATTTATGGGTTAGAATTTGTCAATGTCAACGTAATGTTATGTTAATTTTTTTCTGTTAAGATTTTTTTTTTTCAGATAGATTTTTTTTTATAAGATTAAAATTAAGATCTATATATTAGAATATATATTTTTTCTTTAATTTTAAGATTTAGAGTCTATATAAACATATGTTTAAATTATATAAAAATTAATGTTTCACTATTAATAAAAAAAATTATTTTTTTAACAAATACTATTTCCCTTTGCAGGATAATAAATTTTATTTTTTTAACAAATACTATTTTCCTTGGCAGGATAATCCTCGTCCTATTAAATAATAATAATAATAATAATAATAATAATTTAGATAGAAGATGATAAGTTAAACAGCTCAACCTCAGCCTGATAGAGAGATTTGCTCGGTTAACAGCGAGAACAACAACCTGTCTGGCTTCCTGCCTGCTCCCACTACTTCTTCTGGCGGTGGATCTGTGAACATGTGGTGGTGGCGCCTCTCTCGCTTCCCTGCGAAAAGTCGACCTTTAATTTCCATACAAGTTTCAGGATCCCATGAGCAATACCAGAACAAGAGGAACGGCCTCTGCTGACAGCGACATAATACACTCAATGCGGTGCATCAGAGGACAAGAAGAATAGAACAAAGGAGGAGACACCGCAGAGGGAAATGAAAGCGCCCACTTACTCTTTCACTTCCAAGGTAATTAACTTGCATTGGCAGAAAATAATGAATTGTTCTTTTCTAAGAGGGAAGGGCTCTAAGAACAGGAGAAGCACAACGGTGGAAGAGAACGAAGACAGCGAGGAGATCTGTGAGAGAGGCAGGAGCTTACTGGAAGCTACTGTGAGAGAGGGAGTGAAGAATCCCCTGCTGTGCTATATGCTATGCTATGCTATGCTGCAATTCAATTCTATCTATCTCCCTGTACCCTCCTAAAAATGTTTCTAATATCATGTTGAAATAATATTATTGATTTATTTCTAACTTTATTTTGATATATATGGTTGATAAAGTAGTATTTAAATCGTGTATATTTATAATGTGTGCATCAAGTGTTTAATGATTTGACAATATCATGACTTTGCACTCAATGGTTTAGACATCTAGGATGAGTGCTTGCTTTTGAGGAGCTTAAAAGACACTCTGTGATAAGGAGCATTAAGTGGTTGCAGATGGGAGATCATTGGGTTGCTTTTTGAATGGAATAAAATATTAAAATCTAACTAATTGATTTTTTTTACCAACCAAACTTACTTATTTTTACCATTAAAATGATAATCGAATTAATTGATTTTTTTTAAAAAATAAAAATATATATTAAAACTTTTTTAATAACAATTTAATTGATTTAATATTTTTTTAATTATTTAATAAAAAAATTGATTTTTAAAATTCATAATAATCGAAAACTGAATTAATCAAAATAATTGATAGTTTTATATAAAAAAAACTTCCAAATAAACTGAATTAAACTTCCGAATTTAATTAATTCGATTCAATCAGTCATTTTATTTTAGTTGAATTGAAATTTTGCTCATCCTTACTCTAGGGTGACCCAAAATTAGATGAATTCGAGAGCAAAGAGGATTGAACAATATGGAGCAAACTTGGAGAGTGCATCATTATAGAGGATGAAAATCTAGGGTGCAAGAAGTATCGATAAGGTTAACAATAGGAAGATATGAATGGTGTGAGAGATAATAAAAGTGTTTGTAATCTAGGATGTAATATTGGATCTGGGATGATCGATCGGATTTTACGAAAATTTTCTATCAGCCACTAGAATAAATCAAATTCTCTATAATGCACTGTAGTTGAGATTCGAACCTTAGATCATTTGATTATTTATTGAAAAACCTAATTATTATATCATTATCTCGGGCGCGTGTTTATAACCTTGAGATTTTAATAGAGGATGATATGTTTGGTTAGGTAGATATAGAGTATTTAATGCCTTGGTTTAAAGTCTTCGAATGAGTTATGGTTTTGAAATTTGAGGCCCCCATTATTCTTCCATGCATTGCATGATTTTTCTTAATTTTAAATTGAGTTAGCAGTCATGAGAATGTAAATTTGTTATCATAATTATTTCAAAAACAATATGTTTTTTTTTCTTCTTCTTCCATTTACATCATTGAAAAAAAAAGAGAAAAATATTGATATATTTATGTATCTTATTATTCCAACCTCGACAACCCCAACCAACTTGCTCAAGCTTTTCTCATATATCTTTATTGCTTTGCCAAAAGAGCAGCTACTTTTGTGCTGTCTGCAAAAGCATCTGCATCTGCATTTCTCATTCTCGTCTCTTTCTATCCCTTCTAAATTGATGTCCACAATATTCACGATATCACGATCCTCTTTTGCTTTGCTTAGATAAATAAAAAACTTGTAGAACATTTTCATTAATCCGTAACTCTTCCCACTTTTTCTTTGAAATCTAGTAATCATCAAAGGTAAGACTTCCCTATAGTGTTCTAAATCTGGCGCAGGGAAGAAATTGTCAAGTGCGACGTTCGAAAAGAAATTGTAAAGAAAACGTAGGAAGAAGGGGAATTTGTCAATAACATCTCTAGATTTAAATGAAAAATAATTTTGATTTAAATCAAAATCAAACTCAATCATTTTTTTACAAAAGTCCTAACTATTATTTAAATAGCCTAAAAAATAAAAAAAAATTACAACAGAAAAGAAAAAGTAAAAAAAAAACTAATTCTTACAAAAAAAAAGATAAATTTTAAAGTTAAAAAATTAAATCTAAAGTTTTGACGGTTATTAGAAAGTTAATTCCGTCTCATCCGGACTCCAAATAAAACGTAACCGCATTAGAAGATTACAAATTAATTATTTTTCTTATTGATAATTTCGATTGATTAAAAAAAAGACTGATAATTTTATTTATTTTTTCATCACAATTCGAAGGATAATATAACCTGAATGCTCATGCATCAAAATTTTTCAGAAAATCTTGCAATGTTGATGATATCTCTTGCTTTCTCTTTTCAGTTAGGGCTGATCAACAATTCAACTCAGCCGAATCAGAATTTGTTCATGAATTAACAAGCTACGGGATTAATCAGATTACAGCATCGAATTATTGTTTTTCCCTCTCTTTGTCGCGTAGAGAATGAATTCCACGAAAGAGAAAAGCACAGAGAATTGTCCATTTCATTCATATATACAATCATAAAGCTGTCAGTGGATCTTTGAAGATCAAATCTAGACCATAATAATAATGACGGAATTAATGCACATTTTCCAACACACGATCAGTGAATGTGACTTCGTCGTGGAAGGCTGTGGCTAATTAGGTCAATGGAAGCAACGATGGACAGCAGCTGCAGCAGCAGCTCTGCAGCAGCAACAGGCCACAGCTACAGCGCCTACTGGAAGCTTTAGAAAGAATTATTGGATCAAAAACACAGAGCCAAAGCCTCTTTAATTTGCCACCTTCTTCTTTGTCTTTACAGTTAGTTCTACATGTAGATGCAGGACTGTTTGTTACCTCTCCCAATCAATGTCTCTTCCTTCCTATTTTGATTAGCGAAGCTTGAGGAAGAGTAAATTAAGGAAGTAATTTTATTTTTTTTATTAATATTATCGAGTTAGATATTTAAGATATTTTTAATATTTTTTATTTTTTTTATTTTTGATTTTTTTAAAATTAGTTTAAGATTTTTTAAATTTTAAGTCTATTAAGATTTTTTTTTCTATTTTATGAGGATTTATTTTTTTATTTGTGTTTTGGATTTGGAGTTTATATAAGTGTTTTATTGGTTGATGTAAAAAATAATTTTTGACTAATAAGAATTTACGCCCGTGTCGTTTTTTTTTCCCAAACGTCGAGTTTAGTTGTCTATTTCCTAGTATTTTACGGAATTGTAGAAGATCGCTTTCAGTATTCGTACGCGAATCAATGGATTCAATAGCTTTCCGCAGTATCATACCAAAAAGACCGTAACACGTTGACAATACTTCTATGATGATATGACCAGCAATTCGAGGGCGAATTTTCTCTACCATAAAGAGAATGATACAGACAAAAGAGTAAATCGAGAAAATAATTTTAATAGTGCAAACAGAAGAGCAAATCGAGAAAGAAATTATAATGATGCAGACAAAAGAGTAAATCGAGAAAGTATTTTATTTTATTTTTATCAAGTTTGGTATTTAGGATATTTTTGATAATTTCTATTTTTAGATTTTTGAGTTCGTTTAGGATTTTTTAAATTTTGAGTCTATTAAGATTTTTTTTTCCTATCCTATCAGAATTTATTTTCTTTATTTGTGTCTTAGATTTGGAGTCTATATAAGCATTTTATTAATTGATTAAAAGATAATTTTTTATTAATGTTATTTTCGGCAAAACTATTATTTTTCTATCTCCTAGTATTTGTACACGAATCAATAGGTTTAGTCACTACCGGTATTCGTGTGCATGTGAATCAATGATTTCAATAGTCGCTTCCGATAATCATGTGCGAATCAATGATTTTGATAATTATTTTTGATATTCATTCCTAAATCAACATAATCGATAGTTATTAGTTGTATCAAAAATTGGTGCAGGGGAGAAATCTCCCGGTGCGACGTTTGAAAAGAGATTGTAGAGAAAGTGTAGGAAGAAAGAGATTCGCCAATAAAGAGGAGTCGCTTCTAGGTTTAGACGAAAATAAATTTTATTCAAATCAAAACCAAACTCAACATTTTTTTACAAAAGTACTAACCCTTGTTTAAATAGCCTAAGAAATAAGAAAAAGTCGTAATAGAAAAATAAAAAGTAAAAGAAAACTAATCCTAACAAAAATATAAAATCTAAATTAATTTTTAGAAAAGAAAACTAATTCTTAAAAAATAGGAGATAAAATCTAAATTAATTTTTAGAAAATAAAATTAATCCTAAAAATTTAAAACAAATAAAAAAAAGAGGTTATAAGACTAATTCTAGAATTTTGACAGTGACTAGAAAGTCGATTTCGCCTCATCCATACTTCGAATAGAGCGCAACCACGTCAGGAGGCTATGGATTGATCATCTTCCTTGTTGGTAATCTCGATCGTCCTTCTTCAAAGCCCAAAAGGGAGGTTGATAGCCTCGTTTTCTTCTCATCACAACTCAAAGGGGAACATAGTTGTATCGGAGAACATAAATTGATCATGCTACTGGATGCTCCTGCATTAGACACCCCGGGTTGAAAAAAACTCATCTTCGAGTTTAAGATAGTGTCTTCAAGATTCAAAGTCCTCAAGTGTTGGTAAATTAAAAGTCGTCTCATAAGTGGTAGAATGAGAGGAAGATCCTCTAATATTAACTCAGTCAAATCTCTGGGCGCTTGTTGTAATTCCGATGGAACTTGCACTGCATCCTCAGATAATACGTCATCTGGAATCTCACAAATGACCAAAATCTCATAGTCATCATCATAAAGTAGCTCATCATATACTAGCTCGCTAGTTGATTCAGTCTTATTTTCATCGTAAATTGGATCACCAACTATTTCAATCTTGTCTTCCATATTTTTCTTAAGAAATTTTTTATCCAAATTAAAATAAAAGAACTTACGACCTTTAAAATCTCGGACACTACGATCATAGTGTGAGACTTCCTCAGCCGGAACCTGCCTATCATGACCTCGATCATGTTCCTCACGATTTTCAAGATCTTGCGCCGCTAGACGCTCGAATAATTCTGTGACTTGTCTCTGTAGATCTTCGATGAACTTGTACGGTACACTTCAATCCTAGTGCGAGACTTTCTCAGTCGGAACCTGTCTTTCACAACCACGATCACGACCACAATGATCATCCATAGATCTAAGGCTCTGATACCAACTAACGCAAGGGAGAAATCTCCGGGTGCGACTTTCAAAAAGAGGTTGCAGAGAAAGCGTGGGAAGAAAGGATTCGCTAACAAAGAGGAGTCGCCTCTAGGTTTAAACAAAAAAATAATTTTTATTCAAATCAAAACCAAACTCAACATCTTTTTACAAGAGACTAACCTTTATTTAAATAGCCTAAGAAATAAGAAAAAAAATTGTAAAAGAAAATTAATACTAAAAAAAAAATCTAAACTAAGTTTTAGAAAAAAAAACTAATTCTTAAAAAATAGAAGATAAAATCTAAACTAACTTTTAGAAAAGAAAACTAATCTTAAAAATTTAAAACAAATAAAAAAAAGTTCAAAGACCAATTCTAGAGTTTTGACGGCTATTAAAAGGCAAATTTCTTCTTGTCTATACTCTGAATAGTCTCGTTTTCTTCTTTTTTAGTAGTCTCGATCAACCCAAAAGGAAGGCTAATAATCTCGTTTTCTTTTTATCACAGCTCAAAGGGAAATATAGATGTATCAAAAGACATAAATTAATTATACTATTGGATGCTCTGCATCACTTAGTTTGAAGTTTACTATTACTACTGAGAAACATTGATTAAAACTATTGGGATTGTTTTTGTTTGGTTTGTTATTAGAACTCGGTTGAAGAGTATGAATCAGCATTTGGTGTAAACTTGAAGTCTTGTAGGTTTTTTGTGATAAAATTAAATGACGTTATTTCCTAATTACTTGTTTGCGTTTTCATTATTAAATTATTTTATGTTTGTACAAGGCGTAAGACTAGATATGTTTTAAAAATAACGATAGAAACAAAAGTTTAATTAAAATAAATAAATTAATTAAATTGATGGAATTTAAAATTTTAATTTGATTATTTTGAATTTTTTTTTTAAAAAAAAATCAAATTATATCGGTTCGATTTTGATTTTAAAATTATTTATTTAATTAAATTGAATATATCAAATAAATAAAAATAAAAAAATTAATAGATAAATTCTTAAATAAATTAATCGATAAATTCCTAACTAATCGATAAATCTCTCATAAATTTGATTAATTCGATTAATTTAATTTTTGATCGAATTAATTAATATTTTATCTATTCAATTTATTTAATTTTTATTAAAAATTTAATTAATTCAATTTGTTAAAAAAATTAATTAATTTAATTTTGATTAATTTAATTCAATTTTAACTTAATACTCAGATAAATCTACAGTAAAACTTTCCCCAATATTACCAATAATAAAAAAAAACTCAAAATAAAAAATATTTCCTTCTTTAAAACTCAAATCATTGTATATTTGAATGACTCAAAACTCAATAAATTCTAAGTAACAAATTAATTAATTTCCTTTTGGTTACCCTCTTCATGATCACTACAATTTTTTTTTGAATTTTTCATCACTAATCAGTAATTAGCGATCGATTAACGATCTAATAATACGATCATTAATCGGTCCGTCGTAAAGAAACATTAGCGACGAAATTTAAATATCCGTCGCTAATAACGACGGAGTTTTAAATCTGTCGCTAATTGCGACGGAATAATTTCGGTCGCTAATAGCGATGAATTTTAAAATTATGTTGCTATTTAGCGTACCTTAGCGACGAAAATTTTAATTCCATCGCTAAATGTATTTTTTTTTATAATAAAACTAGTTTCGGGATTTAAAATGTCATGGCTAATTAGCGACTGAATTATAAATTCCGTCGCTAATGTTTTAAGAAAAATAAAAAAATTTATCGTAACTTAGCGACAGAATTTTAATATACCGTTGCTAAATTATGATAATTAGCGACGGAATTTATAATTCCGTCTCTAATGTTTTAAGAAAAATAAAAAATTATATCGTAACTTAGCGACGAAATTTTAATATTCCGTCGTTAAGTTACAATAATTAGCGACGAAATCTTAAAATTCGTCGCTAATTTTAAATTTTTTTTACAGATTTTTTTTGGTTTTTCTACCTTCCATGTTTACATAAATATAAATCAATAAAAAATCATCACATCCGATGGTTATAACAAACATAACTAACATCCAAACATCCAAATACATAGATCCAAATACCCAAACATAACTTACATAGATCCAAATACATCCAAACATTCAAACACAATACATCTAAACACAATATATCAAATCCGAACATATATGTCGGATATAAGGTAACATCAAATACAATAC
>JBBUKS010000104.1:1128112-1144944 GCA_038050645.1 Hedychium gardnerianum | reverse complement strand
TCATGAGTGTTAACTTGGCGTGACTAAGTTAGTTTGGTTCGATGGTTCAATGATCCATTGTAGATCGGCACATGAGACATCAAATATGACAAAACGAATATATAGTTTAACAACTTTGATGGTAGTCGCAATCGATTATGTTTAACCCAATTGCAATTGTTTGGCTGGACCTTCTAGCAGATGGCTTGATAAGAAGGTCCTTGACCTAAGATGAATAAAAAAGTTTATGTATTTTCTTTTGTTATTCAGTTTGTTATTAGAGTAGACAACAACGAATATTTTATCGGACATGTGTATTTTTGATATTTTGGTGAATTTTTATGATTTTATTAATGAAAATTGTTTATTTTTTCATGAATTTTTATAGTTTCATTAATAGAAATTATTTGATGTAGTGAATAATAAACACTTATTGTTCATCGTTTAAAGATTCTTGTTTAAGCTGTTTATATCATACATACATAATATTTTGATCCAAAATTTCAATTCTTCTATGTTTCAACAGTAGCATATTGCGTGCACGAGTTTAGTCGACCAATCATCTCAGTCAACTCACTTATCTAAACCATTTGGATTTGATAATTTGGTAGGACCAAACAAATGTGTTATTTCACGATGGAATAAATTAGAAGCAGTGAGTGGGTTATGTGACGTCCGATAAGATAACGACTATCCTGAGAGCTGACGAGAAGGAAGATTTATGGAGGAACAAAACGAGAAATCAAAAAAATAAAGAAAAAGAATCCACCGTCCTTTAGGTTTTTCAAAAAAAAAATAATATTTACTTAATAAAAAATCTAGATTTTGACAAAACTATGCGTGAGAGTAAGCAAAATTTAAATTTGATATCCGAATAAAAAATTATGACCTGTTAAAAATTGAATCCTCCTAAGTTAAGAAAAGCTTGCGAGGGAAACTGGAACAGAGCATCTGCCGCTATATAATGAATGGCATGCGACCTTGTGGTATGAGCTCACATAGACTTTAAATAGGCACACGATGAGGGCAACTGCGTTCCTTAAGTTGTTCTTGTGCTTGCTTCTTATCTCGTCCATCTCCGTTGGCAGCTCGGAAGCCCGGCTACTAGTGCCATACCGTTCGGTTGCGTATTCTCCGACGACCACCGCCGTAGCCGCCGCAGGAGAAGCAGAGCAGACGGCGGAGGAAATTAACTACGAGGACTCCAAGAGGCTGAGCCCCGGCGGTCCAGATCCTCAGCATCATTGAACGTCCCTTATTTTTCAAGGCTTTGCATATTGTTCTTGATCTGAAGTTACCGAATCGGTCGATTGTTTCTCTTGTAGCCCGTCTTGTACTTCAGAACTTGAATGATCATATGATTCTTCTCGACGCCGAGATAAAGCTCCATCTATAATAGAATAGATATGGAAGTGCGTTCTCTTTTGCCTAAAAATAGTGCCGTTTGGTGTGCTTTGATTAGGAGTAATGAATCTCCTTTAAACGACTGAAAACTATTTAAGAAAAAGGTTTAAGTGCTTTTGAAAGCTTTAACTTTGAGCACTATAATCATTCCATTGAAGCATGATTAGTGTGTATATTATATATCTTTGCTACAATCAAGTGAACAGCCTGATCAACTGTGAGCATTATAGATATGAATTAAGAATGTTAAATTAAAAGGATAAGTTTTTTCTTTCTGCATGGACACCGTTTGTATTTGTTTATCATTTGGTCTCTTCAGTGTTTGAGTGGCCTATTGTTAAAAGAATCCTGAATTTTGTAAGGGCAAACCTTCTAACAAGTTTTATAGATTTTGAATATTTTGCGCAAGGAGAGAACACCCTTCTCGAGCATGCCAAACTCACAAACATAAACATACAAGAAAAGAAGCAAAAGATGAAGAGAAATTGAATAAGGTACAATCAAAAGGGAGATTACTGTTTTTCTATTAGAGCGATACGATAGAAATTGTATCCAAATCAGACTAAAATGAGAGCTATGGGCTCGTGCTAGATAGATGGGTCATGCCTACACTAGCCTGACTTGTGTCAAGTGAGACACGCCCCGAGTGCATGTTTGGTCAAGCATGACCTGCGCGCACTAAGTTAGGCACAACTTGCCCAACACAAATGGGCCGACTCGATAGATTCCCGCTAGCATTCAAATTTAAAAGGAGTTTGAATTAGATTTAAGCAGCAACTGTTGACATGGGCAATTTTCCAAGATTGTATAGTTTTTTTTTAACTTGCTCTAATTAAATTGTGAACTTGAACAGATATTAGTTTTTTTTTATTATCTCCACACCTCTAATTGAAAAAGTAATGTATTTAAGATGTTTTGTTATCACTCTCATTCTTGTTTGCAGTCCCAGAACTAACCAAAATTGATGATGTTTTGCTTCTACTCTTATTCTTGTTTTACAGAATACTATAGTTGGTGTATAGTTGGCCTTGCGAACGAACTTATCGGTAAAGGATAGATATTTCTACGAAATGAAGATGGAAGTGCAAGCAATTTGATAGGAATAAATGAAGTGAATGATCAATAAATAACTGCCCCTTATCATATATACTGAATGGATCAGTCTTTGAGCAGTTTGGCTCTCCTTTAACTGATCTATTAGAGAACTTCACCTTGATTTATAGCTCTTCCTTGGAAGTGTGTGGTCTTTCTGAAATGTTCCTTTTCCTCTGTGTGTGTCTGATCTGTAGTTTTCTTTAAAGTGCTTATTATTTCTTGACATGTCCTTCGTTTCATTTGTGCATAAGATGACAGCAAGAACTTGAAAACTCAAGAATGTGTAGCAAGCAGGATTTGACAGCATCCAACTCCTGATCATCTACCTTTCACTTTCAAGGTCTGTAACAAGGTGAGGCAGATTGGAGAAGAATTAAGTAAGATGTCAAGAAACTATGATGGCTTTATATGCAACTGCAGGAGTATTTAATTTCCTTCTTGCAGACGTTAACCTTTTGATTTTTTAAATAGTAATTGGTGATATTTCTTAGTTGCTGTAGTTGGTGCATTAACATTCCCAATGTTAAATCATTTTCTTTGTCGACTTATTTTTGAATGTTAAATTCTAGTGTAGGTAGATTGCGAAAACAAAGTTGTATATCAGGGCATTGTGATGGTTTGGATAAAGTAAATTGATGCGGAGCAGTAGAGCCTAGAGTTTTGAGATAATTTTGATCAACGGTCTTGGAAGAGCAAATTTTGAAAGATCCTAACTTTTTATTCTATTGTCTATTTCTTGGTATTCGGAATCAATAAGATGTAGAAGATTATTTTTAACATTCGTATTTGAATCAACGGAAATGCTGCAGTATTTGTTAAGGCGCTGCCAACTTTGCTAGCTCACCTAATCCACAACCTTCTTGAAGAAAGAGTTGCTTGTTAGTTGAACAGATTCAGTTTTCCTTTAAAAATATTATCGCGATCCCAGATGCAGCAACAAACAACTTGCTCTTATGTTTATCAAATCACTGAATCTTCGTCTATAATTTTTTTGCACTTTGGGCTGTATAGATCGTTGCACCTTCATCCAGTAAGTTCTTGTAGATAACTTGTAATGCAAAATTGTATAGATTTTGAGCTGGAGGAGGAGAAAAAAAAGAAGAAGGAAGTCTAAAATCTGTGCTAAGACGTTTCTTATTCTAAATTTATAGCCCTCTGAAAATTCAACTTTCAGCAAGTGGCCACAAGATAAAAACATTAAGAAATTAGATGGAAGTCAACTGTGGCAAGGTAAAATTGAATATTATACCTGTCATTGGTGTGAACTACCACACTTTCGTATTGATTGAAATTTTGAATATTATGGTCCTCGGGCTATGTGTAATAAAATTAATCAAAACAACAAACAATGTATTATAATAATTTTTCTTCAGTACAATGATAATCATATTAATCATTTGAATATGTCTTCATAGTCATTTTTTGACTCGGTCAATACAATTTTTTCATGAATTAATCATTTCTAAAATTAATCAATTTAAATGATTAAATATAGGGATTATAAAAAAAAATGAATATTTAAATTGATCGAACAGTCGTTGACTTGAGAAACCACCATGTGCCTTTGCCTTGTCCAATCGCGCCATTGCTTGTGGTTTTAAAACTATACAGACAACTATACAGATAGTGCATTTCCAAGCCACGACGAGGAGGAAGACTCTTCTGCAACAATGGAGAATCTCGCCCTCTTCTTCTTCTTCCTCCTCCTCCTCTCCTCCTTTCCCCTTCCTTCCTCGTCTCATCAGTACAACGCCTTGTTCAACTTCGGAGACTCGATGTCCGACACCGGCAACGTCCGCATCGGCCGCCTCCCCTACGGAATGACCTTCTTCGGCCGCGCCACCGGACGCTGCTCCGACGGCCGCTTAGTCATCGACTTCATCGGTACGCCGCCCGATCGAAAAAGTCGATAGTCTCGATTAGTTAATTAATTAGTATATTTGGTGGGAATTTGGCAGCTCAAGACCTGGGATTTCCATTGCTGCCGCCGTCGAACGATTGGGAGTCGAACTTCACCAAGGGCGCGAACTTCGCGTGGGTGGCGGCCACCGTGCTCGGCTTCGACTTCTTCAACGAGCGAGGGCTGAGCAAGGGCCTGTGGGTCAACGCCTCCATTTACATCCAGGTCGACCGCTTCGAGAAGCTCCTGCCCTCCATCTGCGGCGCTACGCAAGGTGCGCTCAGCTCCACCAAATCGATTAACTTCTTCAATTGCGTGATGTTTAATTTGAGCTCCCTGAAATTAATGGTTACGGCGGCAGACTGCAAGGATTTCCTGGGCAAGTCTCTGTTCGTCGTCGGCGAGTTCGGGGGAAACGACTACAGCACTGCTCTCTTCTTCGGGAGGTCCATCGACGAAGTCACCACCTTCGTGCCTCACGTCGTCCACGCCATTTCCGACGGCGTCGAGGTAATTAAATCAATTAATCGTCTTCGATCGAGCTGCAGGGATTGAGTTAACTGATAAAAATGTGGTCGCAGAGGTTGATCGGGCTCGGGGCGGCGGACATCATCGTGCCGGGGCTGCTTCCGGTGGGCTGCTTCCCCTTGTACCTGTCCAACTACCACACGGCCGACCCGCAAGACTACGGCCCCAAGACCGGCTGCTCCCGCAGATACAACGCCCTCTCCTGGCTGCACAACACACAGCTCCGGCGAGCCCTCGACGACCTCCGGCAAAAGAATCCAGCGATATCCATCCGATACGCCGACTACTACTCCCAAATCTTCGATTTCGCCATCAACCCGCTCAAATACGGTCAGTCTTCTCTTCCCATCTGCATTTTTCTGCATCTGAAGAAAAGTCACAGCTGATATCATCATCCACACCTGGCTATCGATCGCCATTAATCTTCTGCGCCATCGCTAGCTTTAGGTTGAACTGACCTTGTCAGCGACGAACTAACCACCCACCTTGCGTGAATTGAACAAAGCAGCAATTTGAAATTGACATGGCTAGCTCTTACGTAGGAGAGTTTGAATTATCTTCCATAAATAAATCACGATCACATACAACTCAATTTTCTGATAGTTTCTTCGCACGTTCTGTACAATACTGTAGTGGTTGGGTGCATGATTGAAAATTACTAAAGACGATTCAGACAAGAATTGAGCAATAGGAAATAACAATAATTGAGTTCAGAATCCTCTTACAAAAATATTTTACAGAGCTCGATCGATCGATCGTAATTAACCCACCACCATCGAGGTGTTTGGTTGATGGTCGCATTCTCGGGTTAGTGTGGCTTTATTCAAGTCTCGAATAAAGCCCTTTTGAGAAGGCATCTCCCCTGTCATGTCCTGCCAAGGTTCTATAATATTGTGACACGAGGGGGACCGATTGCACTATGAGACAGACGTCAGTGGCTGGACTCGTTCAATTTATCATCATTCACCATTGAGAATCCATTCCACATATGCCACTTCATGTCTACTTTTCCTCCATTTGGAAGAGACAGAGAAACAGAGCAGTTACGTTTCAGCCCTTCCTCTGGAAATGTCGACTCGCCGTTACCTTTTTTTTCCGACCTGGCAGGGTTTACTGCGGGAGCGCTGAGAACTTGCTGCGGGAACGGCGGCGGGCTTTACAACTACGACCAAGGTCGCCGGTGCAACGACAAGGGTTTCACGGTGTGCGAGAACATATCGACCCATGTGAACTGGGATGGAATCCATATGACGGAGGCTGCCCACCGTGTGATCGCTAATGGATGGCTCTACGGCCCCTACGTCAACCCTCCCATTTTGACTGCTTCCTCTGAGACCTAGCTTATCCCTTGTAATTAAATTAAGGAGGTGTTACTTATCCATTCTTAATCATTATTGTTCTTGATGATTATAAATCAGTGTTGAGTGATTTTTATTTTGAGCATTTTACGAAATGCATAAATAAGTTTTGATATTATTAAAATCATATATCATATTATCGAAATATTCTTTCTTTTTCTCTATAGATTCATTGTCAAATTTTTATTCTACCAATTTAAAATTTACTGTTCTTACTTTACGTTATCAAATTTAAATATAAGAATATAAATATATTAAGAAAGTTTTAAAAAATATGTTGATTTTGATTTAAAAAAAATTCAGAATTCTTTAAAATCATCAGTCAATCAAAGTTTTTTAAATTCATTAATCAATTTTAGATGAAATTGATTAATTGACCTATATTATTTTAAAATTTAAAATTTTAATATTTTTCTAAAAGGAGAGTTCTAAGAAACCATTAATAGTGTTAGTTAACGAGTATCATTCTCTTAGATCTTATAATAAACTTGTAACAAATTTTATCACCTTTGTAAGTTTATAAATTTATTACTTTCAACATACACTATTAAATTTAGATCCGAGGACGTAAATACATTAACAAGATTTACCAAAATATATTAATTTTGAATTAAAATGATTTGGAGTTCTCTAAATCTATTAATTAATTCTAAACGAAACTATGGACCTGTACAGAAAGATGAGTATTTTTAAGAATATGATATGTAATTTAGGTATTATAAAAATTAGATATGTGATTTAAATAATATTGAAACTTACTTACCAGTTCAGTAAAATGTCAAAAAAATATATTTAATGGTTATTACTGCGTGCCCTTAAATAGAAAACTATTGCTTAATTAAAAATGTTAGAGAAATTGATAATTTATCTGAAATTAAGTTATGGGGAAGAATAATCGAAAGGAAGAGATTAGATAATTCAGTTTAGGAAATTACAAAGTATTATATTTTAAAGGATAGAATAAATAATAAATATTAATTTCTTGAATAGAAGTAGTAATTATTCTTATGATTTTAGAATAACTCCACATGTATTTTGCAATCAAGGATATAAATAATTGTCAAGAAATAAAATAGCTATTTTCTAACAACTAGAAAGTAAAAAAGAAAAATTTGCAAACCATATGGACCAATTGATTTGAAAATCTCTTTTTTATTTGAATATAAATTTTTAAATGGACTTATATATTTATTTATTAAAGAATTTAATGATAAATAATATAATTTAATAGTACCAACAATAAAACCATACATGTATGGTTGAGATAAATTCGGCAGCTATTATGACAATGTTAATGTTGGTTGGAATAGTAGATCATAAATAAAAACAGCATTTAAAATTTATGCATAAATCCATCTTAAAATTTGTACGTAAATTAAACTACTCATGTTTCCCTAATTATAATTCTTGTATTTTATTACTAAATCAGTGGATTTTAAGTAGAGCCGTCAATTTTGATCGGCCGTATTGATCTATCTTGCTAAACAATTTAAATGGATTGCATTAAAATTTTATCAATTTATTTTAAAAAATCTTTTAAAATTAAAAATAAAAATAAAAAACTAAATGAGCTCGTGATCTTGATTCACCTAATTTATAATCCAAATTTAAAAATTTTAATTTTTCTATATTTTTTATTTTAATTTTTGACAGACTCATAGGATGACCCGTCTAACCCGCAACCCATCTTGAGATGGGTTATGGATTTCCCAACCGGCTAGGATGATGGATCGTCCCATCTCACTCAACTATATGATAGATTTTTGATTAATCGATCTGTCTCATCTTAAATTGATTTGTTTGACCGTACTAATTTTAATAATAAAACATGTAGTCAAAGTTGTTAACGTGATGCAAGAGCATCTAATAACACGATCAATTTATATTTTTTGATACGACTACGTTTCCTTTCAAGCTATGACAAAAAGAAAATGAGGCTACCAGCCTCTCTTTTGGGCCTTGAAGAAAGACAATCAAGACTATCGACAAGGAAGATGACTAATCTGTGACCTTCTAACGTGGTTGCGCTCTATTTGAAGTCTGGACGATGCGGAATTGACTTTCTAACAGTCGCCAAAACTCTAGATTTGGTCTTTTAACATTTTCTTTATTTATTTTAAATTTTAGGATTAATTTTTTTCTTCTAAAAGTTAGTTTAGATTTTATCTCCTTTTTTTAGAATTACTTTTCTTTTCTAAAAGTTAGTTTAGATTTTATCAATTTTTTTAGGATTATTTTTTTTAAATTTTTTATGATTTTTTCTTATTTCTTAGGCTATGTGCTCTTATAAAAACATGTTGAGTTTGATTTTGATTTGAATAAAATTTATTTTCGTTTATACCTAGAGGCGACTCCTCTTCGTTGGCGAATTCCCTTCTTCCTACGCTTTCTCTACAACTTTTTTTCAAACGTCTCACCCGGAGATTTCTCCCCTGCACCAATTGGTATCAGAGCCCTAGATCCCATGGATGGTCGTCGTGGTCATGATTGTGGTAATGACAGACATGTTCCGACTGAGGAAGCCTCGCACCGTGGTCGTAGTACCCAAGACAAGATTCAAGATCTACAGAAACAAGTCGCAAAGTTATCTCAACGTCTAGCGGCACAAAATTTAAAAATATGTAAGTTCCCTTATCTTAAGTATGGTTGTACTCTTGAAAATTCCTTGATTTCCAATCGAGGAGAGATGTCCAAGTTTGGTTTCGAGGGATATTGGATCAACCACCCCGCCACCTACAACTTCGAGAGAACGTCGGCTCCACAACGCCTCTACGTTCCTCCTTCCTCTCGCGACGATGGAGACAACCATGAGGATGCAGACCTCAACAACATTGAGTACGATAAGTCCAACTCTCTCAATCATCCGATCACAGGAGACGACGACAAGATTGAAATATTTGGTGATCTAGTTTATGACGAGCATGAAATAGAAGAAGTTGACGACACCACCCTCGCTCTCGTAGCTGCCGAATCTTCTCAATCCCTCCATCATGCCCTCGATCCAAGGCAACACGTCGTGGGCTTCAACCCCACCTACGTCCAGCTCTGGACACTCATCTATGGCCTTACTCACCCGTTAGCTAAGGACGACGTCGGTCCGGGCATGCGAAATCGCAAACTCGGATTCGATGATGATGCCTCCCTCGGAGATAAATCCATAGACGGGTTTGCCCACTCAGACGACGATGAGCCTGACTCATCCTCTCCATGCCCCGCCTCTAATGGTTGGGTCACCACTTCCGGCGGACTATACGACATGGACGTCGACACCACTGTTTACCAGATCGTCTAGGACAAGAAGTACTGCCCTACAACTGAAGAAGTATACGACGAGGTTGTGGAGACCCTCGTGATGGACGAGGACGAACATTCTCTGGAATAACCCATCATCAAGCCCTTTCACAGCCTCAATTTCGAGGTCGGGGTCAAGGACTCCTCTATCTACATTTCCATCGAGTTCTTGCTAGGTCTAGCTTCCAATCGTTCGACGATCCGCAATGTGGTGCTCGTGGGAACCTCCAGCACGGGAAAAGAATTTTCATAGACATGTTGGTTTAACAGACCCACGAGATCTCTACCTTTGACTCTCAAAGTGAGTGACTTGTGGGCGTGTCGGAGGAGACCACTACTATTGTTAAGCGACTCTACCAGATGCAAGACAGCAGTACTCTTCTCTTCCCCACCATCAATGTGAACGATTCTGCCACCAAGAGCAAGTTCGACAATATATATGGATGTCACCACTTTTCCCCTGATAGTCTGATGAGAGCTACCAATATTATGTTGTCAGCAGGGTCACGGTGGTATATGACTAGCAAGGGCTGCGCTATTACACTCAAACAAGTCGGTGCTCAGGTTATCGTCACTAGAATTGTCATTTGTGCTTTTCAAGCCCTAATGGAGGGCATTCATATTCTTACTTTGGAGGTTGTTATCAAACACTTCTTAAGACAACTTGCTAAAGGATTGAAAGTACTACATGAGAATAATCCCATTCATAAGGACCTCAAACTACATAACCTTCTATTATCAATTAGTGCTGAAACTGTCATTTTGAAGATTGACGATTTTGGTTTTGCAAGATACTTAATACCTCAAGGGTTAGCTGATACATTTTGTGCTTCTCCTTTATACATGACTCTTAAGATAATTTAGGACAAAAAATACGATGTCAAGGCTGACTTGTAGAGTGTTGGCACAATTCTATTCCAGTTGGTCATTAGGAAGCTATCTTTTGATGGTCATACTTATCGTCAGCTTTTTCTGAATATAATGGTATCTCATGAATTTCATTTTATAGAAGATGTGAGTTTATATCCTGATTGTACACACATATGCAAGAGACTTCTCCATCAGAATCTAATTGAGAGGCTGTCATTTAAAGAATTTTTCAATCACAATTTTCTAGTCACACCAAGGACAATTGGGACACCTAGTGAATCTAAAAACTCTCTAGATGAGGGTGCAGATGACGCTGATCTATCACTTTTATCATATATTTCCAACTCGAAGATTGTAAGCATGGATAAGAGTTTTACATGCTTAAATAGTTTAAGAGTTGTCGACTCATTGAAATTCATCAAACAAGACTATGTTCTTATTCATGCTAAGTTTGCATCCATGGAGGCTTGCACATCTTCTTTGGAGTCATCCTTGAATGAAAATTTCACAAATGTAGATTGAATATGATCAGAAGAGGATATGTAGGTCCAATTAAATCCGAGGAGCGACCTGTGCTTTCAATACATCAAGCAGACACCATGGACAGTCCATGTTCCTTCTCTTTCCACACCGTCACAAACTTCTTTTATTGCATCCGAAGAATTGCATGGGACAACAAGAGTGCATCCTTTCTCTAGGATTCAGTTTTTAAGTTAATATGTCAATACTTTAACATAATTAACTCAAGAAAAGCTTGATGCTAGATTGAGTCTGGAATCATTTTTATCAAAACTAGTGATATTAACTATTTGGAAAGTAATTATTTAGCTCTGCAACACAATGATAACGTCAACAACTAAAGTAGACTTTCTTAACCAGCAATGTCATCAAAGGGATGACATCTCTCAAAATATTTTAGAAGAATTGGATTTCACAAATTCATTACAAGTTTTCTCTTAGGCTGAGAGAGGATTTCTTATTGCATACGACTGAGTTAAAAAGTTATCTAATATTGTTCAACATTCGGATGGTAAAACAGAGATGTCAGATGCAATGGAAATTATATTCTAGATGACTTTAACATTTGGAAAAAATAAAGTTATGGAATAGTTTATGGAACAATTGAGTAAAACAGTTAACAATAGGCAGTCCCTCACTTTTGCTAAGGTGATGTTAGAGGATCGTCCTCCCATTCTATCACTTACGAGACGACTTTTTATTTACTAATACTTGAGGACTTTGGACTTTGAAGACAATATCATGAACTCGAGGACAAGTTCTTTTCAACCCGGGGCGTCCGATGCAGGAGCATCTAGCAACACGATCAATTTATATTTTTTGATACGACTACGTTTCCTTTCAGGCTGTGACAAGAAGAAAACGAGACTATCAACCTCCCTTTTGGGCCTTGAAGAAGGACAATCAAGACTATCGACAAGGAAGATGATCAATCTATGACCTCTTAACGTGATTGCGCTCTATTTGGAGTTCGGACGAGACGCAATCACCAAAACTCTAGATTTAATTTTTTTTAACCTTTTTTTTATTTGTTTAAAATTTTTAGAATTTTTTTTTTTAAAAGTTAGTTTAGATTTTTTTTTTAGAATTAGTTTTCTTTTGTAAAAGTTAGTTTAGATTTTTTTAGGATTTTTTTTAAAAATTTGTTTATGATGATTTTTTTTAGTTCTTAGGCTATTTAAACAAGGGTTAATGTCTTTGTAAAAATATGTTGAATTTAATTTTGATTTAAATAAAATTTATTTTTATTTAATCTAGAGAATTGATGAATTTTCTTTTTTCTACATTTTGTCTACAATTTTTTTTTTTCAAATATCACACTCAAATATTTCTTCCTGCGCCATAATGTTAAAACTTAGCAAATGCTTCAAAACGTGTCGAAGCACGTTTTAGCATCTTCAAAAAAATATTCTTCAAGATGTGAAGTTCAAAGAGCGATATTTTTTTCTAATTTAATAAAATAAACTATTCATATTCATTTTAATTAAATGAACAATGTTTAACAATTCCTTATATTAAATAAATAAATACTAATTAATTCAACCTCGTAAAAAAATCAAAGTTAAATTATTAATCCACAGTATGCACCAATCACAACGTGGTGCATGAAAGCAAGGGTGGCCGAATCCATCTCCTTCGGAGATAATTATATTTATCTCAGATGATTTACTAATTATTCATCTTTAAATTATATAAAAAAATTAAATTACAAAATCAACTTATAAATTTATCTTCTCTTTAAGCTGATAAAAAATAAAATATTTGTTTTTATTTCTGTCAATTTATTTTAAAATTAATATAAAAAAAAATTATGATAATTATTAATTTAAATAATAATTAATATATAAAAGAAAATAGAAATCAAACAAAGACGTGAGCAATGATTATATCAAATCTTCGAGTACAATGTCAGACTGACCAACCATAAGATAAATTTGACATTACACTGAATTTTATTTTATTATTTTTATAATACATGTGGCTCGATTAATCAGGACATGAGCGGTCTTCTCTGTTCGTCCACCGACTCTGATTTTTTATTTTTTTTTATAATTCGATACGATTCCATTCCATCAATTGACAGTCAAATAAAAAAAAAACACGAATGATTCCTCGCCCAATAACAATTAACTCCCAGATTTTTTATTTCATAAAAATATATATTTTATAATATATCATAATTAAAATTTAAATTATGAATACTTACAAAACTAATTAAGTGTTATAATCCGAGGGCTTGATTTTTTAGGTTTATGGTTTAAGGACCCCATTTTTTTTATTAGCTGATGTAAATTTTTTTTGTTATCATAAGATTTATGATGAAATATTGACGAAAAATAAATATAACAATAACGGGATTTTTTTGCTTTCTGTTTTTTTTTCATTTTCTGTTTTCCCCCTTTTTTAAACAGGTAATCAAGAAAATAAATGGAGAGAAAAATAAAGGGTGAAAAATTCAAGATGGTGCTTTTTTTTTCTTCTAAATATCAAAGAATGCTCTATTTTAATTTTTATCAAAAAATATCTTATTCTATTATTTAGTCATATATATTTACTTAATTACTCTCTAATACTATTTAGTATTATTATCTTCTATCTCATTTTTGAATTGCTAATGTATTATAGTAATTATAATTTTATAATTGTTATATACAAATGATGGATTCTTCAACTTTCTAATTTTTTTATCATTTTACTTTTCTTTATATTTGATTTTATTCATTAAAATTTATTTATTTTTATTTTTTAAAATTTCACTGATGATGTATTTATTTTGATGTAAATATATATAAAAAAATCATTTTGGTTCGTATATTTAATCTTAATTGATAGTAAAACTTTAATTATATTTATTTATAATTATTATTAGTAGTTATGAAATCATAATTATTATAATTTTATAATTATTATAATATATTTTTATTTAAGATTTAGAAAAAAAAAATATCATAGAGGAAAGTTATATTATTTAATCCGGAGTGAAACGTCCTTTTAATAATAAAAAAAAATAATGAAAGTTGTGCGTTTCTGTGACGATATGAAAAGAAAACGACGCCTTTTAATTTTTGCCAAAAATAAATAAAATTAATATCAAACCCAAATACGGAGGCGTGATGGTTTTCATAGACTCCGGCTACGATGGTTGTTTGCTATTGCTTGTTGGAAAAAGAGGGAGAAGCTGCTGGGAATTAGAAGCGAGGCTGAAAGAGGGTAGTCGTTGAATCTGCGCGCTAACCACCCACGGACGAGTTCGTGTTTCCACCTTCTTCTTGTTCCTTGTCGTTTTCGTTCCGGTGGCTGCCGGAGGAAGCGACGGCGATGGAGATGGCGGAGGCGGGCAGTGGCTGAATCTGGGTGATGCTGGAATATTGATATTGTTGTTGTTGGAGGAGCCGGCTCTTGCTCGTGCTGGTACAGGGCAGGGCAGTGCTATGGCCAGCAGAGAAAAGAGAATGTTGCTGCTGGTCTTGGTTAAAAGAAGAGGAACAAGGCTGTGTTGAAATACAATTAAAGTCTTATATTGATGATATATGAAAAAATTATAAATTTATAAGAATAAAAATATCTTCATTGATATAAAAAAATTTAGGTAGAACTTAAAAATAAATTCACGAAAAAATATCATATTATTGTGAAGATATCTTAATTTTTTGGTTTATCAATTGGTATCAAAATCTCAAGAAGTTAGGGTTTTTTGTTTTCTTCGATTTGTGTTAATGCTAGATTAGGTTTTACTAGTATATACCATGATTGATCGTTGAAAACTCTTAATAAGAAAACCTATGATAGACTAGTTTTTTAGTTTTTTGCGTGTTTCGCGAAGAACACGAAAAATAATGATGAACCACCGCTGTCTTCGGGAAGACCCGTCGTGTTTTGATTGATTTGAGATATATAGATGACCTCCTATCAAGAGTATCCTACCATACTCTAATATAGGAGTCATTAAAAGTTTATAACTTAACCTCACTACATGTCGTAGGCAACACCTTTCCATCTAGGAATGAGAGGGAAACTAGTCCAAGTGCTCATACGAACTTTTATAATTTCGTTATCCCATTGAACCAAGATTTTGGGATCTCCAATTAACAAGGTTTGGTTACCACTATGAATGTTCTTGTTTGTAGATTTTTAATCTCATTCCTCTTGATGTATAGTATATTTGATCTCTATTTAAACTTTTTATAAATGAATCAGCCAATTTATCTTTCGATTTGATATAATCGACAGATTTAACTCCATTAGAGATCAACTACCTAATGGTATTATGTCGTCGACAAATATGTCGTGATTTATCATTATGCATGCTTTTTTGTGCCCTTGTAATTGCCAATTGATTATCACAATGTATCATCACGACAGACACTGACTTTACCCAACATGGGATATCCTCTGAGAGCTTCTTCTGCGGCTTTATCTAAGATTATAAACTCAGATTTCATAGTTGATCGAGTTGATCACGCTATGCACGTTTGTTTCATGGATTTTCATGGCATTGCTCCACCACCAATGGTAAATACATATCCACTGGTAGATTTAGAGTCGTTTGTATCAAATATCAATTTGCATCACAATAGCCTTCTAGTACTGTTGGATATCTCATATAATGTAATCCATACTCTAAGGTGTATCTTAAATATTTAAGAACCCTTATTAATGTAAGTACCCTGGGGTTCGATTTTGATGTTTTTAATCAACTAAAGCTAAGTTAGGCCTGCGAGAATTTGATTTTGTGTGTTTAAGTGTATAGGAACTTAGAATACACACAAGGGATCGAGCGGAAGACGCAGCAAGCGAGAAGGAGAGAACGAAAAGGGAATCGACGGACTCAGTACCTCCAAGGGACGAGGAGTTGCAGATGAGTACACTGGTGGAGTGAGAATGACGCACGAGGTGCATTCGAGGAACGAACCGGGAGGAAGGTTGCTCGAGGAGAAAGACGGAGTTGAGTTCGGGTGAGCTCAATTCCGGATGTCTGGACCATCACCTAAGCGAGCGAAAGTCAAAGAATGGTCAAAATGAAAGTTGACCATTCCAGGCACCCCGGATTAACCGAGGTGCCCCAGATCAGGCACCCTGAAAGAGTCGAGGCACCTCGAATGCCTTGGAGTCGTTGTAAAGCAGATAAAAGCGGCGTCCACATCAGCGAAACTCTAGGCACCTCCAGTGACTCTAGGCGCCTCCAATGCCGACAGATTAGTGGAAGCCCGTTGAGATGTGGATGATGGTTTAACCGATTGGAGGCATTTCCAGTCATATGAGGTACCTCCGAAGTGCCACGTCAGCAAAACAGTTATTTCGACCAGTAGGCTATAAATAAAGGTCTCATACTCTGAGTTCAAAAACACACTCTGTATTTCAGTTATAGATTCATACTTGTCTATCATGGTTTCAATTTCTATAAGAGGTTACATCACCTCCGACGTTTGTTCGAAGAAGAAGTTGATTTAGTAAAACTTTTCAATGCCTTGGATTAGCAATTTCCTGGTTGCAAACCAAGTAAAACCCTTTGTCTCTTATTTCATTTTATGATTTTATTATTCATTAATTAGTGTGTGTCCTTGCTAAATAAGTTAGCAAGAGAAATAGACTTTACTTGCAGGTCACTATTCATCCCCTTATAGTCGTTCCACCCAGGACCTACAAGTGGTATAAGAGCCCGACCGTCTTAGAAGAACTAACCGTCGTCTAAAGCTACTAAAGGAATGGCCGGATCGCATTCACCCATCAAAATTCGAGGAGGAGTTCACAGCATGGAAATGAAAGATAGAGGTATTTTTTAAAACTGATTTAGAGATCATGTTGGTTATTAAATTTGGTTTTGAAGTGCCCCAAAACGAAGACAGAAGAGAACTCAAGGAACATCGTTGGACCAAAAAGCAACGAGA
>JBBUKS010000104.1:1102035-1112405 GCA_038050645.1 Hedychium gardnerianum | reverse complement strand
TTAATAGAAGTCGATCAGATAGAAACTGACTCGACCCACCCATATCTAACTAACTAGTGATGTTTTGTTTCAATCCTGATCTCAACAGGATCAACTTGCAAACTAATTAAATTAAACTATGCGACTGCAGTTGCTAACACAATTATTAACAAGTGCCAACGACCTAACAATTATTAACAAGGGAAGAGAATAAAATCCAGCATTATGCACAGTTGCTTCTTAATTACAACATTATCTTAATTTCTAAAATACTATTCCAATTTCAAAACTTGCGGTGGTACGGACATGAAGGAATAGATCGACACTGAATTTGAACGGTCCTGATGGCTAGAGAACTTTCATCGTACGACGGCGGATGCGACCGCGTGCGCCCAACTCTTCAGCTGGTCCTTCAAGTTCACCTTGCCGTCGCCGGCGGCAGCCTGGAACCGCCAATTGTTCAGGAGATCCGCCTCCGGCCTAGTCTCCCACGCCTCCGATAGGTACGGCCTGGCGACGGAGACGGAGCCCGGTGCGTCCCCAGCCTGGTTCCTCCGTAGCCCCGGCACGATCTCCAGCAACCGGGGGTCGGCCTCCTCGTGGGAGAAGGCGAAGCCCAGATCGATGAGCCCCTTGAGCTCCTCGAACTCCAGATCCGTCAAGCTCTTGCTCTTCGTCCTCCTCAGTCTCTTCCTCTTCTGCCTCCGGTCGCCGTTGCCCTTCGCGTGAGCGGCGCCGGCGGCGGGGGGCGCGGGGAAGAGGGCCTCCGGCTGGGCCTCCTTCCCGGACAGGATGGCCCTCATCCGGGGCTGTTGGATGGCGAGGGAGGCGGAAGGGGCGGGGGCGGACTCGTGGCTGAGAGCGCGGCGGTGGCGGCGGAGGAGTAGAGGCGGACGAGGCTGCGGATCTGCCGGTGGCGGCGGCGGAGGAGGAGGAGGTGGGAGGAGGATTTGTTGGTGGAACCAGTAGAGATCGAGGAGGTGGAGCACGTGCGCGGCGGCGTCCTCCATCGCGGAAGGAATTTGTGGCAGTGGCAGCGGCAGCGGAGGAGCGTGCGCAGGTAAGTAATAATTATGGTCTGAATTAGATGAATTAATTAATTAGCACATTGTTTTTGGTGGGTCGTCGTTTTCTTGGTCGATTTTGGCGACTACAATTCAACGATCGAGACAAAGTTTCAGTCATTTTTTCTAATTAATAAGCCATGCTTGAGGCTGCCCTGTTCTAGTCACAAGGGTTCATGCCCTGCTCTAATGGGTTTTGTTGGAGCCTCAATTTGATCGCATCATAGGTGCTTTCTTCTTTAGGGTTTGGTCCTCGATATCATGGGACTGGGAGTTGACCTTCCGTTGGACTTAGGGGTCGACAGGATATCTTCTTCTAGCTCAGGGCAGAATCTTATACAAGATCTTCTGGAGATTGATTATAAAGTTTTCCTATAGGATAATTTTGATATAGTAGTGGGGCAGATAGATGACTAATGAGGTAAAACAATAATGTTGACAATGTCATTCCAAAATTTAAGTGGGAGTGATTTTGATGATATGGTGATGCTTTGTGTCTACAAAGGCACTTTGCTCAAGAGTGTGATGGCAAGAAACATGATTGATAATGCCAAGACAAAGACAAATATTTTTGTTTTATGGAGAAAGTCTAAGTGAATTTACTAAAGTGATCAATAAAAATAACAAAATAGAGAAAATCTTAATTAGATAAAATATGAGTAGGGTTCAAATATCTAAATGAATTATCACTAGTGGAAAAATATAGACATGACTAAATGAAGGATGACTTTTGGCTTTCACACAGTCTTGACATAATGGGAGGAAGAAACAGATGAAGAATGTAAACAGAAATAATTAATGATCACCTAAACAAGGCATAGAGAAGGATAACCAAATTGAGCACAATAGTTTAATTGATCCATTCATTGAAATTTGTCATAATTTAACGTTGGCTGACAACCTAACGCAACCCTCCTCCTTTATCCGGGCTTGGGACCGGCCATGACTAGTTCGTCATGGGCTGAGTTTATTGATTCAAATATGAATATCGAAAATAATTTTAAAAAAAATATATTTTGATTTAAAAAAATATCAAAAAATAGACAAACAAAAACTCGAAGTTTTAGAAAAAAGACAACCGAAATCTTATTAATAAAAAATTTAACTAAAGTGATGTTTAAATAGATTCAAATCCTAAATCTACAAAAGGCAAAAATACTCTCAAACCCTAACTTGGCAAAAGATAATAAAAAAGGACTAAAATTCTTTCGGCCTCTAGAAAGATTTTAAATGATATTTTTGGACTTGAAATTGGGCTGTTACAAGTTCCACCGAAACCAATTGTAGATCTCTGAACGAAATTCAATTTGATATATTGTACGTCTCGTTATTCAACCCGAGTCAAAAATTATGACCTCTATAAGCTTGCTCTGTTGTTCCGCATCATTCTCCCCAAGATAAAGAAAATTCACTCTTGAATTGCTGGCTATCATCATCAGAAGACTCACCAAAGAAAGGAATCAAATATTGTTGGTGCAATCGATCTTGGATCAAGGTTGACCAAGCTCGGGTTGGCTCGAGCTTGAGTTTCAAAGTTTGACAATATGTGAGTGAGAAGTCAAGTAGGTCGATTGACTAGATACTTGACGATGTCAAAAGTCCAACAGGAAGTTAGCAAAAGAGAAGTCTAAGTGGGTCACGGAGGATCGGACACTTAGCACAAGAGAAAAGTCCAAGTGAGTCAAAGGTTGACTAGACACTTAATAATCAGAAGTCCAACGAAAAGTTGGCAAGGGGAAGTCCAAGTGGGTCAAAGGGTGACCAGACACTTGGTGATCGAAAGTCAAATGAAAAGTTGGCAAAGGAAAAGTCTAAGTGGGTCAAAGGGTGATCGGACACTTGGTGATCGAAAGTCCAACGTGAAGTTGGTAAGAGAAAGATCCAAGTGGATCATGGAGGTTCTGACACTTGGTGACAATGAAAGTCCTAGTAAGGCTAGGCGATGGAAGACCTAGTTGAGAACTAGGTTAAGTCCAAGTGGGTCACGGAAGACTAGACACTTGATGAAGAAGCCCTATTAAGTCAAGGTTAACTGGATGTAGGGGTGTCAATTCGGGTGGATCGGATGGGTTCGGGTCGGGTTGAAGATCGTTTTTCGAAAAAAAAATCTCAACCCGAACCCGACTCAAACCGGAACTCAACCCGAAAACCTTAAACTCGAACCTGTATAACCTGACCCAACCCGAATAACCCACTCAACCCGGAAAAAAAATAATCTTTTTTTCATTATTTTCCTATAATTATTCACTTTTATCTTAATATTTCATCATTGTATACTAATATTATATTATTTATATACATAAAACATCTTAATTTTTAAAATAAAAATTGATTTAACCCTAAAAAAATCTCCCTAAAACCTAAATGCATATCAACCCAGGTCAACCCAAACCCGACCTAACCCAATCCGAATATAAATCAATCCAAAAACTCTCAACTTGAACCAAAAAAACCAAAAAATTTCCAATCCAAACCTATTTTTTTTTGGGTCGACTCAGGTCAGGTTGGCGGGTCGGGTTCATTTTTGACATCACTAATTGGATGCTAGGCAACAAAAAATTCTCAAAAGGTCAAAGATGACGGAATGTTGGGCAAAGGAAGTCCTGGTAGGCTAAGGTCAATTGGATATCAAGCAAGACCCGAATTGAGACCTGAAAAGGATGAAATTAAAATTAGCAATTGATTAATAGATTCACCAATCGATTGGCAAACCCTAAACCCTAAATTCAAGGTTTAGGATTGATGCAATTGATCAATCGATTGGCCTAAGCTTTTCGGGAAAATAGAAACTTGCCAGACCAATCGATTGACATAGGTTTCGTGAGAAAATAGAAAGTTGTGAAATCGATTAGAGCAATCAATTGACAATGATTTCTCGAGCGAACAGAAGGGTTCGGAATCGATTAACGCAATCGATTGACTCACAACAATAGATTGAGGCAATCAATTAACTATATTTTATCGAGCAAACAGAAGGATGTAGAATTGATTGAGCGATTAGATCTCACCAATCAATTGGTCAGGCAAAAAAGCATTGTTCTATAGGTTTGAATGATCGGAACTGACGTGACAATCGATTAGGAGGTGTTTTTAGCCCGAAAGCAACCCTAGAAAAGAGTTTTTTTGTGGAGATTTGAAGCTGTCAGTTCATGAGGGGTTAGAGTTGAAGTGTTGCTACATTTTCAACCATCAAGAGGCTAACCAAAGCAACAAAGAAACAAGCAAAGCAAATATCTCATATGTAAAGTTGTTTTACTCTCATTTGCTTGTGTATTTGTGTTTCTTGTTGTATTCTTGTGCATAAGCTTGTAAGAGGTTTCTCTGTCTCTGAAAGGTTTCCGAGAAATAAGAAGTTCTTAGTGAAAGTTATGAGCAAAGAGTTAACCCTTGGATTAGTCGCTTCAAGAAGGCGGATACTAAGTAAAATTCAAGTGTTGTACATGTGGCGTCGAAGTTGATTCAAGTAATCCGCTGTGCATTCAACGACGAGCACAAAGCGACGATGAGAAGCGATCGAAGCTATTCACCCCCCTCTAGCTTACAAGGGTCCTAACAAGTGGTATTAGATCGATGCCACTCTTCATCGAACTAATCACCGGAAGAAGCACGAGCTAGAGGAAGAAGAAGAAGTTGAAATTTGAAACCCTCAAATATCAATTAGTCAAAGAACTAATCATCGAAGGAGCTCAATTTCACAAATGGAGCCCCAGGACAGACTTGGATATGATATTCGAGTACCTCCACCTTTCGGATTGGGAGGATTCGACTATTCAAAGTCAAGGATAAAATACTTTCTCATGATGGATATAGAGCAATAGTTTGCTCTAATGAAAGGATTTGAAGTTCCGAGAAATATAAATGGAAAACTTCTTCGGAGGAGAAAATGGAGTGAGGAACAAGTTTAAAAGTCTATGACAAATGAAAAGGTAACTAGATCAATAGTTAATATTTTGCCTAATAAGATTTGGTGTAAGATAGGAACATACCAAGATGCCAAAGAGTTATGGAGCAAGTTGGTCAAACTCCATGAAAATCCAACCTCAACGCCAAGTGAAAACAAATCCAAAGATGGAGACTCATTGGATCAAGAATTTGAGGATTCAAAAGTTGAGAGGTGCTCAACATCCAAGCATGAAAATGAAAAAGGATTCACCTCAAGGATTGAGGGGGAGAGGCCATTGATACTGAATCGAGAGGATGCATCGACAGCGGGAGCCAATAAGGAAGATTGTGCCACCTCGACAAGCATGGAAAGCTCAACTCATGAAGGTATAACAAATTTGTGTGTGTGTGTATATATATATATATATATATATATATATATAGTGTTTTGAGTGTAGAGAAAGAGGACACTATAAGAGCAAGTGCCCCAAATTAATGAAGAAGAAAAGCTCAAGTGGCACCCAAGGTGAAGAAGAAATCAAGAGATGTTGGCCTCATGATATGAAAGGGCAAAGAGCACATTGTGTGCTTCACATGCAACTAAAATGGATATTATCGAAATCAATGTCCAAAGGAGAGGTTTCAAGGAAAAGATAAGGGAGAAAGCTTAAATCAAGGAGAAGCTCTTAAGAGCAAACCCAAAGTAACATTTAATAATGCAATTCTCTTAAGCCATATTAAAAAGCATGTTGGAAATAGATTTTCTCATCTTAGTTCTTGTTATCATGAAAATAAGATAAAATAAAAAATCCAAAGATAATTTTAGGTCATATCATGCTAGAACAATCTTAAGGATAAGAAAGTAGAAAATAATCAAGGCAAGAACTATAAGAAAATTAGACACATGCCTAGAAAAAGAAATGTCCAAGGCAATAATGAAAAATCAAAGTTTGATGATTTAAGGATTGAGAATCAAGTTTTGAGGTCAAGACTTGATAAATTAGAAAAAATCCTAGAGAAAATGACAAATAATGTTAAATGGTCCAAGAAATAAAACTTAAGTTTAGGAAGACAAGAGTCATCCATGGGCAAAAAAGATTTGGAATACAAACCTAAGTCTAAGGAAAACATGATCTCATACCATAAAGCTACATATAGCTATAAAACTAATGCTAGGTTTAGGAGTCAAATCAAGCCTACAAGGGAGGCTATCCCTAGAGTTGACCTTGAAAAGACTAGCATGACTAAGACTTTTAAAAAGTCTAGGAAAGTCATTAAGAAGGTATCTAGGGAGGTGATTCCTAATGAGTACCTAGTGTACCCAAGGAGTGCTAATAGGTATTGGGTTCCTAAGAGTGTAAACTCTTCACACTAGATGGATATGGGGTGTGTCAACCCTAGTTGAAAGGATAGTTAACTCAACAATGATGAAGTTGATATTTTAGAGCATTTTCAAGGTATTGTGATATCTTAAAAATGAGAAGTTGATTTTTATCCTTGATGGGTTTATAGTGTGCCAATAAAAATGAGTTCTTAAGTTGATTAAAAATTTGGCACTATAGGATAGAATCATGAAGTGCGCAAAGTATGATTTTTTGACACATTCGATAGAGATAGGCCACTTATGTCAAATCGAGTATTTGGCATAATGATAACACTTAGATGAAAAATCTAGGTATTTCTTATGAGCCATAAATACCATGATTGTGTGTCATATTAAATGTCATGATTTTTATATTTGAGAGTTATCCTCAGACAATTGCCTTGGATATTGTATTATTTATTGGATAAATAAAATTTACTATTTAGGTGTACATTTTCTATGTATATGTTTTGATCTTAAACTCAATTAATGAAGTACACAATATAATGTATAGCATGAGAGAAATTATGATTAGATCACAATTAGTAGGTATCTCATCATGTGTAATTATGTACGTATTGAAATCTTTCCTAGTCGATGAATTGATGAGACTAGACATTATCAATTCTGTGAGACTAGCATATGTTATACTCCTTGATTTATCTAAACAGTCGATCCTCGCTGGTTGAAAATATTGAGATATTGAGAGTTAACATATGAATGTTAGTTAAGGGTAACTAGTTTATCGGATGTAATCTACTATGAAACTTCATGTAATTCTCTACATGTCGATGAAGATCTCATTGCAACTTAAGTGCAAGTTTTCTTAGACTTGAGATATTCAAGTCACCTTGGTCATAGAGTTTATACTTTGACATCTTAGTCATACATCTCCTAGGAGATGTAGTTACGAGATGATTGAGTATAAGTCAATATGCCCGAAGGTATTTGGATAGCCCACAGACGATTCACCACTTTTTTTATAAGGAGATGTATACCCTATGCCCTCGTATCAAGATTATTACTCATGAGCCTTTGGCCAAAATAAAACATGTCAAGAAGATGATCTTCTTGGACATGTGCTTGAGTAATTTGAATCAGCAGGACAAGAAATTACTATTTAGACTAGGTGTGATATAGTCAGTCTAGTGGGGACTGACACATAGATCATGTCCTGAACCAAGTAAGTATAAGATGAGTGAAGGACACAAACGCACGAATAACTGTAGTTACTGAAGGGTTTAGAATTTATTATGGAATCAACTGTGATTTTTCGATCAATTGGGGGTCATGATGTACTACTAGGTGTCACTCATAATTTATTTATAATTAATAGTTAATTATGAATGACCAACATAATCGAAAACCTAATAGGTCATACACACTATAAGTATATCTGAAAGACGTAAAGCGAGTTTGAGAATTGAATTCTTAGATCAAGAGAGATTAAGTCTAGTTGGACCAGACAAATGACAAATATAAAAAGTATTTATTAGACCGAAAGCGGGAATCAACCATATCTCTTATAGACGAGTTAGACCCTCTTTGGTTTAGTTTTGAATCAAAATTGGTTTGATTTTAAACAAAGGTGGTTTGATTTTGAACCAAGATGGTTTGGTTTGAACCAAACTTAATGCTAATGGATTGGGTTAACTTAAAGATAGGTTTGGACTTGCTCTTAAAATCCGATTGGAGATCTATATAAAGATATAGATGGGAGAGAAAATATAAAAAAAAATCATAATATTTTTGGTGATTAGGTTTTTCTCTCCTTCTCTTTGCTGTCGGTGCCAACCACAAAAGGGCTGCCCCTTTTGTTCCGCCGTCGACTAAAACCCCACCGCCAGCTGCTCCAACCAGGTGTCGGCCCTTCTGGCCATCTACTATCGACCACAGCCAACGACAGCAGGGTTATCAACCATTGGACAACAGCCAAGGGGCCGCTACCCCTATGAATTGGTGCCATCGGGTTGCCTTGTTCCGCCGGGCATCAATTCGATTTGTGGTTTCTCTCTCGGATCACGTCATCTCCTACCTTTGGCTAGTACTGAAGCAGAGACATGACTTTTGACTTTGCGAAGTCGTCTTGAAGGTATCTCGACGTGGATACTAATAGAGGCTAGCTAAACGCTCTCTACAAAGTTCGATTATGAACTCGAAGGTATAACCTCTAAATGAAAGTATTATCTATGATTATGTCGGACACATGTGTGTCTTGTGAATGTGTGTGATGCATGTTGTAATAATTTAGGAAATTATTATGCTTCTACTGCATGTTTTTTGAAAATAAAATTTTAATACGCGCATGAAAACACCAACAATAACATCATGACACATTGATATTACATCTTGTCATCTGATCCATGTCATGTCATACATGCATCATTCGGTTATGGTAATCTTTCTTTTGAAAGTATGCATTTGATGTATATCATACTCACTTATATGCATTATTTCAATTCCTTGTGATTAAGGATAAATGACATTGGTTGACATCTTAGGTAGGATGATAAAATCTAGAATGTCTAGTTAGAAATACATGATCTCTTAGTTTTGGAAAAACTTAATTTACATCTCGCAAGAATCATAGGTTTAACTTGTAGGTGCATTGAGACACATTAGATATAAGTGAGATGTTAGGAGGATGAACAAAACTCAAGATGTTGATTTAGTACATCTATTTGATTTTTAATTTCATCAAAATAAATAAATTTTGTTTTGACCAATCATAAGGAAAGCTAATATGCAAGTCACATGCATTTCGCCCATAGATCATGGTTGAAAATTAGTTTTGAAAATGATTTCAAAAAAGTTGTGGCAAACTT
This sequence comes from Hedychium gardnerianum, assembly GCA_038050645.1. NCBI lineage: Eukaryota > Viridiplantae > Streptophyta > Magnoliopsida > Zingiberales > Zingiberaceae > Hedychium > Hedychium gardnerianum. The sequence goes on along the minus strand of JBBUKS010000104.1, from coordinate 1,103,292 downwards.
TAGTGAAGTCTATTTATTGATAGGAATCACCATTAATTAATTAGATACAAAGTAAAGTGAAACATTAAATTTTTTAATGATTTTTAATTTGTATCGTTATTTAAAAATAAGATATATTTTGATAGAAAATTATTTTTTTCATGATAGTATGTGACATAAGTAATGTCTACATGAAATTTCATGATTTTTTGAAAATCATAGAATTATTTATGAATTTATGAAATTTGATCTAATATTAAATCAAAAATTTTAGACACAACAATCGATTCGTAACTGTTACCAATCGATTGGAACATGCAATAATCAATTGGTAGCTCATACTAATCGATTGAGACAGACAACAATCGATTAGTAACTAATATCAATTAATTGGAAGCTATATATTTTGGCTGAAATGAATTTATTTCAATCGATTAAGCTACGTTTAGATAACTTAACTATCCCTAACCCTCTAAGGTGCTTAGATGAGTATTCAAAGATAACTTGATGAAAATTAGAAAGAGATGGTTAAAGGGGACTAATGTGGAATTGAGGAGGAGATTTAGATTCAAGGTTGAATTTTTAACCTCAAGTCTTAGATTTTTGAATTTTCTAAAGGTTTAGGGATTCCAAATCATTATTGGTACAATGATAGAAATTGGAGTATGCTTTGAGGGGGAGACACACCTTAAAGACATGAATTGGATATGAAAGGTGAAGAAGTGAATGCTCAAGGTGGAGTATTAGAGACAATGGGAGGTAGAGAACCTCCATTGGATGTTGGAGGGTCAAGATGAATGGAATTTTGGAAGAATTTTTTGATGTGTGTCAAAGGGAGAGAATGTTGGATTTAAGTTAGTATACCCTCATTCATGCTTTGACATGAGAAGAAGGAAATTGGGGCTAATGAGTTAGTGTAACTTAAACATATTGTCAAACATCAAAAGGGGAGATTGTTGGTGCAATCGACCTTAGGTCAAGGTTGACCAAGCTCGGGTTAGTTCGAGCTTGGGTTTCAATGTTTGATAATATGTGAGTGAGAAGTAGTAGGTCAATATTGACCTGATACTTAATAATGTCAGTAGTCCAACGGGAAGTTAACAAGAGAGAACTTTAACCGGGTCACGGAGGATCGGACACTTAGCACAAGAGGAAAGTCCAAATGTGTCAAAGGTTAACCAGGTACTTGGTGATTAGAAGTTGATGTGCGTAGATTATATATACTTTTATGTATTGTTTGACGCACATCTACTTATATTTCATGAGCATAATTTACAC
>JBBUKS010000104.1:1077629-1098046 GCA_038050645.1 Hedychium gardnerianum | reverse complement strand
GTACATTCTTGAGTTATTGTACTTGCTATTGATCATGCACTATCTGTCTTATATCCGCTGAGTATTCCCTTTGTACTTACCACCCCTGCTTTCTATTGTTGTTTCTTGTTAGCAAGTTATTGATTGGGTCGCTTGGAGGATATTTGCCCGCACTGTCCCTATCACATCGACTTTCAGATTTATCTCCAAAGCTTTTGGTTTGTTTCAGCTTCCGCATTTGTGTAGTTCTCATGTATTATATTTATTTATTTGTATTAGATTTTTGGATGCGTTTCCGATAGTGTATATGGTATTAAAGTCGGGCCGGCTCGCAAATAGTAAGTTTTGATTTTCTGGTCGTGTGGACCATTTTTAATCTTTTTATTTGATTAGCTGTGATCCCATATACACTGCGTGGTTGTGCATACCCGAGTAGGGTATTTTCTTATTGTTATTGCACTGCATATGAATGTATATATCCGTGTGCGGTATTTATGTTGTTGTTGATGTATTCTGTATCCAGGAAATTATCCGCCGTACATGAGAGGTGTTGTCCGATTTTCGTCGAATAAATATCCTCCCGGGGCGTGACAATTTTGATTTGCAGGGCTATCACCCCCTCTAGCTGGTCCAACTCGATCCTACAGTGATTACTTTAATGATATTCTAGTGATTCACCATAGTCTGAAAACTTATGCTAAAAATATCGACTTGTGGTACCCAAAGCTAAGTTTGAATCTAACACAAATTCAAATAACTCCTTTTAAAATAAATCAATTCTTAACCTTCTCACCATAACTATAAGGTTTTCGTGTTTGAAAATCTACAAAGGGGTGAGATGTTAAATCAAATTAAATTAATAGATTCCAAACCAAAATTTAGTAATCTACTTAATATTAATTAATTAACCAAAATTATATTCTTAATCTAATTAATCTACTTAATATTATTTTAATTAACCAAAATTAATTTTATATTAAACTTATTTAAGTAATCACATTTAGTTAATCCTAAATTAACTATCTAATTAAACCAAATTAATCAAGCTAAGTGATTAATCTAAATAATTCAATTAATCAATTAAATTTATCTAATTAATCTTAATATTAGTAATTAATTGAATCAATTAACCCTAGTTTGATTAATCTGAAAACTAATCCAACTAATTTATTGATCAAATTCACTTAATTAATTAATCTTATTAAATTTGATTAATAAGTTCAACTTAAATTAATTTAATCAACTTAATTTGATTATTTAGTTAATCAACTTCATTTAATTAACCTAATTTAATTAATCTAACTAATTAAAACTTATTTAAATACTCTAATTAATTCATTAATCTAAGTCTAACTAATCAATCTAAATAAATTACTCTAATTAATAAACACTTAACTCTAACTAATGAAACCTAAGTAAACTAAGAAATTTAATATATGGTTGAATTAAAACTTGAAACTAAGTTAATAAAATTCCTACAACTCAATAAATCCATCTCACAAAGAAACTATAGGAATATCATGGTTCATAACTTAGATTGGGTGAGATGAAATAATTAGGTGAAATCAATCAATCTATCTTAATCCCTAAAAGTTAGGTCCAAATCAAAATACTTTATGTGTAGGAACATAAGGATTTGGACCAATGGATGTTGGATAGTGGATGCTCTAGACATATGACTGGAGATAGATTGAAGTTCAGAAAATTAAAATTTAAGAACTTAGGATTAGTTGTATTTAGTAATCATGAAAAACTTAAGGTAATTGAAACAGGTAATATCGAGTTAAATTCTGATTTTATTATACGCAAAGTACTGCTAGTAGATCAATTTGAATTTAATCTATTCAGTGTTAGCCAGTTGTGTGACTCTGGTTACTTAGTAACATTTACTAAGTCAGAGTGTAGAATTTAAAACATTGGAACTCCTAGCATAATGCTTAAGAGAATTAGAAAAAATAATATCTACACAATAAAATTATCAAACTCCTCAATTAATGTCTGCTGACACAATAAAAGGAAACTAAGTTGTGACACAGACATCTGGGTCACACTCATGTAAAACTCATCTCAAAAATGAGTCAAAATGGGTTTAGAGGTCTACCTAAACTAGAAATTCTAGAAAATTCAGTTTATAATGCTTGTTAATAAGGTAGACAGACCAAATCAACCCACAAACCAACTAATTTTTTTAAAAAACAATTCCATACTTGAACTTCTACACTTAGACCTATTTGATTCTCATGGGGCTAAGTCACTGAGCGAAAACTAATACTGCTTAGTAATAGTTGATGATTACTCAAGATTTACTTGGGTAAAATTCTTACAAACCAAGGATGAAACCTTTAACATATTATGCAAACTAATAAAAATGAGAAAGATACTAAAATTAAAAGAATCATAAGTGATCATAGAGGGGAATTTGAAAATCATAGGTTTAAAGAATTTTGCCAAGCCAATGGATACCTCCATGAATTTTCTTTCCCTAGAACTCCCCAACAAAATTGTATAGTAGAAAGAAAAAATAAGACTTTACAAGAAGTAGCTAGAACCAAATGAATATAATTTAACAAATCAATTTTGGGCCGAGGCAATTAGTACAACCTGCTATATTCAAAACAGAATTCTACTTAATAAAAGACATAATAAAACCCCGTATGAAATTTATTATAACAAATTACCAAACCTAAGTTACTTAAGGGTATTTGGGTGTAAGGTGTATATATTAAATACTAAGGATTACCTAGGAAAATTTCAATCTAAATCAACAACTAGAACACTGTTAAGATACTCAACAACTAGCAGGGCATATAGAGTTTATAACAAACACACACATAAAGTAGAGAAAACAACTAATATTATTTTTGATGAAAACATTCAATCTGAATCAAACAATACAAATAACAAACAACAAATTAGAAATCTAGAAGATAATGATGAACCCAGACTTGACCCTAACAAAAACTATCTAGATGAACTAAATATTGATCCAAATGTAGGACCATTTTGAATAAGAACTAATCACCCAGTTGATTAAATTTTGGGTGACCCAACTTTAGGAGTCAGAACTAGATCATTATATAGAAACTTAAGTCAAATAGCATTGATTTCAAAAATTGAACCTAAAATGATAGAAGAAGCCTTACCTGACCCTAATTAGACCATAGCAATGTAGGAAGAACTAGCCCAATTTGAAAGGAACCAAATATGGGACATAGTACCTAAACCAGAAAACAAAACTATTATTAACACTAATGGGTGTTTAGGAACAAATTAGATGATAAAGGGGAAACTGTTAGAAATAAAGCTCGATTTGGTGGCTAAAGGGTTCAATCAAGTTGAAAGACTTGACTATGATAAAACCTATGCACCAATAGTTAGACTTGAGTCCATTAGGATGTTGCTAGCCTATGCAGCACATAAATGATTCAAGTTATACCAAATTGATGTAAAATCTGCCTTTCTTAACTGATTCATTAAGGAAGAAGTCTATATACGCCAACCACCTGGATTTGAGGATCTAGACTACCCAAACCATGTATTCAAATTTAAAAAAGTCTTATATGGATTAAAATAAGCACCCAGAGTCTGGTATGAAAGGTTATCAACCTACTTAGTTTCTAAAGTATTCAAACAAGGACAAATTGACTCTACTTTGCTTATCAAATTCTTAGAAAAAGACTTATTTGTAGCCTAGGTCTACGAAGACGACATCATTTTTGGGTCAACCAACACAAATTTTTTAAAAGAGTTTATCAAACTATTGGAAAATGAATTTGAAATGAGCCTAGTAGGAGAACTTAACTTCTTTTTAGGTTTACAAATTAAACAAATAAAGGAAGACATTTATGTCTTTCAAAACAATATGCTAAGGAATTAATTAAAAAAATTGGAATAGAAAGTTCTAAAGAAATTAGTACACCAATGACAATAAATGTAAAAATTAACAGTGACCTAGAAGGAACACTAATTGACCTTAAACTTTTTAGAAGTATGATAGACAGTCTACTTTACTTAACTGCAAGTCGACCAAATATTTTATTTACAGTAAGTATGTGTGCTAGATATCAAACATGTGCAAAAGAATCACATCTAAGTATTGTTATAAGAATACTTAGGTATATTAAATATAAGAATTTGGTATCTTAGAACCACCAATTTTGACCTAATAGGCTATTCTGATTCATACTATCTTGAGTGTAAATTGGTTAGAAAAAGCACAAGTGGTAGCTATCAATTATTAAGTCAATGTCTAGTCAACTGGTGCAGTAGAAAGTAATATTGTATTGCATTATCCACTACTGAAGCTAAATACATAGCTATGGGGGGAGTGTGTAGCTCAACTACTATGGATGTTGCATACACTTAAGAACTTTCAACTTAATTATACCAACACAAAAATCCTAATTGATAATATTAGTTCTAGTAATTTAACTAAAAATCTAACACAACACTCAAGAACTAAGCACATAGAAGTAAAACATCATTTTGTAAGGGACCATGTAGCTAGGGGTGATATTATACTTAACTATGTTGAGTCCAAGTCTAACCTAGCGGACATTTTTACTAAACCTTTACCTGAATCTGAGTTTAGCATACTCAGAAGACAACTAAGAATATGCTTAGTAGAATATGATCAATACACTGCTTTTCTTTCTTTTATTTTCAAAAAAAAATTATGTTTATTTGAAAATTCTAGGATAACTAATATTTATTATTATTATTATAAAAATTCCATTTTACTTAGTGAATTTTCAAAAATCATGGATTTAGCCTAGGTCTGTCCGTAGAAATCATGTACTCATAGATTTATGTAGCCAGCATCTCACAAGTACACTAGGTTACTTTACTTGTGTATTCAAACACATAGAATGATGTGAGATGCTTAGGGCTAAGCCTGGATTTCAGATGCTTATATTAGTGCATCACCATAAATTTGGGCTAAAAATACCAACATAAATTAATCAACTAAGTGTTCCTTTTTAATACACTACTAACTGGAATCATGCACTTAACCTAATTAACTTAGTAACAATTTGCTATCTTTTGGTAGTCAGCTAATAACTAAGTCAGACATTTAAGTAAGGATTATTTCGTAGATGAGTTACTTTTGATTATTAAAATAAAACATGCTTGGACTATAAGGACATTATTCTTTTATAAGTAAATTTTCCTTCATTATTTACTTAATCATCATGCTTATTTTTATAATTTTTTTCTTTACTACTTACTAGAAAATACTTGAAAATATTTTTATAAATGTTGTTTGAGAAAAAAAAATATATTTTATATCTTTTTGAAAAAAAAAATCTTTGAAAATTCTAGTTCAAAAATACTTTTAAAATTCTATTTTTGAAAAATACTTTAGAAAATATTTTTAAAAACTCTAGTTGAAAAATATTTTTTAAAATTTTATTTTTGAAAAATACTTGTAAATCCTTTCAAAAAATATTTTTAGAAATTCTACTTGAAAACTATAGTGAAAATTCTACTTCGAAAATAATTTTAAAACTTCTATTGAAAAAAACTTATAAAATGTTTGAAAATGCTTGAAAATTATTTCTCAAATTTTTAATTTTGAAAAATACTTGCAATTTTTTTTGGAAAAATGCTTAAAAGCATTTCTGAAAGTATTTCTGAAATCTTTTTTGAAAGCATTTCTGTTTAAAAATATACTTATAATTATTTTTGAAAAATACTTTTAAAAAAATTTATTGCAAAATACTCTTGAAAATGTCTTGAACTCCTTGTTCTTTTTGATATATGTCAAAGAGGGAGAGATAAAAAGATGAGTTAAAAGTTAAGGAAAGTTAAGAATATCTTTAAAAATACTAAGACCTTAACTTCAGGAGGAGAATAACAATTAAGAGGGAGCAACCCATTTTATTTTTATTTATAAATCTTTTCTTTGGTTGTCTCTTAAAATTGTTTATGCATTAAAATCTTTATTTACAAAATAATTTTACTTAACTTTGAACTAGGTTGTCATAAATCAAAAAAAGGGAGATTGTTGGTGCTAGAAGCACCAGCTAAATCAACCTATGTTTTGATAGATGATAAAGGTTCAAAGTTAAGGTTGTTATTATCTAATGAGTCTGATTGAGTGTGCTTGCAGAAAGTCTTAAGGAAACTTAGGCAAGGTAAAATTCCTAGTTGATGCTAGGCAAAGAAATCCTGATAAGTAGACTGGACAAGAAGACCTTATCAGGGATATTGGACAACCAAGTCCTGATCCAGGGGACTTGACAAAAGTCTTGGCAAATCAAGGACATTGGGTAAAGATTGAGGACACTAAGCGGAAAGCTCTGGGGTCGAGGACACCAAGCAGGAGTTAGGCGGGTCGAGGACCAAACGTCTAGCGAAAAGTCTCGGAGGTTGAGATCGGATGCTGAGCGAAATTCTAAATAGTCTGGAAGTCCAGATATTTATCAATAGGTAAAATCTCCTGAGAGGATAACGCGTTCCCTGTTGAGGGAACAATAGGCGTCAGTTCGACCTAGGGTTTCACTGAAAACCCAAAAGTTAGAATCAGACAGTCCCAAGACTATCGAATATTATTTATGTTATATTTTTTTTGTATGTGCTAACTTTGTGATGCAGAAATCATAAGCCTAGAAATTGTTGAACCAAGCGCCTCAAAAGAATTGAGGTGCCTCAATGACCTCAGCGCGAAGCAGGATGAGGTGGCAACCTCTGGTTCGTCGACGCACGTCCGTAACCAGGTGCCTCAAAGGTATTGAGGCTCATGGGTTAGGATAGACTCGGCAGAGTCAAGTTTCGACCAGATCGAGCCACGTCGGTGCTTGAGGCGCCTCAAAGGGATTGAGACACCTAGAAGCGGATAAGATGCGGCTAACTCAGATCCGATCAAATCAACTCGAATAGATATGTCTCAATGCGAATAGAGGTGCCTCAATGCGAATAGAGACGCCTGGATGCGAATAGAGGCGCCTGGATGGGTCAATAAAAGAAGACTTTGACCAACAACTTCGTACAACGATTCCATACGACTTCCGTGCTCAGACGATGCTCCAAAAATTGTTCTACGACACCGTAATGCTATCCTGACAATCAAAACTCGAGCTTCTACTTTCTTAGTTGTCGGTATTGTTATTAATTACTGCATTTCAAGTTTCATATATTTTGTAACCTTCGAGCTATTAATGAATTGTCTATCGAAAGTATTCATTTGGGTGTACGTCTTGGACTAGCCGTCGCTGGACGATAAATCAAGTAAAAATAAATATGTCACTTTGATTGTGTTATTTATTTTTTCTTATTCTATTGTTATTTACTCTTGTATTTTATGAAAAATCTGAAAAAATAATACGTATTATTCATCTCATTCTAATATTTTTTCGATCCAACATTTTTTTCTTTCCTATTCTCATTGTTCATTTTGTTTTGTTACTTAACACATCCCTTTCACACCTAAATTCAGTCCATCTCAAATCTCTGAATCGTCTTTGCTTCTAAGGATTTAATGTTGCTCATCACTTTATTTGTAAGAGTAACATAAATATGAAGAATCATTTGGTTCTATATATAAGATGCTTTAGAAAATTCATATATGGCCTAAAGTGATCATATTTGACATTTTCTTTTTATCATTGAGATATTTTTGTCAAAACATTTATAACCTCTTGACCAATCTTACTTACTTTAATACAACCATTAATAACCTTAAATGACTATTTCTTTTTTTTATCGATAAATATAAATGCATTAAATTGAATAATCAAAATTACAAATCCTTCAAATCAAATTTCATAAAAAAATTTATATCAAATATTCATATAATGTTTAGATACAATACAAATAAAATATTTTATGACAAACATTATTCAATTTGACCATTTCAAAACTTATATAACCTCAAATGAAGAGTATTTTTTTTACTTTGTAAAAGTATGTGTTTTGAAAATTCCAATGTATCATGAGTAATTTAATATCAATGAAGCTATATTTTAACAAAATTATAAATATTTTACTAATTTTTGTAAATAAAAGCTATATAGGCAATTAATAAAATACTAGTAATTTAATATGGAATATAACTACAAATGCAAATATGGAATCGTATTATAATTATTTTTCTAATAATTACTTTTGGATAATGCAATTTGGACGTGCAAATTCATTGCTAAACTTAGCCAAAAACAGAACTTTTTTAAGCAAAAAATAAAAACAAGGGATTTTTTTTTTAATAAAGTGGCCAATCAATAATAAGATAATAGAAACATTTTTTTTTCCAATTTAGGATTTATAGCAAATATCAAATCACATAGAGCTTTTATAGGAACGCTCCATATAAATCCCCGTTGATTCCGCTACCTTGTTCAGATTCCAGCCGCCTTCTTGTGAATCTTCTTGTCGCCGCCGGTGCTCCTGCTTTCTGCTGGGTGGTCTCTGTAACCGAGGAGAACGAGGGCTGAAGAAGGCGGCGATCGGAGTAGGATCGACGGCGTGGAGGATGGGCATCCCGAGCGACGAGATCGTGATCATTCGGCTGCCGGAGAGCCCCGGAGGCCCGAGCTTGATCACCGTCAGCTGCCCCGATAAGACCGGCCTCGGATGCGACCTCTGCCGCATCATTCTACTCTTCGGGCTGAGCATTGTGCGGGGAGGTACACTTCTCCCTTCTTTTCCCCTTATTAAAACCCCGATCTCGAGGCTTCCGCCGGTCGAAATCGGCGAAGTTTCCATCTTCTTGTTGTCTCAAGTTTTAGGTTTACGATGATTCGTTTTTACTTTCTCTTTGGCTTTGGGGAAGAAACTGAAGCTTGAATCGTTGTTAGATTTCAGCACGGATGGGAGATGGTGCTATGTGCTGTTGTGGGTGGCGGAGAGAGGGGGGAAGGGGACGAGGTGGGACTTGTTGAAGAAGAGACTTGTGGCAGTCTGCCCGTCGGTTTCGCCGCCGTTGGTGAGTGAACTCAATAGCAGGGATCAAGAGATGGATGCGGAGCAGAAACCGCAGGTCTTTCTGCTCAAGTTTTCCTGCTACGATCGGATGGGCCTTTTGCACGGTAACCTTGCTTCCACTCAGTTTCCTCCTGTTTCAAGTGATTGGAACCTTTTCCCCTCATTTTTTTGTCCTTCTCTTGATGCTTAATTTATTAAGACCTGTGTGAAATCTGAAAGTTCTTTGAAGTTTCTAATCATATTCTTTCTTTGTAAATTATTTCCTTTTTGCTGATAACCTTTTATGATATGCTGTTGTATTGTCTTGTCTTTTCTGCAAATATAGTTTCCACTTTTTATCCCTTCATGCAAGCCAGAGTTTGTTCTACCAGGAATCATTTTATTGTCAACTATTCATTTAGATTGCAATTCCAGGGGATGTGATTTCCATCAAGAGAAGTAATAGCATAATTGAAGTGCTTCTTTAAAAATTTCTAAATAATTCTTGGTACTGTATTCTTCTGATCTCAAATTACAAACTAGTTTAGTGGCTTTGTTCAAAGGCTATTGGGTTCTTATGAATCTTGATGTTGGACTTTCTTTCATCTTTTTGAGCAAAGACTTTTTTTTGTAAATAATCTATTTGGCTTATCTCCATTCTGAAGCACATTTTGAATCTCTATTTTGTTGGATTTTGTTTTCAAATTTTCCCCTCGTCTAATCTACTTAGTGTATTATGCTGCACTTCCTTCTTCTATGTTTTTTTTTGAAATCATGGGAGATCTCAGTGATGATTATGAAATGGCAGATGTGACTGAGGTATTATGTGAGTTGGAGCTTACAATTCGGAGGGTGAAGGTATCCACAACACCAGATGGGACAGTCATGGACCTGTTCTTAATCACAGACACCCGGTTTTTATTCTTTCCAATATCTTCTAGCAACTTGATGTCTTTTTTAATCTAGTATATTCAATTTCTTTTCACTCGTATGAACTGTAGTGTGTCTTGCAACAGAGGTAGTATTAGCTCTTGAAAAATGCTTGTCTGACTATTTCTTTTATAATTACTCATTTTAAGTGATCTTCGCATTCTGGGCTGCAAAAATAAACCTTATTTCACAAATCTTTTACCTGTTTTTACCAAGAGTTTCTATCGATGTTTCAGCCATTTCTCAAGACCTCTTGTTAGGATGCATACCTAATATTTATTCTTTAATGTCCTCTAGCATTTGTTTAGTAACATATTAGAAAAGGATGCTATAGTGTCAAGAATCGGTACTTAGTATTTCATAACATATTTAAACAAATAACATCAATATGATAGTGAGCATGGATCACAACTCCTACAGTTTGGAAGTCTGTTAGTGCAAACTGTTTAACTATTGAACCGTGGGTAGAATGGCCATGGAGCTGGAAAGGGTGAAAAAAGTACAGGCTAAAAAATGAAAGGGAGGAAACAACACCTGCTGAAATTGCGAGCTCTTGACTTAATTAAGTTCATCCACTCATCTGGAATTTGGATTGGCAATCCTTTTTTTTCCTGTTTCGAACGTGGGTTCGACATTTATAGTGAAAGCTCCCAATTCTAAATGCACTATATATTAGGTGTTCAGAGCCTCTTTCTGATGACAATTAATCGTAGCTTATTATTTCCATATATGGTGCATATTAATAAATATTTGTTGACGTTGTTAAGCTTGGATTTATTTCAGGGAACTTCTACACACAAAGAGCAGGAAGGAAGATGCATGCAATCGGCTGAGAGCTGTTTTAGGAGATTCTATGTGCAGTTGTGAGATTGAACTGGCAAGTGAAGAACTTGCTTCTTGTTTGCAAGCATCATCTTCTCTACCGCCTTCTATAACAGAGGATATGCTTACCTTAGAAATCCAGGATGAATCTTCCAGCCCTGTTCCTCAGTCCTCTTTTATCTCAGTTTCAGTCGACAACTCTCTCAGCCATGCTCATTCACTTATTCAAATCCAATGTTATGACCATAAAGGCCTTCTCTACGACATCATGAGAACTCTCAAAGATTACAACATGCAGGTGAGAACTGTACTAAGTGAAATAAATCTATATTTCATTAGTTTTATTCAATTTCTTTATTAGGAGGATAAGAGATTTTGATTTCTAGTCGATCACGAAGTCCTTGAGGGTATAATAATAGGAACTCACATCATATCCATTTAATCATGTTACTAAATTCAATTTCTGTAGATACTGGTGAAACTTCTTTCCTCTATATTTCTTTCTATTTTATTTTCATGATATTCATGTGTTTCAGTCTGTTTATGTGGAATTTTCTTAACAGATCTCATACGGGCGATTCAATACAGAGGAAAATGGAAACTGCAACGTAGATTTACTTGTTGTTCAAAATGATGGAAAGAAGATTGTTGATCCAAACAAACAGGTTGCCCTTTGTTCTCGCTTGAGGATGGAACTTTCTAGTCCTCTGCGTGTGACTTTGGTTAGCCGGGGTCCCGACATAGAACTTTTAGTAGCAAATCCAGTTGAAATATGCGGCAAGGGTCGGCCTCTTGTCTTCTATGATATCACTCATGCACTCAAACTACTCGAGATAAGAATTTTTCTGGTATGTCTTTGAACTTCCAAGCCTGACACTTCTTTAGCTTGTTAACTTACTCGCAAAATCACTGCCACAATTAAAACTAATGCTCAATCTTTAAGCTGATTTCATGAACTCAGGCAGAGATTGGCAGGCATGTCATCGGTGACAGGGAATGGGAAGTCTACAGAGTTCGCCTTGGAGATGATCATGAGCTCTGTGCATCAAAGGACAAAATTGTCGATGGAGTCACAAAAATGTTAATGGGCTGGCACTGACCTTAACCTGAGCTTAAGTTTTACTGTAAATGAAAGCTCGTGTAACTACCGAACATCTAATAAAACATAACCGATATGGTTCCCACCAATTCTAGTACGGTGACTCTAGGCAATAGGGATACTTAACCTGCCATCTAAAGTGGAAGAAGAAGATGAAAGCCTCAGGCTGAAAAATGTAACTGCTCTTTAAAGATCAAGAATTAACTAATTTCGACTTGTTTATGTGTCTCTTATGTTTGCTTATGTATGTTGTTAGTCACTAATGTTTTAAGTAAACCAGAGATTGGTTATGACTTTGAATGAGGAAATCAGATTCAAGTTTTGAAGATTAATATTAACATGTAATGGCATTAGTGTTTAAGTTGTTTTAAGTCTTGCTGATGATGTCTCCCCTATAATGGATCGCCTGAAAACCTGACCGAGGTGGCATGTTGTTCCTTCGGCTTAAAACGCTTCTGGTTTTGGTTTTCAGACCAATTCAACTGTTCAATTTTTGGTTTTTCATTTGAGCTCATCCGCGGTTTTAGCTGCCATTGTGAGGTTTCCGTTTTTTTTCACAAGGTATTCAGCTCCTGCAATCCAATTAGTTTTGAGATGGACAGTTTGGTCCTCCATTCCAGCCATCAAGTCAGCTAGAAAACACAGGTGACTCTCTTATGTGAAAATTGAACCTTGTAATTGCACGTCTGCACTCTGTGCCCCAAGGGCAATTGTGAGGTTTCCCTATTAACAGTAAAAGATAAAATCGTCAACTCAACGGTTCCTCCAATGATCTCTTAGTGTCTAGAAGAGAGATAAATTATGAGAGCTTTGTCCGGTAATAATAACACATGCAAAAAGAGAATCAACGATTTACATTCATTAAAAAATAATATTGGTTTATTGATAGTAATATTCTTACATGAGCTCAATCAAAATGTGGGGGTGAGGCAAAGATAAGTGGATCAATTGGGATCTTATACTAAAAACATCTAGAGTAGAGTATGAACTCCATTGAGATTGAGTTTGTACTCGCACAATCAAAACGGTCTATGTTCCTAATGGAGAGCATTCTACCATAACACTGAGACCTTTCGATATATTTAAAGCTTTTATGGTTTAAATGGTTGTCTTAATGTCATTTAACTTCAACAACAATAATAATAATTAAGTTTTATCTTTCACTAGATGAAATTGACTATTTAAATTTTTTTACGTCATTAAATTTTATTTTATATTATATTATTATTTATACTTAAATAAATTTTATCTTATTTTATTATTATTAATCAAATTTTCTTTGATTTTTTTCATTTGATATACATATTTATCATAGTTTCACATTATTTAACTAGAGCATCTATTGATCATCTATATTATCTTAAATGTGTCTCCTAAAATTTTTCCTCAATAAATATAATTTTGATTTTTTTTCTCTAATATTTTTATTTGTCTTATCTATCTTATCTATTCACACATTCATTTTAACATCATTATATTTACAATTCTCATCTTCTATTCATATACTTATACTTGAATTATAGTTCAACATTCAATTCCATATAATATACCATATTTAATCATCATTTTATATTTTTTTTATTTTAAAAATATTTTATGATCATAACAAATATCTGTCACTTTTTTTTATTTTAATTATTTTATTTCACATATCTATTAATTCCTCCCGTCTTTTAAAACATAATCTTAAATATTTAAATAAATATTTAAAGTTTTCCAATACAACAACTCGTCATCTCTCAATGACATTTAACTAAGAATGTTAGTCATTTGGATGAGTATCCATTATCACTTTTCGATTTATCCTGATGGATGGTGAAAAATTTTCGTGGGACTGAACTGATCATTCCAAATCCGACGTTACCCTGATTAATCATTTTTTTTCAATGACATTTAACTTCATTTTCCTTTTTAAAAAAAGAAAGTATGTTTACTCACAAGTATCATTAATATTTGAAAATACGAGAGGTAAAATAAAAAATTAGGTAAATGTGGGGCCAAAATAAAACTTCCTTAGAAAACTCGGTGGCCATTTTGAATATTGAACAAACTTCTCTCGCAAGCGGCGAGGAGAAAGCCTATAAAAATGGCCCCCGTGGACCCGAAGCTTCTGGAGGAAGGCGGTTAGTAATGTTGGAGCTGCGGCTGACCCAGGAAGGGCTTCTGAAGAAGGTTCTCGAGGCGATGCGGGAGCTGGTCACCGACGCTAACTTCGACTGCTCCCGCTCCGGCGTCTCCCTCCAGGCCATGGATTCCACCCACGTCGCCCTCGTCGCCCTCCTCCTAGGCGCCGACTCCTTCGACCATTTCCGCTGCGACCGCAGCCGATCCATCGGCATGAACCTCAACAACCTCATCAAGATCCTCCGATGCGCCGGCAATGACGACGTCCTCACCCTCAAGGCAGACGCCGACGCCGACACTGTCGTCTTCATCTTCGAGAACCCCAGTAAGTGATCGATCTATCTATCTGTTCATTAATCAACCATTGCTGCTTCTTTCTGCAATTCAATCTGGGCGCTTATGAGTGCTCTCTGCTGACATTTTCCTTTGTATCTAGTGTTCTGCGATTGATTGAATTGAGCCTGGCGACTTGATGTCGGAAATTATTGCGCTATAATCTGAATCAGAAATACGTGAGAGTAATGATGATCTTACTTTTTAATTGAGCGTAGATACTTTGTGATAGCTTTGAAGAAAAAACGGGTCAGTCTTACAAAGGTTGTGTACTATGGTTTAGATTTTAAAGCTAAAGATGAGTTTAATATACTTTGTCTGCTATGCAGTGGCGGACTGGTAAACTGTACACGAGATACTCTTTGTTGTTGAGATGTTTCTTCACATTTGTGCAATTGTTAAACTTCTCCAATAAATCTGGTTAAGGACATTTTTATTCTTTTTCACTGCATATAATTGGCTCCAATTTTCAGTCTGAAAGCTACTAGATGTTGGCATAAGCTAGTAGTTATATTGAGGAGATATATTTCTAATAATGAGATCACAAACTAGAAGCGAAGCATCTATAGATATTAATCATTCTGGTTAAAAATACTCTCTTTTGGAATACCTAATTATATTGATTTCACAAATGGTCTTTGAGTGAATAATAAGTTGTTTCCCACCAGTGCTTGTAGTTTAGTTACCATAACAGGAAAAATGTTCTAGTTTCAAGAGTTGTATATTCAGTAGATTTTAGCAAACTGATAATTTAAATTGTTGGAAGATAATCTACTGGACATAGCTACATTGAATCCATTACTAATGGAATATGTAAAATATTCCAGTCCTTTACTATCCTTCCTATTTTAATTCTGTTAATGTTGTGTTAATTTACAGAACAGGATAAAATTACAGACTTTGAAATGAAGTTGATGGACATCCAGACTGAGCACTTAGGTATTCCTGATGCACAATATCAAGCTATTATAAAGATGCCATCACAGGAGTTTGCACGAATATGCAAAGATCTGAGTTCCATTGGTGACACTGGTAGAGTCTTAGCTTATAATATTGTTGGCTCTACCCATTGATCTATGTTATGTGGATTTGAATGTGATGTATTGATCTTGGTGTTTGACAGCTGATAGATTGAATTCAATTTTTCTCATGAACTTTATTTCCTAAAGTGTGTACATATAGTCAATGGAGGTGTTAGTGTCTGGATTGTTGGATATCCAACATGGGTACTGGGGTAGATGAAGAGTTGCAGTAAGATTTATTGACAAAAGGGTAAAGGAAGCTAAAGACCACTTGATCAGGACATGTTTTGTTTTGCATGATTATTGTTAGCACATCAATGAGCGTCCTTTAGTTTATAGCATTGTTCTTATTGTCATATTAGTTATTTATTCCAGTCTTATTATAGTGGGAGCCAATTTTATTTGACGTTTGTATTGATATGGCTGGGAACTTGAGGCTCCTGTCTCATTGCATTTCTGGAGGTATTGGCTGGTTAGTTAGCTTGATATCTTTATCGAATGGTTACCATGATTCTGAAACCTTTCTTAGGACTAAAAGACCCACAGGGGGTTAGCTATTGACCAGGGTTTTGGTAAATTGAACAATGATGGTTAACTTAGATCTACTCCACATAAGCTCAAGTCCTTAACTTCAACAAAAAAAGGCTTCTACCTTACTCTACTTTATTTTTTGTCATACTGAAAAGCATTTGGGGGTCAATTTCCTTGTATTTGAGCTTGACTTATTTAATTTTGCATTTTGTATTACTATGTGGTAATAGGCAATATTGTTTTTACTCACCATTAGTATCTTTAGTTTTAGTTATTCAACTGCTTGCATTGGAATTGCTCTCTAGGACTGTGATCTGTCCATAAATAGCTGAACATATAGTGCACCTACTTTCTCACTACTACATAATAATCAATATAACTGGATGATGCTGAAAGGTTGTTGGACTCCTTTCGGTTATTTGAATTTTAAACTATGTAGCAAATTGTTCATTAACCCAGAGTCATGTTGTAATTATTTTAATGTCTATTACACTCCTTCCACCTTCCTAATCTTGTTTTTCACCCTCTTTGTAGTTGTGATTTCTGTAACAAAGAAAGGAGTGAAATTCTCTACTACAGGCGACATTGTGAGTGCAAATATTGTTTGCCGTCAGAACACTACGGTAGATAAAGTAAGGAAACAACACATTTCTAGCTCTCTAAGAGTTAAATCAGTTTTCTTATGTGGTTTGTTGTTTACACATTCCCATTCCCATTCCCATTCCCATTCCCCTTTACAGTCCTATTATAACGATCTGTTAGTTGCTACTTATTGAAGATGCCTTCCTCATAACAAGTCAATTAAGTACTTGTTCATGATAGAGATTGTCATACAAAGCAGTCAAATTGGAGGGCCATTGAGAATTATCTATTATAGTCTATAGGAGCAAAATGCAACAACCTTGTAGAATGTTGCTCATTCTATTCTAAATTAACTTCATATAATTTATCTTTATTCAGATCATTTAGATCAATTAGTGTATTTACACACGGACTGAATCACAAATAGGTGCATGTACGTCACTTTATTTGATTGGATTAGGCTTTCAATTCTCATTTTAAATTAGGAATCTCCCATCCAATAAGCATTTACTTTTATTGCCATTCACTGTATGTCTTTGCTTCCACAATTAAGAGTTCTTCCCATAAACTCTTCCATGAACTTTCTGTTGCATCACAATATAACGAAGATATATCTATATATATATCTATATATATATATATTTTTAAAAAACAGCATTGTAAAATTCTGGACTAATGCATGCTGTCTTTGCAGCCAGAGGAATCCATGATAATCGAAATGAATGATCCAGTTTCATTGGCGTTTGCTCTTCGTTATCTGAATTCCTTTACAAAAGCAACACCTTTGTCGAACAGTGTTAAAATCAGCATGTCTTCATCTTCCGGTGGTGGTTGAGTATAAGATTGCAGACATGGGTTATATCAGATACTACTTGGCTCCAAAGTTAGAAGATGATGATCAGACCTGACTATGTTTTGAAAAAATCCTGCGGTGTTTCTTTTTTTTAAAATTTTGGCATGTATAGTTTTGGTTGGACTCAAGATCAATAAAGCTCGTCTGAGTCTCTATGTTCTATTTCCTAATTCAACAGAACAGGTACAGGATAAATTGTTCGACAGAAAGATCAAGTTGGTTGGCTCCATAGATTTATTTTATCTTCTTTTCTCTCCTTTCAAAGAGATAATACAACCCAAAGGATTATTTCTCATCACCTCCGTTGCTCAAACAGGAGAGCATTAGCACCATGATGCTTCACATCCCATGTAAGTCATCTGATCTGTTAGGATTTCAATCCAGCTTTTATGTTCCATCAATTCATCTAGTTTGCTTGTACTATTCAAATGTCTTTCTAGAAATATTGTTATAGCCATGCGTAGATTAAACAGGGCAAGTCTGTTAATATTATTTTATATGCTCTCAAGTTCTTATCCACATGGTCATCGCTGACCTATTAAGAATCATCAAAGTGTTTTTAGGGACCCTTCAATTAGCAATAATCTGATGTGAAACATATATCTTAATGGACTCAAGGAGGAATAAACTCAATGGTCGGACTATATAAAACCCAAAAAAAATTATTTAGTGGAAGAGACGTTAGTGAACAAAAAAAAAAGAAGAGATGAGTAGGATGAAATCACTTATACATGTTTATGATGTGAAATTCCTTTTTCTCATACAAGGAGTTTATGTGATGAGAATAGATAAAAAGAGGGGCATCTATTCTTCCTTGATTCAATGAGTTATTTGTCTAAACTATTTTGTACTGTTTCAGTTAAATGTTAACTGTGTTGCATTCTCTGATCCTCGTGCTTGTGAAACAGACCCTACAGCTGCTATGGATATTAACATGCCATCTTCTCCTGTAAACTGGCTATCAAGCTTCCAGAGTAACAATTCTCTTCAAATTCATCTTTTTCAACTGACCAATATTTGCTTTGTCATATGTGCCATGTGTATTTTTGCTTGCATGCTCGTGTGTGTGCATTTATAGATCTACATCGAGGACTCTAAACAGAAGAGCTGTGTGAAATTAAGACTATGAGGTTTCTCAGTGCAGTGTGCTGGAACTTTGTGGATTTCTTCACTAGAAGAAGGCACTTCTTTGCTTTTACCTCCATAATCTGAATTTTCATGTTTGTTCCACTTCTCCCATGGCCAGCACGCCTAGTTAAAAATTGATGCTCTAAATTGGTTATCATCCAGTTCATTTTATACTTTACGAAGATGACAATCTTGTTTTTGATGCTCTTTCTCTGAATATATAGACATCCTTATATATGGTGGCAAAAGGCGAAACGCTCGCCTCCCGCGCTTCCGCCAACTCGTTCCAGGACTAATATAGAGGAGGTAAATCACGGAGACTAATCTAGCTAGTCCAAACAATGACTAAGAGAGAGGGCAATAGACATTCTTATATATGCATGTCCATATAGTTTTGATAGTGTTTCACTGAGTTTATTCACAATGAGATGCATAAGATGATAGTTCTATCATTGTTTATTCTTGGAAAAGTGTTGGAAACTAAAATACTTGTGCAATTGGATACGATATTTATCATTAGATTTGAATGATACCATTAAGTTATTGACTTTATGAGCTTGGAAGACAATGTTTGGTTGATTCTTTTAGTTTTTGTGCTAATCAAATTTGTTGGTAGAGCAAATCACTTGAACCAAAAACAGATAGAAAACAAGAACAGAATGATGAGACACTATAAAAATAATAATAATTTTATGATAAATTTTATTAAAAAATTCATCGCAAAAAATATTTGCGACAAATTCAACGACGAATAATTATTCGTTACAAAATTTTCGTCTCAAAAATTTGTGATGAAAATATGTAGATTCGTCGTAAAATTTACGATAAATTATATTTTTGTCGCAAAATTCGTTCCTATTTTGCAACGAATTATTGTTTCGTTGTAAAATTCACCAAGTATAAATCTGCGATGAAAATTAGATTCATCGCAAATTTGTTGTAATTTTATGACGAATTCAGTTTCGTCGCAGATCTGCAACGAATCCAGATTCGTCGTAAATTTATCGTAATTCTGCGATGAATCCAGTTTCGTCACAGATCTGCGACGAATCTAGTTTTATCGCAGATCTATGATGAATCTGCGATGAAATATGGATTCGTCGCAGATCTCCGACGAATAATATTTTCGTCGCAGATATGCGACGAATCTAGATTTTGTCGTAGATCTGCGACGAATCCAGATTTCGTCACAGAATTACGATAAATTTGCGACGAATCTAGTATTCGTCGTAGAATTACGATAATTTTACAACAAATTCATTTTCGTTGCTAAAATCATCGTAAAATGGATTTTTTTTGAAAAAAAAATATTTATTTCAAGAATTTATTATATATACATATCATCTAATATAGACATCATATATACGCATCATTCAACATAACATCATCAAACATACACATTCTATCATTCATCCATACAAAAACATTCTATACATCTTAATTATCATTTATTCATATAAATACACATTCTACATATCATAATTATACACATTTTATACATCATAATTGAAAACATACAAATATATTTTTTAAAAAATGAAAATAAATATATCAAATATATCCATACAAGTCTAGGATTAAAGACAAATGATAATTTTCAAATTTAACAATTCTCTTCAAGTTTATAAATGAAAATATCTTATACAAGGATCTAAAAACATGTTCTTCGCTTCATTCTTCTCCTTGTATTTTTTCTTTTCATGCATCAAAATAATTAAAAAATATGTGCATAAAAAAAAATTTATTTTTATAAAATAACACAAAACTTAATATTTAAAGACTTACTACTTCCTCCGATATTGATAAGCATCCTGTTCGAAACAAATGAATAATATTAATTAAAATTATTAAAATTAAATGTATAAAACACTAATTCTAAGATAAATAACATTCATACATAAACAAATCACGAAGAATCATCACCACAATCATCATCGTCATCATCATCACCATCAGGGGCACTAGGAGGTATCTGACTTGGAGGGGAGACTAAGTGAAGATGTCGCAAAATTAAGTCTTGTTGTTGTCGCATTTGTCTCATTTCCTCATCTCTTTGAATCATATCTTGATCTCTTTGAGCGAGTATCCCTTTCAATGTAATAACTTCTTCAGT
>JBBUKS010000104.1:1054009-1067656 GCA_038050645.1 Hedychium gardnerianum | reverse complement strand
TATCAACTAAAGTTATATTCGCGTGTTGTCTATAATCACATATAGCCCAAGTGGGAGATTGTTGGATTTAATTATCCTTTAAGGTGAGCTCACATGTGATTTAAGACTAGTGGTACCGAAACCCGTTAAGTGATCTAACTTAAGATTATTGGGTATCGGGTTATTGGATGTGAACTTTATATGTGTAAAATTCATTATCCACATCCATTATCATCTATGGGCTGATAATGGATATTCACTATATATAGGGTTGGTCCCCAAGGGTTTAGGAAGATCTTAACCTAATTTCTTGTTCCCATCGACAAGAAGTTTTATGGTGTCGTCATCCCCTAATTCCCTTGGAAGACCTCTCCTCTTTTTTTCACTGCATCTTCTTCCACAGGGATCAAGTCGATCAAGCCGACGATGCTAGGACAAGGACAATGGTTCTTCAATCAGGTTTCTTGTCTTTCAGTTTATGTATTTACTTTGTTATCCCATGTTTAGTTGATAAAATAAGATCCATGCTCATATGTTATATTTTCTATTTGAATTCTTATTTGGTTCTTAGAAGTCATGCGACTTAAGTTTTATAGCATACCTATCATGACCCACCAGGTCTTTCTACCCCTCAGTTCACCTGACTTACTAGGACTTCCTTATCTAATCGCAACTAGGACTTCCGCCTGGTGTCGCCCCTACTTTCTTTGTTCGAGGTCAATACTCTACTCACATGATTCGATTAGATCATAACTCTTGTGCATAGTCGACGATTAGACCTTCTGGCAGTCCGGACTCTGATACCAATTATTATGACTGAAGGAATTTAGGTATCTCCACAATAGTATGATATTATTCACTTTGAGCCTAAGCTCTTATGAATTTATTTTTGGGTTTTATTCAAAAGGTCTCATACTAATAGAGATATTTTTTCTTATAAGTTCATGATCTTTCCCATGTTTTTTCAATATGGAACTTTATTTGCAACCTTGCAACCCAACATATACTTCCAATCATTTCAATTATCCTTCCTATTGACACTTTGGTTATCACCTTTTATAAAATTGCACAACATGAGATAGACTTGTAATCTTCTACCTGAGATGCATGTACTGATTTTGGTACCAAGGATGAGTGTGTGATTCCATTGCCTAAGTAGCCTTAAAGTAGCAAAGAATTCAAAGATTGTTGCTATAAAATTCGGTTCCGCAATTGTCCATGCTGATTTAAAGAATTTTGCTCCATACCTATTTGGCCCAATGCTTGCTCATCTCATATATTAAAACAATACTTCCCTTCTTTCCTCCTAACTTACTTAGCAAGTTGTTCTCCCTACTTCGGTGATATTGTAGGGCCATAGTTGAACATTCAACACTCTATTTGTGTTCTAGATTCCTACGTGTCAAGCCTTTGCTAAAAGTGTGCTATGAATCCTCTAGCTACTTCATTCAAGCTAGTAGTAATTTCCCTAATTCCCTTTTGAATGGCCACAATTGAGTTTCTCTTGTTGTTTCTCTTCACTAGTTGTGAAATAAACTAGTATTGAGATCATATCCACGTAGATAAGTCATCTATGCTTGCTACGAGTAGAAGTGAAACTCAGCCTCAACCAAACATGTAGTTTTTGAACCAAATATATATAACCTTCCCCCATAGTCCCCATTTGCAATGCTATTTGTTGAGCTTTCTCAAGCTCAAGTTGTCCAGCTCGAGCTCTTTCAAAAATATGTTGATAATGTTGTTGATTGAGGAGCTTTAATTGCAACTTGAGGCCATTTAACTTCTGTTTTAGGACAAATTGCATAACCTCGCTCTTCCATGTGTCCCGCGTGGTTGATCCACATGTTGAAAAACTTGAATGACTTTTGGATTTCCTATTGATTTGTGAGTATAGAGATGATGCATGGTGAATGATTGGAGAGGCACTCAGGAGGGAGGAACTCTTAGAAGTTGTAAAGCTCTATGTCCAACCATTCTTAACAAATGCTCTATTCGTTTCAAAAGATGGAGGAGTTTGTCCAAGAATATTTGCAACTGAGTGATTGTCAGTCAATGACTTCCACTTGAGAGGTGAAAGCTAGGAAATCATCGATATCATAGTTAGTGAGTGCTTGTCCCCCTTTTTATCTTTAGCTATTAACATCAAATTAAAATCTCCCACAATTAGTCAGGCTCAGCCATTTGAGTGAGCACCAGAGAGGTCTTCAGGCAACAATGGAGTGCATCCCACATGTGAAGGTGACCATCACGGAGCAATGTGAGATGTTGTAAGTGACTCTATAGTGTAGGAACTACTACCTTCTATACTAGAATTATCCCTTTTAGTGAGCAATTCATGTTTTAAATTGATCCTTCTCATCTTCTCCAACAATTCCAGTGTTAACTTTGTCTCCTGGAACCCAATGATCCCAATTTGATGTTTGCAAAGGAAGTGCTAAGCCTCGAATCCCTTCTGCTTAAGGGGTTTATTAAAATCCCTTATATTCCAAGCTGCCAACTTCATCGGATAGGGGATGGCTAAGCTCGTTCAACTACAATATTCCTAGAAATTGTTCTAGTTGCTCCAGTGCTAAGTTTCCTATTGGTGGACAACATATGCTCAAGTGATGCTAGTGTCTGGTGATCAGATCGTATTGTCGTAATAGAGTATCAAATAAATTATGGAACCCCTCTATACTAATATAGTATAGGGAAGGACCCAGATTATCTCTCATAAAGAATATAACAGTAGGATAATAATCTCAAGATCATATTGTTATTGGTTTTGAGGTTTGGGGTTTGGTTTTTAATGTTGAATTGGGGTTTTGTGTTGAATTCTAAGACTAAGAAAGGAAAAGCAATGCGAATAATTAAAACTCTAATCTAATTTAAACTACGATTGCAATTGAATTAAAGAAAACATAAAGTATTCAACGAAACCTAATCTAACCTAATTGCATCCAAATGAAGAACACAAATATAATGGAAACATAAAACATTCAAACTAACAAAGCATTACAAAATCTAAATGAATTAAAATGCATCAACTATAATCAAAGTAATGTGAGAGGAAATTAATCAACACATAGCAAGCACAAATAAACTACACAAAGCTAAGCACTAAAAAAATATAGAGCTCTCCCTCAATCAAGTGGATGGATGCAGTATGAAGCTTACGGATGATGTGGATCGAGCTAGGAACCCCTAAACTCATGGTGGAGTTGTACACGGAACTTGGAACCCCAATCCTTGCAGACAAACGATGGATGGAAGCGGCTTAGAGCTATGAAGGGAACCCCCCCCCTTCCTCTCTTAAGGTAGATGAAGGTGTGAGCACTGTTGTTGGATGAAGGATGGCGTCGGTAATGATGGGATCCAGATGAGCTTTAGTCACAACTGAGACTGACGACTTGCGGAGGAACCCCGAGATCCCGGAGCTCACAGATAGGAGGTGTGGCCGGAGATGAAGATGAAGGTGGCCAACGATAGGAGCCTCTCCCAACCGGGAGAGAGTGGGCGGAGATGAAGATGATGAGGTAGCGGGGATGATGAGAGCTTCCTGTCCGGACCAGGATGAAGAAGCTGTGGGCAGAGTGGAGGTGGTTGCGAGTGGTTGATGAGAAAGGAGGTGGATCAGATGAGGTCGTGGCATAGCCTCTCCTCGGGAGAGGGTTCTCGGGATGGAGAAGATGTCCCGGTGCTTTTCGATGATGGGAAACACCAAAGCTTCGCAAAAGAAAGCTTGTAGGATGTTGATGGTGTCTCCAGCGGATGGATGTGGATGTATGGGAAGGGAATCCCCTTTACCCCGGTGGTAGCATGAGGAAGATGGAGCTCCAGTGGTGGCTTGCGGTGTGAGATCCGGATGGAGGAGGCGTTGATGGAGAGAAGAGGTGGTGTTCGATGGAGATCGGGATGTGGAAGGAGATGTATGTGTCCTGTTTTATCTGTGAAATTAACGGTCTATTTGGAAGGAGACGAGGGGTAATTAAAGAAATGTAACTTTTAACTTTGTTTCGAAAGAGGTGAGGGAATAAGTGAGGGAGGGAAGGATAATTTTTAACCTCCCTTATCCCTGTCTATTTATTTACATCTTGATTTTAGATGAAGAAAGTACTCTTCATTTTCTTTCCTTTTCATTAATAAATCTCCCCTTACCCCATCCAAACATAGGATAAGGGGGTGCATGAATTGAGGAGGAGATGAACCGACCCTTCCATATCTTGAACCAACCCTCTCAATTGAACCAATTACAAGTTGAACCAACTATCCTCAAGTTGAACCTAGACTCTCTAATTGAACCATCTTCTCTAATGTGAATCGAACCAAAATTGAACCATCTTGGAGATGAACCAAGCTCTCAATTGAACTTGAATCAAACTCCAAATTGAACTGACTTCTCCTTAACCCTAGCCTTGGGTTCAATTAGTTCGATTAGAGTTTAGTCTCAGACTCATCTTTAATTTCCTATAAGATAAGATTCACATTTTTAAATATAATGTCCTAAATATAGAAAGAATTGCATCAAAATTCGAAATAGATCTTGTTGAAAATACAATCAAAATTTCACGTTGGAAATATATAGAAAAGATCATAAACTTATAAGAGAAAGATATCTCCATTGGTATGAGACATTTTGGGTAGAGTCCAAAAATAAATTCATGAGAATTTAGGTCCAAAGTGGACAATATCATATCATTATGGAGATATATAAATTTCTTCGGTCCTAACAGATCCAAACTCGTAAAACACAACATGAATTAATATTTCACCATATGAGATGATAGAAATGTCAAATATAAAAATTAAAATAATATGTCAAAATGTTGGTTATCATCAGATGGCTTTATTCCCTACACATCGATGCTAGTCATCTCATTAGAGTTTGAGGACATACTCACACTGAGCATTCAATAAACACTATTGGAAGCCTTTGACATGAACTTTTGTCACGTTCCTTGTCCTATTTTGGATCGCAATCCCCTTGTTCTGCAACTTGTACACAAGTTCGCACTTCTTCTGAAATCACATTGGGATTAGGTTGTAGGACTACCTCTATCTTCTCCATGCATGTATCAATGCCTTGAGTCCCCATGGGACGGGTTAATGGCTAATACATGGGATATTGTTACCATGAGATATGAGGGTCAAATTCTAACTAGTAGTTAGGTTCTTGCCCTCCTCCTGCACTGGTCATCATTTAGGTTAGTAGTCACCCATGATTTATCTCCTCTGTATTGGTCTTGAAATAGACTGAGGGCGAGCATTTCACCTTGCCACCATGTATCAATGTCTTGCACTAGAGTAGCTTGCTTGTCTGTCACCTCCTTCTCCTTGGTTGCATCAATAATCAGGCTAGCCTTCCCTACTTTTGGGATCTCTGCCAATACCTTTACATGATTTCTCTAGTGGCTTTGCTTAGGTCGTGAGCACCGTCTCGAACCAAGTCTCACTGGGTGGTCTTGGCGATGTGTCTCTACTCCTCCCGTCTTCTATTGAATTTCCTCATGACTTTTACAGTCTTCTACATGATGACCCATTTGCTTGCAAACAACAAAGTATCACGGGATGGTTTAATAGACTAACCACAAGTCCACTCCCTCCTCTATTGGTTGAGTCACCAACACATCGTCTATCAGATCTTGTAATGCATCCACTTCGATTAGGAGCCTAAAATATGAGATCCTTCCTCTGTCGCATGTTAGTTCATTAGTGTAAAGTGGTTTTCCAATGCTTTAACCTATCATACTAAGGACTTTTGTGGCTCAACAATCCACTGGCAGTTCGTGCACCTATGTCTAGATTGGTAATTTATAGACTTCCACCTCTTTGAATAGAAAACATGTTGGCATAACCTTGAGGTATAGAGTGTAGCCAAAAGTAACATAAGATCATCTTTGCAACGCACAATTTTCGATCTTCGTTGTCTCAAACCGGAAGACCATCCATTGACTTTTTGTGTTCGATATCTACATGGAACCCTCCACCTTGTTGCCGACATTTGAAGAGCCTGCCATCCTAGGAATCTTCCCAAGAATCAACCAAGTAGGTAGAACCCAAGGGAGCGTTTCATTGTATCTGTCTCCAAAGTTGATGGTTAGTCTAGTAGGCAGATCATGAACTTTGTGGAGTGTCACCTTCATTGTGTCCACTCTGTTAGCTTGAAAGAGATCAACCCATCGCTTTGTCATCTTCCCTCTTTATTGTGGCTTGTTGCCTGTGGCTGGGTTTCTAAAGAAAAAACAGAAAAGGAAGAGAAGATAGTGATGTGAATCATAGGTTTGATATTCATCTTACACATATTTATACACTTAGTCATTGAGACAACATATTAAAGACTATTCTAGGAAATAACACAAGCACCTCAAGAGTTGCTGTATAGAAAATTAAAGCCTTCTAGAAACAAGTAATGAACATAAATAGCAGAACTTAGGGACAAGGAAAACACTGAAAAACGTTGAAGCATTGAATATTCAATCTGTCACTTCTCCAAAATATTAACTGTCAACAGCCACCCCTTGATCGATCACACAAGCGAGTCTCTCCACCACAACTGTCGACTTACACCGCCAATTTCGTTTGATTGTCAGTCCGATATCACTTTCTCATAGGAGGAGATGACTAGGCACGAACCTCCAAAAGAGTCCCTGATGTGATCTACACAATCAATTTTGTTTGGTTGTCAGTCTGGTATCACTTTCTCATAGGGGGAGATGACTAGGCGTGAACCTCCAAAAGAGTTCCTGATGTGACTGCTCGGCTAAAGCTATCTGAGCCGTTTTGGCCTGAAAAGAAAGTCACTCGAGGGCAATGAGCCCGGATAGGACCATGACCAAGTCGGGTTTACCCGGGCAACATTATCTACCAATCAAATTGGATAAGTTTATCAGACAACTTAATTTGCGAGCGAGCCACCAATAAATTCGTTTCAATCATCTCTACGCCCTTGTTTTGCATGGTCCCTGCAATAATAGATATTGCGGTCCACGCTACTTGATACACACACGCAAGATCAAACAGAGCATCAAAAATAGATGTTTAAAAGATAACAAAGACGATTTAAACATGTATTGTACATGAAGATAAAGATCGATATTGATGAAATAGGAGGAGTTGAGTTTTAATGGACTATAATTTTTAACTCGATTATTAGAATAAGACATTCTTTTTTAATTAAAATTCATTCAGACATCTATTTTTATTAACTAGTTAAGTTTCAAATTACTTTGAATTAATATTTTTTTTTAGTAATTAATATTTTTTTATTTAATATTTAGTATTTAATTTTTTTTTGATAATTTTAGTTTTTATTAGTTAGGATTTATTTATTTAAACATATATTTAATTTATGTTAGGGATTGAATAATGTTTCTCTTCGTTTTTTTCTCCAAGTTCCTCTTTGCGTTAGATACGGAGCAGTGGAATGGATGGTGCAAGTGGAGAGTGGAGAGGAAAGGCGGTTGAAAGGTACCACCGAGCGACATTATTTGTCTGAAAAATATTCCCTGTTGGATTCTGTTCGTTAGATCCTTTGTCTTTTTCTCTGATGAAAGCAAAATTAATGAAGAAATTGTGGGCAATTTCTTTAAGAGTATGAACAACTTTTTGTTTTTGGGGGAAAAAAAATATCATAGAATTTTCTCAAGCATTTTTCTGGATACGTATAAAACAGCTTCATCCAAATTATTGTAGATAAAAAATTACCTCATGCCCTAAGATTCTTGACGTCCTTTTAAAAAATATGTATATCAAAAAGGATGCCTCATGTATATCTCAAAAATACTCTTATTCAATATTTATTTTTTTTGGTAATTTATATATTCAATTTTGTAAATTGACTAATTTTAAAAATGATCAATTTAATTTTATAAAAAAAATTCACCAAATCAAGAAACATTCGCAAGATTTATCTAAGCGGCTAATGTTCTTAGAGTTATCATCCGATTGAAAAAAAAAATTGTAGTACGTCGTAATTATTATATCATTACTTAGGACTTATCCAACATTATTATTATAATAGTTTTGTCAAAATTACTCCGCTATAAAACTAAATAATTTTAAAAATCACTCTTAATGCATAACTCTTGTCCTTTTTCATCCGGATTTAGGACTGACATGGACGAGTTTAAAAAATTATTAAAGTAATAAGTAACCAATTTTAATTTAGCTAGCTCAGTTTTAATCATATTAGAGCAATTTTAGTCAATATTTAAATAATTTTAATCAATGCTAGCTAAAATAATTTAAATTATGATTACCTAATAATTTTAAATATATTAGAGCAACAAAATTACTATAACACTACTAGAATAAAAATATTATTAAAATATAAAATACTTTTTTATATATATTTAAAATAGGGCAACTTTTAATTTTTTCCTTTCTGTTTTTTAATTTACAAACACATCCTAAAATGCATTAGGAGTAAGATTCTTTTTATCCATAGCAATTAATCTTCATATGACATTAGAAATCTAACAATAGAGTACATTTAACTTTTTCAAGTTATCTCATATTCTCTAAAAAAAAAAATTATGAAAAACATTTAATTTAGCACATCGACCCTTTATACGAGGGAAGTCAAATATTCAACAATATATTTTACACCTATTAAAAATTAATCTTAAGATTTATTAAAATAATTATCCATATAAATATTAATTATGTTAATCCGTGAGAACATAGAGTACATTTACTATGATAATAAAGAAAATAGTTAATAAAAAAAACTTATTTATCTTAGAATGTCTCAAACTCATTTGTGAATATATATCAATTAACTAAAATTTAATACATTTTAAAGTTTACTTGGGTGATTCCATCTAATCTTCTTGTCTTATTTTGCTTTACCAATTATTATAATAATGCATGCATTTAAGAACCATCGACAAAAACTAATCTCATTATTTTTTTTAATGTGAGATGATAATCCAAAAGATTCGTCAAGTAAAAGACATGCCGCCATTTACGATAAGTCTTTTTTTTTGTACTTTATTTGTTCTGTCCAAACAAAAGTTTAGAAAATATTAAAGAAAATAAAGTCCCACTTGGGGCTGCACATGACATGACTAGTTTCTCCATGCCTAATCATATAATTTTCCTAGGATTTTGTTCATTTTTCACTTCGAGTGAATCAATGTTTGACTTAAACAAAACAATAATTAACTATGATGAAAATTTGAAAAATATAATATAGCATAATTTATATGGAAGTGAGATGTTATTTAGAAGATAGCTTAGTAAGTCATCACATGGACAACACATGGGAGAAAGCTCCAAAGTGTTTATATTTTTATATATATATATATATATATATAAAAGAATTAACTTCACTCTTCCCTCTCTACTTTTGAAAACTATATCACTTTATTCTTGCTAAAATTTTAAAATCATTTCTCAAAGTTGATATTTTCTTAATCTATTGAAATTATTTATTATCAATTCTAGACATATCAATTTGCTTAGTATCTCTCTATATACACAAGAATTGACTAATTCATTGACTATTTTTTTAAAAAATAAAAAATAAATTGTGTGGTGATAACTAATTCATTCGACATTTCTATTTTCCTCACCAACTTTGAGGCCATTACCATCTGCCATACATAGTTTACTTAGCAATTTCCTTTTCATTTTTTGATTCATAATCGCAATCAAAGAGCCGTCTACATTTATAAGACTTGTAAGAAGATATAATTTTAAATTAAAAGGCCTTTTTTTTTTTTTTGCCTATCAAAATTGTAGGACAAAATCTTCCTTCAGTGGTGGCGTCCAATTATTGTTCTCCTGCCTCGACAATGGCGGACAAGGATCTCATGGATGGGGTTTTTAAGATCACGCTGCTATCTTTGGGAGGATAAATCAAAAATAAATAAATCCTCAATTTTCTTAATTCGGTATTTAATCCAATCCAATTATATCCGCTTAGATTTCATCGCATCTAAATTCTAACAGCCGCCGTAAGATGTCGTCAACGCCGCCGCCGCCGCCGCCGCCGAACGATCCCGCTGCTTTGGTTTGGACGGTGGCGATGGGGCGTCAAACGGACGGTGGGAATTCGACCGCTCATTTCCACGCTCGGTTTTTTATCGTAATTATGGAGACGTTGGAGGGGTTTTTTCGAGGAGTTCCGCTTGACTTTTTATCAGTCGGAAATATTTTGTTTTGCTCCAAAATATATCAGAGTTTCTAAGGTCCCCCTCGGACTTTGAAGACCGCCAAACGATTTCAATAATTTAGTCAAAAAAAACATATGTTTTGAAAATAGATAAAGTTTGAAGGGGTAAAATTATAATTTCCTTTTTGGGTATTAAAAGAACGTTTCACTGTCGTCGCTCATCACGCACGGCCGCACGTGAGAAGGGAGTGCTCCGGCGAAGCGGCATCGGCCATACGATCGTGATCCATACGCCGGCGTACGGAGGAGATGGCAAGGCGGTGCTCGCACTGCAGCAACAACGGGCACAACTCGCGCACGTGTCCGTCGCGCGGCGGCGGCGGCGTGCGGATCTTCGGAGTTCGCCTCGCGGAGGGGGTGGGGGCGATGAAGAAGAGCGCTAGCATGGGATGCCTTTCCTCAGCCGCCACCTTCTCCAACGCCTGCGCTTCTCTCTCGCCCGATCCAGCAAAAGAACGCCCCGCCAGCGCCGTTGCGGGCTATGCCTCCGATGACGCCCCTGCCACCAGCGCTTCGATTTGCCGAAAAAAAGGTCCGAGTTTTTACCTAATTTTTATTTTTCTAGTTGCTCATCGAGAAATCCTCTTCCCTTTGTTTTCTTTGTATTTTTTTTTATGAATGTCAGTTTCGTCTTTGTGATCTCCAAATACAGACTATACAGACTGCGTCGTGTCTCTCGGCCTATCATCATTTATTGTTTTATATTTTGTTTTTATGAAATTTGTTCGAAGTTGAAAATATGACAAATCGAGATAGTGGAATTCAAAATTTAAAAACAAATGACTAGATAACGTCTGCAATTCATCTTGAGAATCAGTTTATGTAAATCAAGAATTATCTACATATATGGTTTTTGTTGTCTTAGTGAAAGATAGACACGAGCAAATATGTACAACAACACAGTTGGGGAAAATATCGAAAATTTTGATATACTGTTAACGGTATATCAAAAATGTACGATATATCATACCGAATTATTTGGTATCAGTATAAGATTTAATATTTTTTCGATATTTCAGTATATACCAAAATATCAAGCAAATTGTCTTATAAATTACTTATTTTTCTAATTAAAACCTGAAAGTCTTCTATTGAGATTCAGCCTTTAAACAATTAGTAGATAATTGAGCAATTTTTTTCTTTTATAATTTCGATATAGATGGTATTGTATCGATAATACCGTAATTTTTGGTATGAACGGTATAAAATTCATACTATATCGAAAATTTGATATACTGAATTTTAGGTATGATATCGGTATATATTTTTCTTATATCGAAATTTTCGGTACGGTATATGATTTCATATGAAAATTTTGATATACCATACTGAACCAACGCTATATCTAAATGTTGTCACTGTAGTGGATTGAGAAATTTTTTTTTATAGTGCCATTCGAGAACCTATTCCCAGCAAATGTATTGTTGAATTAAGGAAGAGGGGTGAATTTATTGACCACATAGCTATTCAGACCGAGGATGTCATGATTGACAAAACTCAAAACAGGATGGCTATTGTTTGTTGTACACTCTCAAAACTTAGGGTTGATGATTCTTGATGCAAAATCAAGGTTTTTCATAAGCAATAACAATCATTGTAGTCATAATTGGATGCGAGCATCTTAGTGTAATTTTACATACTGTCGTTGCTAGGTTCAAAATTTCATCCTGATCCTTATAAATTTTCATGGTTGAAACTTGAAAACAACATGTGATTCGTTCATCTTCAGGTTGAGAGTACGACTTTGTATATTATGTCCAAAGATGTTGGGATATTATTCTTATGGATAGTTATTGGCTGTTTTGAGATGATGCACTTTTGTTCAAACCCAAGGATAAAACACACCATTCTTAATTGCACTATTTGCAGTTTTGTTGTCTTTAAACAAAATTCTCTGTACTTGAATGTCAATGGATAATGCGATTTCTGACAAAAAAATAAGAATGATTAATTGGTTCCCTCAAGAGCAACTGTCGATCGTGCTAACTATAACCAACATAAAACTCCTTTGCTATACCGCAGGTGTGCCATGGACTGAAGAAGAGCATCTAATGTTCCTTATGGGTCTTCAAAAACTAGGAAAAGGCGATTGGCGTGGAATTGCTCGTAACTTTGTTGCTTCCAGGACCCCTACACAAGTTGCAAGCCATGCCCAGAAGTATTTCATTCGACAGAGTAATGCATCAAAAAGAAAGAGACGCTCGAGCCTATTTGACATGGTCCTGAAAAACTCTATGCCTTCCTTAAACTTCACTTGCATTTTACTTTTTCTTAGATTCCAAGTTGTTTTAGATTTTGTAGCTTGATCTTTATCCCTTCTTTTTTATTTTGCAGCCAATTGAGCAAATCCCAGTCCATGAAGAACACCCTCCTAATGAACCAAATAACACAAATCACCCGACAACACTGCAATTCAGCAAACAAGAAGGAACTAATCTTTTGGAAGCTTCAGCAATGAATTATGCTCCAGAACTATCAGAAAGCATCCATCCTGATCATCAAAACGCCATAGCAATGGTACCTGCAATCTACACTGCTTTTGTTCCGATGGAATTACCATTTTGGACTCCAAACTCGACTGCCATTCCAAATGAGGAAGAGATGAGGGATTCTCATGAGATCGTAAAACCGATTCAAGCCGTCCCAAAGGAAGCACTGAACATTGAGGAGGTCGTCGGCATGTCTAAGCTCAGCATTGGCGATGGCCTAGTCTGCCTTCCACACCCTTCTGCTCTTTCCCTCAAATTAGTAGGATCTTCTACTTCAAGTCTGCCTGATCTGAACCAAAGTAGTGGCAGCCCTATCCATGCAGTCTAAGGCATTTATCCTCCTCATGCAAATTCTTTCTTTGCTGTGAACTCTTAGCTCTGCTCTTTTGATGAACTCCATACTAATCATTCTTGTTTCAATCTAGATCGATAAAATTATGGTTTTATGCAGCTTAGCTAAATTATAGGTTCTATTTGTTCGGTTTTTATTAGAAAAATTAGTTGGTTCAATTAATTCATTTTTTTTTAATTTATTCAGTTTAAATTTAATCGGTCAGTTCAAGTCACTAATAAACAGTAATCAAATACAAACACAATATCTTTGTTCTATACAGAACAGACTGTAGCATTGAATGCATCGAGTGCCCTCTTATTATTAGGGTCGTAACTCTTATTATTAGGGCCGTAAACAAGTCAAGTCGATTTAAATTTTGAAATGTTCAAGTTTATTTGATAATGTAACTTCGTCAAATCGAGTTGAGTCTAAAATGAATCAAGTTTTTAAAATAATTATTCAAGTTTGACTTAATATATTTTTTATGAGCTTGAGCTTGTTTGAAGCTTGGCTTGAACTTGGTTCGTTTAGATGTTATCAAGCTCTCAATTCAAGCTTATTTGATTGTTTGAAATTTTTGCTTATTTGATTGGTTATTGAGCTTGATAATTTAAACTTATTTGTTTATTTTATTTTATTTATTTAGCATATTGATAAGAGTTTTATTAATGAATATGATTGTTCACGAA
>JBBUKS010000104.1:1041853-1052844 GCA_038050645.1 Hedychium gardnerianum | reverse complement strand
TTCACCAGCGCATCCTTGGACCTGAGAAGGCCTTGCCAAAATTCGATCTTAGGCACAGTGCGTTCGTGTTTGCATTTGACGGTGGAGGGATTCGACCAGACGAGGTGGACGATGTCGGATGGGGAGAGACCCAGATCTTCGAAAGCTCGGAACTTTGGGGCAAGTGTCTTCTCTACGTCCAAAAGAAGACATTTGGGGGAGTAATGTAGGAGCTTTTTTACTGATACATCATCGAAGCCGTAACTTTTGAGGAAAGCAAGGACGGAGTCGGGCTGCTGCCGGGATTGGATGCCCTTGAGAAGCTTCGAGGCCTTGGTGGCCTTCTCCTGGTCGAAGCCACATGAGTCGACGAGGTATTGAGCCATGAACATGTGCTTCCCAGTGGTGAATGCCGCGCCGGCGGCGGTGGCGGAGGCCGAGTAAGGTAAGACGGCAAAGAGGAGGGCAGCATCGTGGGTGTGAGGAGAATGAGTGGAAGACATGGTTTGCCAGAAGAAGGAGAAGTAATTTAGCCTCTTCATCGTCGCTCCTTCGGAGATTTCGATCTGTTCTTCGCCAAAACCCTAGCGTGTTTATATTGTTCCGGGAAATGTTGTAAACTTTGTCATTTATCCTCAGAATTTGATATTTCACATTTTACCCTCTAGTAAAATTCATCTGGTAAAGAAAGTTTGACAAATCATCAAAAGAACATCATATTTTATATATATATAAAAAAATTATTTCATCACGGATCAAAATTATTATATATAAAATATTATTATATTAAAATATATTTTTTTAACTTAATTAAAATTATTAAAATTTTATTAAAATAAGTTTAAGTTGATAAAAATTATTTTAAAACATTTATAGTTATTAATTAAGATGGTATTTACAATTTATTTACATATTAAAACTAGTATAAATGAGGATACAAATTTGACAATTGTGGCTCCCATAAGTTTCTTTATAATCTGGATGTCTTTTTTTTAGAATCAATCTATTAGGGATATATTTGTATAATTATGATTTATTTACATTAATGTCTAAAATACTAAATAATTAAATAAACTACATAAAATAACAAATATATATAAAAACAACCCATCATCCCATTCCATACTCATATTTATATATAAATATATAGTGAAAGTATATTTTTTTCTCCGTGGAAGTTTTTTATAATGCTTTGAACCATTCCTTATTCAAAGGGTTATAAAAAAACTAGAAATATATTTAATTAAAATTGAAATTTTTAATTCATTTAATTTTTTTAGTGTTTAAATAAATCTTAAATATTATTATATTAAAATATATTTTTTAATCTAATTAAATTACTTAAATTTTATTAAAATTATTTTAACTCGATCAAAATCATTTTAAAATATTTATAATAATTGATAGCAATGATCCATCCAAAATACTCCCCCCTCATTATTTAAAAGATAGATAAATCACGAAAGACTTTATCCGACAATAACAATGTATATAAGGAAAGATTAAGACAATCAACTAACGAAATATTTCATATTCATTCAAAATCAATCCCAAACCTATTGATAATAACACTCTTAGGTAAATTAAATATGTTAACCCGTGAAGGGCAAAAATAGTTATAGCAATGCTGCCATCTAAGATCAAAAATACTTATAATAGTTACTTAGATACTAAGTAGTTATAGCCACTATTAAGCAGTGGATGCAATGCTACCACCTGTATTAACTATTATAACGTACATTATAATAATTACAAAATAATTATTATAATAATGAAAACAATGATGATTACAAAATAGTAATTAATTGTAGCTGTTATACATAAGTAGTAACTAATCGTAAATGTTATAATAATATTTTTTTTAAAAAAATTGAAACAAATAATATAATAAGACTTTTTAACTTTTTTTTAAATACCCGATTTACATAATTTAGAATTCCTTTTTAATTTTTATCCAAAAAGAGTTAATGAAAATTATATTTCACCACTCAAATTTTACATATATTTTTACTTGGGGGAACTCATAAGCTTGTGCTAACATCATGCTTTGGGTCACAACCAACGAAACTTTCATAATGCATGCCAAATTGTGCATTGTTCCATCTATTGCCTTCCCTTTACCAAATAGCCCACTAGATTTGTATGGCTTTCTAACGAGAATTTAAACTTTGTCTTGATAGATTTTTCATACTTTATATACAATAATTAATATGATTGAAATCAACCTATATAGTGAGCTATAAAATAGATAGAGAGAGCCACTTCCAGTAAAATTCGATTTAATAGAATAATCTTTTAAAAATCATAATTTTTAATTAGAGACTCGAAATATGACTATTTACATTCACGAACACAAACAATCAAAATATAAGAATGCACCCAAAAATAAGTACTATTTGTTGATAACGAAGATTGTGAAGAGGAAGAAACAAATATCACAAGACTTAGTGTTGGATGAAAAAGTCATAAATGAAATACTGATGGAAGGAGATGTCGAGTCGACATTAGTGGTACGACACTCCTGTTTGATGCCGAAGGTGGTAGCGGACCATGATTGACTACGGAGTAATTTTTTAGTCTACTTGTATCATCTTGGGTAAGATATATCGCTTTGTGATTGATGCAAGAAGCTATGAAAATATTATGTCCACTGAAGCTGTGCACAAACTGAATATCCAAATTGAGGGTCACCTTAAACCCTATAAATTGGCGTGGCTTAAGAAGGAGAGTGAAGTATCGGTATCTAAGAGGGCACTTGTTTCATTTTCTGTTGGTTCAAAATATAAGGATGTTATTTGGTGTGATGTCGTAGCGATGAATGTTTGTCATTTGTTGTTAGGTAGACTGTGACAGTATCATAGAGGTGTGCATCACGATGGACAAACCAATACTTACACTTTTGTATTCGAGGGAATTAAAATTGTGCTCCTACCTTGTAGGCAGTAGGTGGAACAACCCAAACCTACAGGTGAAGCTGTAGCCTTATTGTCTCGAGCTCAATTTGACGAGAAACTTCTGGAAACATAAAAAGAATATGTGTTGATGGGAAAGGAAGTGATGGAATCTAGCCCTATTCCAGAATTTGTGGCTCCACTCATTGTCGAATTTAGTGAGCTTTTTCCCAAAGAGCCACCAAGCAAATTACCTTCTTTGTGTGATATTCAGTATCATATTGATTTGGAGCCTGGAGCGACACTATCGAACAGAGCATATTATAGGATGAGCCCATGTGGGCGTGAGGAGCTGAGATGACAGGTTGAAGAATTGTTGGTTAAAAAGGTCACATCATAGAGAGCATGAGCCCCTGTGTTGTACCTGCCCTTTTAATATCAAAGAAAGATGGCTCTTGGTGTATATATGTGGACAACATGCCCATTAATAAAATCACTATTAGGTGTTGTTTTATCATTCCTCGATTAGATGATTTTCTTGCCTAGATTAGTGGATCTATTGTATATACTAAATTGAATTTGAAGAGTGTATATTATCAGATTCGTATAAGATATGGGAATGAGTGGAAGACGACTTTTAAGACTAGGGAAGGATTATATGAATGGCTAGTGATGCCTTTTGAGTTGTCCAATGCCCCTAGCACTTTCATGCGGGTAATGAATCAGTTGATGCGTTTGTTTATTGATAGGTTTGTTGTGGTGTACTTTGATGATATTTTGATATATAGTGCATTCCCTGAACAACATCATGAGCATATGAGGGAGGTTTTTAGTGTGTTGAGCAGGGAGAAGTTTTATTTTGCAATGAAGAAGTGTGTGTTTATGGCCCCCCAAGGTGTTGTTTTTGGGTTATGTGATCTCAGGAGTATGTTTGGAAGTCGATGAATCTAAGGTGCAAGCAGTGAAAGGCTGGCCTACACCACCTTTACAGGGGCAAGGAGTTTCCACTGTTTGGCCTTGTTTTACAAATGTTTCATTGCTTCTTTCAGTACTATCATGACTCCTATAATAGACTGCATGAAGGGTGGTCAATTTGAGTGGACTACAGAGGTAGATTCATCTTTCCGATTGATTAAAGAACGACTCACAACAACACCGATCTTAGTGCTCTCGAATTTTTCTCAACCGTTCGAGTTACACCTCTAAAATTGGTATTGGCGCAAAACTCAGTCAGAACACCCGACCTATAGCATTTTTCAATGACAAGTTATCTAGACCAAAACTGAATTACAATATTTATGACGTTGAGTTTTATGCGATCGTGTAAGAAGTAAGACATTGACATCACTATCTGTTTCACAGAAAATTTATCTTATACACGGACCATGACTCATTGAGACACCTTCACCAACAAAACAAAGTGTCGACCCGACATACGAGGTGGGTTGCTTATTTAGAGCAGTTCACCTATGTGGTGAGACACAAAGTAGGGATTGCTAATCGAGTGACAGATGCTTTGAATCGCAGGAGCAGCTTACTGATTACTATAAGTGTGGAGGTGTCAGGTTTTGACTCTTTTCGTGAATTGTTTGCTGATAATCCTTACTTTTCGGTGGTGATGCAAGATGTGCGGGCTAGGAAGAAAATAGATTTTTTACTGCATTATGAGTTTCTATTTAAATGTAATCAATTATATATTCCTGATTGTAGTCTTCGCTTGCAAATAATCAAGGAATTGCACAGTGAGGGGCATGTGCACTG
Source organism: Hedychium gardnerianum (assembly GCA_038050645.1). NCBI lineage: Eukaryota > Viridiplantae > Streptophyta > Magnoliopsida > Zingiberales > Zingiberaceae > Hedychium > Hedychium gardnerianum. The sequence continues at coordinate 1,048,213 of JBBUKS010000104.1, read as the reverse complement.
AGACCGAACATTGCAGTTAATTCAGACTTCCTATTTTTGGTCTTCACTACGACGAGAAGTCAAGAAGTATGTACAGTGGTGCAAAAGTTGTCAAGTCTCTAAGGGGGTGGCCACTAATGCAAGGTTGTACATGTCTTTGCCAGTCCCTTCTAAACCTTGGGTTGATATCAACATGAATTTTGTGATAGGTTTGTCGCGTACCTAGCGAGGTAGTGATTCCATCTTTGTTGTTGTTGATTGATTTTCTAAGATGATTCATTTTATCCCTTGCGAGAAGACTACTGATGATGTTAATGTGGCACAACTGTTCTTTTGAGGGGTCTACCGCCTTCATAGCCTTCCGACGACCATTATGTCAAATCGGGATACTCGTTTCCTTAGTCATTTTTGGCGCAACTTATGGAAGATGGTTAATACCGTTGGGTTTCTAGATGTATATTTTAAATTTTATTTTCATAAAACAAGCAGCGAAAGCAAAATAATTATCTAAATTATTACAACACACGCATCATACATATATAGGATACACACATGCGCTAGACATAACCATAGATCATAATAACTTCATTAGAAGATATATCTGCGAATTCATAATCAAACCTAGTAGAGAGCGTTTGCTAGCCTCATAAGGCTAGCCTCTTTCGGAATCAACTAGCAGTCTTTGGAAAGATTGTCTCTATCGATATCCACGCCTAGATATCATCGAGACAATTTCGCTAAGACACAAGTTTTCATCTCCAATCCGGTACTAGCCAAATGAGGGAGACAATGGATCCGAGAGGCAGTACTTTGTGCTCAGTGGCAAGGGCAACTCGGAGGCACAAAGCGAGGGAGAGAGCAACCAAGAGGGGGCTGCTGTCCGGCCTGAAAAAAGTTGATGTCCGGGAGCTTTTCCTCGTTGTTCAGTGTTCACAAAGTCGCTGCCGATGAGGGACAATGTACCCTAAGATGTCAGCGTTCCGATAGCAACGTTTGCTCGTCGAAAGGAAAGTCGGAGGAGGCGGGAAAAGGGATGGGCGGCGGCGGACAACAAGTTGTCCGTCGACTGCCTTGACGTGGGGCGACTCCTCTTGAACGGAGATCGGAGCTCCGACGTCTTGCTGGCCGGCAGGTGGGCTACTGGTCGATGGGCGGGGGTGGTGGCCGGTGGTGGTTTGGCGGCAGCACAAGGAGAACCTTTCTCCTTGTGGCCGGCGGCGGGATGAGAGGTGGATAGGAGAGGGATCCAAAAACCTAACAATTAGGTTTCTAATCCTTGAGCCTTGTTTCTCTCCTCATTGAGGGGTATTTATACACCTCCTAACAATGACTTGGGGAACAAGTCATCTCCCAAATCCGAAACTCAATAGCAACCCGATCCGCTACCATTAAGCCTTAAGTTTAGTTCAAGACCAAATCATGTTAGTTCAAAATCAAACCACTTAGTTCAATAAACAAACATCTTTTAATTAAAACCAAACCAATTTGGTTTATTATTAAACCAAAAAGGATCCAATTTGTCTTCAAAAGACGTGACACATCCGCACTTCCATTCCGAGAAATATCTTTTCATATTTGTCCTTTGTTTGGTCCAACCAAACTTATTCTCTCTCAATCTGAAAATCCAATTCTAAAGCTCATTTTAAATCTTTCGAACATACTCATAGTGCGTGTGACCCAATAGGTTCCCGATTTATGTTGATCGTCCATAATTAACCATTAATTATGGATCAATCATGAATGACACCTAATAGTACATCATGATCCTCAATTAACCAAAAAATCACAGTTGATTCAAGAATAATTCTGAACCATTCGGTAGCTACAGTCATTCGTGCGTCTGTTCCTTTCACTCATCTTATACTCACTTGGTTCAGGATATAATCTATGTGTCAGTCCCCACTAGGATGACTATGTCACACATGGCTCAAGTTATACTTCCTCATCCTATAGATTCAAATTACTCAGATATTTGTCCAAGAGTACCATACTCTTGATATGTGATGTTTTGGCCAAAGACTTTGAATAACAATCTTGACAAGTGATCATAGGGTATACGTCTCCTTATACAAGGAGCGGTGAATCCTCTGTAGGCTATCCAAATACCTTCGGACACTTCAACTTATACTCAATCATCCCGTACCCACACCTTCGTGAAGATATATCGACTAAGATGTCAAAGTATAAGTCTCCATGATCAAGGTGACTTGAATACCTTAAGTTGAAGAAAACTCGCACTTAAGATGCAATGAGATCTTCATTGACATATCTTTATATGTAAAGAACAATATGAAGTCTCATGGCAAGTCACTCTAATGAACTAGTTACACATAACTAGCATCCACGATTAACTCTCGACATCCTAATGTCTTCATCAAATGAGAAACAACTGTTTGGAACTAAGGAGTATAACGCATGCTAGTCTCTCAGAATCGATGATGTTTAAACTCGTCAATTCATCGACTAGGAAATATTTTAATATATTCACAATTACACATACAGAGATGTTCACTAGTTATGATCCAATCACAAGTTCTCTCATGTTATGAATCGCATTACGATATTCAGTAAATAAATTTAAGATTCAATCATATACATAGAGAATTTACACTCAAATAATGAATTTTTATTTATCCAATAAATAATACATTATCTAAGGTGATTGCTTTAGGACACCTCTCAAATATAACATACTCCCACTTAATCTAATGTCAATCGCCTTGGCATCCAATAGCACAAACTTCTACATTACTCTCAAACTTATTTTGAGGTAGAGGTTTTATTAAAGGATCCGCTAGATTTCTTTCGGTGGAAATTTTTTCAATTTATATTTCATTCATACTTATGATCTGTTGATTAAATGATAGCGGCGAAGCACATGTTTAGATCGTTAATGAAACATATATTCCTTGGCCTAATCAATAGCCTCATTATTGTCGTAGTAAACTGATAATGCTTCAACAATGCTCAGAACCTCATTCAAGTTCAGTGACGAACTTCTCGCTGCTTCAGAAGCTACAATATATTCCGCCTCAATGGTAGAATCTACAATGGTTTCTTGCTTGGAATTTTTCTAACTTATTATACCTCTATTTAAGGTGAATATGTATCCAGACTGGGACTTAGAGTCATCCTTGTCTATTTAAAAATTGACATCAATATATCCACATATAATCATATCAACCCTTTATATACCAAGTATAAATTCTCAGTTTTTCTCAAGTACATAAGGATTGCCTTGACAACCACCCAACGATCCATACATAGATCCGATTGATATCTGCTCGTAACACTTCAGAGCGTATGATATTCCGAGCCACGTACATAACATAGCCTACATGATTGATCATATAGCTGACGCATATGAGATCTGACTCATGTGAATCTTCTCGTCTTGTGTGCTCAGGCACATAAACTTCGAAAGATGAATCTCATGTCTCATGGGAAGATAACCTTTCTTGGATTCTTCCACGCTAAACCGTTTTAGCACTTTATCGATGTATGTAAACTGTGAAAGGCAAGCAACATTTTTAATCTATCTCTATAGATCTTAATCCCAAGAATATAGGTTGTTTCTCCCATGTCTTTCATAGAGAATGATTTTGACAACAAAATTTTAACTGACTATAAAATGGATACATCGTTTTCTATAAGCAATATGTCATCAACATATAACACTAGGAACATGACCGTACTCCCACTAATCTTCATGTACACCCAGGGTTTATCTGGACTTTGTGAGAAATCAAATATTTTAATTACCTCATCAAAATGGATATTCCAACTCCTAAATGTTTGCTTCAGTACATGAATGAACCGTTGAAGTTTGCATACTTTATTTTTGTCAACATATGTGAAACCCTCGGGTTGTATCATATACACATCCTCAAATAGGTTCCCATTAAGAAAAATTATTTTCACATCAATCTGTCATATCTCATAATCATAATGAGATGTTATGGCTAAGAGTATCTGAATGAATTTAGGCATAGCCACTGGTGAGAATGTCTCGTCATAATTAATATCATGTTTCAACGATAATTTTTCTCCACTAATCTTGCTTTATGGGTAATTAAATTACCATCAATGTCAGTTTTTTTCTTGAAAATCCACTTACACCTTATAGGTGTTATATTGTCGAATGGGTTCTACCAAGCTCCAAACTTAGTTTTCGTATGTGGAATCCATTTTCGATTTCATGGTTTTCAACCATGAGTTCCTTTCTGAATTTTCCAAAACTTCTTCATAACTAATAGACTCTTCATCCTCAATGAGTAACACGTCTCTCGATTCACTTATGAGAAATTCATATCTCTCGAGAATTACACGTGTCCTACTAGATCTACGAAAAGGTAGTGTATCAACAAGTTCGGCTGTTACCTCATCTTAATGAGTAATTAGCTGTGATTCTTGATTAGACATCTCTTCTGTATCTATTGGAGTCACTTGAACTACTCTTAGTTCAACCTTACTCTCATTGTTTTCCTACAAGAGAAATTCTTTTTCTAGAAATACAGCATGTCTTGAAACAAACACCTTTGCTCCAAGGGATGATAAAATTAATAACCTTAGTTTTCTTAGGATAACTAATAAATAGACACTTATCAAATTTGACATCTAACTTATCTGATACAATCATCTTCACATAAGTAGGACAACCACATATCCTCAAATAAAATAAATGAAATTTCTTACTAGTCCATATCTCAAATGGAGCAATAGAGATTGTCTTAGTCGAAACTCTTTTTAGCAAGTAAACAGTTATCTCGAGTGTGTAACCCCAAAAGAATTTGGGAAGACTTGCATAATTCATTATCGACCTAACCATGTCCAAAAATATTCAATTTTTCCTTTCAGATACACCATTTTATTGTGGCATGTAAGACAAAGTTCATTGAGACAATATCTAATTGTTCCTGAGAGAATTTTGAAACTCATGACTTAAGTATTCACCACCTCAAACCAATCGAAGTATTTTAATACTTTCGCCAAGTTATTTCTCTACTTCATGTCTAAATTCTTTGAACTTTTTAAAAGCTTCAGACCTATATCTCAATAGATACACATATTCAAATCGTGAGTGATCATCGATGAAGGTGATAAAGTAGATATAACCCCCTCGTGCATGAGTTGACATAGGTTCATATACATCGGTATGTATAAGGCCCAATAAGTCATTCTCTCATTCACCTTTTCCCTTAAAATGTAACTTAGTCATCTTGCTTTTTAAGCATGAAACACATGTATCAAATGAATTCAATTCAAATGATTCCAAAATTTCACACTTGTGTAATTCGAATATGCATTTCTTACTTATATGGCCAAGGTGACCATGCTACGTTTAGGAATTTAATTAATCATTTAGTCGTCTACTATTCTTTAGGCTCACTTATGTCATTACATATATATGAGACACACATTGTTGGATCATTAGAGACAAGAGAGAGGGGGGGGGGAGTGAATCTCGTTCGTGAATCTCGTTCGAAAATCTTTTTTTTTGTTCGTAATTCAAAGTAACAGCGAAAAATAAATAGACACTTCTTTTTACTTGGTTCGGAGCCCAGCCGACTTATACTCCAAGAACCCATGACCTTTTGGATCGTATCGATGGATTAATCCACTAAAATAGTTCTTCCGAGGAAGTAAGGTAGTACAAGCATGCAAATTATAATACTGTGCAAGAATGAAAAATACCGACAATAAGAAAGTAAACTTCGGCATAGGTTGTCGGGTTGCTTCTCGATATAGTAGTAGTATCTTGCACGAATAGAAGCAGCAGGAACAGAATGAGGCACAGAGGAAAGTTGTCTTCGGCTCGGATCTCGAGGGCTTCTTTTATAGGCTGTGTTCAGTCGATTGAAAAATTGTTCAGTCGACTGATTCTTTCAGTCGACTGATCCTCCCATCGATCGACTGAACCCGAGGCCTTCCTTCTTTGCTCTGATCCGATCTGTTCGATCCCGAAAATCACGCTTGATCGGTCAACTGATAAAGCTTATCAGTCAACTGATCCCTCTGTTTACCTTTTCTGCATTGATATGATATGACAGCTATTTCTTTCCTTCTTTGTTCGGTCGACTAATCCCTTGTATCAGTCGACTGATCCCAGTGTTTGCCTTTTCTGCATTGATTCGATATGACAGCTGTTTCTTTCCTTCTTTGTCCGGTCGACTGATCCCTTGGATCAGTCAACTGATACTAGTCATTTCCAAGTTTGCAGCCTCTATTCGATCCTGTGCTATTCTGGTCTGATCGATCGACTGAACCTCTTATTCAGTCGACCGAACCTGAATTAATTTCAAACTTTGTTTTATCTACAAAACAAAGTTAGCACAGAAAATATAATAATAGTAATAGTCCTGCAAAACAGATGTTAGACCA
>JBBUKS010000104.1:1027518-1041753 GCA_038050645.1 Hedychium gardnerianum | reverse complement strand
CATCACAAAGAATGACACATGTCTTGCAAATTAAAGCCCACGTGTGGTTACGGGGGACACATGCATTAGCATGTTAATCAGATCAGGAGAGTGAACACTCATAAATAAAAAGTAAGCTAGTGAAGTTTTCTTCGTACGGAAGAAACGAAGCACTTCTTCGTACAAAAGAAAATCAGAGAGGAAAACCAAGGAAAGGAAAGCGAGATCTCCTCTTTTAATCCCTTATTTTTTTTCTCCTTTTAATTTGCCGTGTAATTTTTTATTCGACAAACATTCAGATATATATTCAATTCGTCATGATAATTTATACTAAATTGTGTTTGTAATTTAGACGTTTTATTTTAAAAAACAAATGTTCAAGCATGTTTTTTAATATAGTTGGAGGGAGAGAGTCTATTTTAAGGAGATTATTTCATTTGATGTCTTTATTCTTCAGGCGATACTCATGTAACTTACTCGGATTTCGATTTTGAGTTTATTCGACATTTGTCTCGAGCGTTTGATATTAATTTCATTAATTTAATACTCAAAGTACTTGTCAATTTGATAACTTAGCGAATCGATAATTCGATAAATTTTCTCATCCATTCAGACTTAAGCAATCCTAGACAAAATTGACGATCGACCTATTTAATTAGGTTGATAGTTTGAGATGATCAACTCAAATTATCTTGACGGATACATGTCTGTCCGATAAATTATGGATAGAAATCAATTAACACCTCAATACTTGTGTTTGAATAGTTGAAGTTCCTTCTCGTTTCGTCAAAGATTGCTAATTTAGTTGTCTAGTAAAATATAATTTGCTCATCCTAAATATTTTTCATCGTCGATCCTGCAACGAGATCAAAAAAAAATAAATCACGATGATTGAGTGATATAGAAGGGATTTTATTTTTTAAGAGATTTTATTTTTGAGATTTAATCTCAAATAATCTACTATTAAAAAAAATGATTAATCAGATCGAATATCATCGAATGACTGGTCTTATTCTATAGAAATTTTTCATTAGCCATCAGAATAAATTAAGAAGCACTAATGGAGCTTTCAGGGAAACGATATAATGATTAAGTCCTATAGATAATCAAGGAATTTAAGGTTCGAATTTTAACTGCGGCGTATTAAATTTTTTTTTCTTTTCTAGTGAGAAGCGGGTCTAAAAATACTGGTCATTTGGATAAACTTTTATTAGTGCTTTTTAATTTATTCTGATTGCCGATGAAATTTTTTCATAAATCCAAATTGATTATCTCATATTATCTAATCTAATTAATTATTTTACCATTTAATCTACTATCTAAGTATTTGTCTCGTGACGGAGCATTTGGTGTAATCTTGCTTATCAGATAAAATCATCAAATACCAGAAGAGAACATAACCATCCTTCTACTAGAATCAAATAAACTACTAAGATATATAATTTCGAAAGCAATTTAATCTGACAACAATTGATACCTTTTGCTTGGCTCTCACAGACATCACAATTGATTACAAAAGGAGCTCGCGAATTGGAGAGACGGTTCCACTTTTTTTATTTTTTTATTTTCTAATTTATTATTTATCAATAACTAACTCTATTTTGATAAAAGATGATTTTAGGGGAGGTTGGATTATGTGGTCCGTTAAATAATTTAAATGAATTGAGATTACAATTTTATTAATACATTTACAAATAAATCTAAATAGATCAGAGTCTACACGGGTTACAAGTCCAAATGAGCCGATCTAAAGGTTTGGATTGACTCGCGAATTAATACTTTATTGAATTGAAGATTTCCTAATCCGTCGTAGACTTAACCATAAGTCGATCCGTCTAACACCTCAATGCACACCATATCGACTTGGTGTACTCATGTGGCGTCAACAAATACATGATAAACGAGATCTACGTGATGTGCATTAGATGCACTCCTAATTCGAATAATAAGTTGCTACCAAGATTTTGAGTTTAAATTCGAATGATAAGAAGAGACAAAAATTCGAATTTATTACAAAATTTTACTTGCAAACTCTTATCTAGAACAACAAATCCACATTAACAAAAATGTTTGAATTCTCTAGTACAACAAATCCACATTGACAATAATTATCTAACATGCAAAATGAATATACATATTATTTATAACAATAATTATCTAACTTGCAAACTCCCATGTACGTAAACCTACAATTTTCTCTTCAAAATCATGGCCAACTCTTCCTATTGCCACCGGAGTTATGTTGCTTGGAAGGCCCCGATGGTGGAATATTGGCCCTCAACTGCCTCTCAAAATCAGGAACTATCATCCTTCTCCCAATTCCAATGAACTCTTCCTTGAATCCTTCTTCCACGCTATGGCAACTACAAGAGAACATGACCAACAAAAGAAGAAGAATGAAAACCCGCATTGCGGAAGTCGAGTCCCTTGTGAGACGACTCATTAGATGGAGATAATACTTATTGCTGAAAATACAATGGTGGAGAACTTTGAAGAACTACAACTCACTTTAAATATAACAAGGAGAAGCAAGGGTTGGGTTTTATTAGATGAGTAGATAGTAGCTACCATGTACCATGTGATGTTTAATAAGTGGGGGCTTGTTGGATGGTTTGGTAACAGTGGGGACCTCTCATTAATCTTTAATTAATGGACAAAAAGAGGGATTGGAAAAGTTATCACTTGTCACATACAAGAGAGAGAATTTGTTGTTGTTGTTTTTTTTTTACATTTTACATTGTGCAATTTGAATTTGTCAAAATACTCCCAAAGTCATTACTGGAGGAGAGGAATTATCTGATCATATTCGCAGAACATCTGGAACTATAAAAAGTTGGTGCATTTCATCTGTTACTAGGTTTGATTGCAATTTTAGATAAGAGACCAGCCGCCAATCCAGATTTGGTAGGGAAAAGTAAGATTGTTTACCAAATGTGAGTCGTTGTGTATGATTCAAAATGGTCAGGTTATACCTGAGGTAGCAACTTCCGATGCCCATGTTGGTTGAGGAACAGAAGTGTGGTTTACCAAATATTGGGTTGGTGCTGCAAATGATAATATCAAACAGGTTATCAGAATTGATATCTTAAATTTATATTTATAATCATATACAAAACAAAAATTCATTTGTGCTAACAATAGAACTTACACCATAAAGAAGCAACACCACTTGATGAGCATCTCAACTCTTCCAATGGCGGCACTGAGATCATAAAAGGGCCACCTAATAATCAGCTGTAAATTTGCACAATACTGTCATTCACTGACAAAATCAGCTTTGCGATCACAAGGAAAGGCAATCAACCGTTCAAAGCTAGACAAGATCACTATGAAGAAATGACTTCGTAGGTTGATTGTAACTGGAAATGTTAGTCTTAACGGAAGGTTAGTGATAGGAATAACTGCTTTGGAAGAATTTGATTGGCTGTTGTCGCTGTGACCTGGCCTTATCCAAATCTTAATATACCCCCTCCCTCCAAACTGTTACAATGGATTCATTAGTGAATATCACGCTAGAAAGGGGATCAACATGCGCTCTGTGGAGCAGGTTGAAGCGAGCCTAAAGGAATAACACTGTCCCAGAGACTTCTGCTGGTAAATGTAGGTGATCCACCTAGAGGACCACGTAGTGGCATGACAATTTCTTCCATGGCCAAGTCCCACAAAACTAGTTGTGCGTCCTGCAAGGTTGTGTGTATCAAAAAAATCAGGAATCCAAAGTGAAGGAAGATGCCATCCAAAACCACCAAACAAACATTCAAATAGCTCAAGCACGCAAAACAATTCTACAACTTGGTATTAGCTTGTTTAACTGTTATTACAAATCCATACCTGACCAACCGAACCAAAATGATACACTATTTTCACCAGTTCCTTCTGAATTTGGTGCTGACCAATATGAATCAAAAGCAACACCACTAACCTGTTGATCATCATCTATTATAAGTATACTCGATAAGAATAGGGTATCTAACTTTAATCACATTACCCATGAATTATGGCCCTCACCTCACCCCACGCCACTATCTTCCTACTTCAATGCTCCACGCTTGCACCAAATCATCTTCTCCACCAGTCAAAACATATTTGTCATCGGAACTAAAGTAGTATATAGCAGTCAATCTCAAAGTTTCATCATGATAAAACAAATTTTTGACATAAAAAAAAAACACCTTATGAAGACCATTATGCAGTAAGGAAAAAGAGAGACAAAAAAGGAAGTATTTTCTTAGTAAGACAGGGATGAGGTAGTAAAGGTATAGAGGAAATAGACAGGTAGAAGTCTGAGGTTTATATATTATTAAGCTACATGAGCAGTTTGTTTTAGTGAAACTGTTAAAATCACAGGTATTAATGGGAGAAGAAGACAAAAGAAATTTGGATAGCACCTAAAATGTTTTATGTATGGTTTAAAAGATTGTATTTTTGATCTCTGATACTCGGACTCTTCATCTACCCTCTCTTATACGGTTATACCCGTGTCTGATACCTGACACGACATTAACACTCCAAGTGGAAATTCAGATTTCATACCCACATTGAATTTTAGAAATAGCCATACTGAACACTTGGATTCATACCCACATCGGGTACTTGTATCCCAGTCCAATATTCAACATTTACTGAGTATGAGCAGCTCGGGTACTTGTATCCCAGTCCAATATTCAACATTTACTAAGTATGAGCAGCACATTGACAGAGAAACATATCCCAGGAAATGAGTGAATTATGCTGAAAATCAATTGCATGGACTCATTGTAGATACCTCCAAGCACAGCACAATAAAGCACCATAATAGCTCTTCCCACCAAATTTTAGTTGCTCTTTTGCAAAATCAAAAACTCTTAAATAACCTGCAAGGTTAAGCTGCTTGAGAGTCTTGAAACAGAAAAAAAATCAAATTTAGAACAAACACTCTAATAGAATTTGAAAAAGATAATTAAATGCATACCATCTCTACTAACAGTATCTAAACATATTCCATCAGATGGAAAAGATAGATTATTGATTGAACTCTGACAAATTTGCCATCTGGCAATGGGATTGCTCAGCAAGAAGATCAATTGATGTCAACATTGCATTTGAAAGAACAAATGAGTGCCAAAAACATCACAAACAAATCCTTGAATGTCAAAGAATACCAATCAAAACATGTTGAAGAATATCCTGCAATCATAAAAAGGAAATCATTTGGCAAACGTATCACACTAGGCACATTGTATCAGACCATGTTACTTGAACTCACGAATATCCAACATACAAATGAGTTTCCAAATAGAGTTAAGTGTATGACCAGCGTTACTACTACATCATGTGTGTAGATTTAAGTGTATGTGAAGGCTATTGCCTAGAAACTAGTACTTGTCGTCATTAGAGGTACTAAGTGTCAATGTGCCACTATCCAACATAGGTACAAATAGATTATACCCCATATTAGTTATTTAATCATTGGTTATTACATCATATGCATAATATTTAATGGCAAAATAAAAATTCAAAAAGCAGTAAATTACAAGATATCTTTGCTTAATTAAGATGTGAATATTGTCTTACAGCAGTAAAAGTGAAAGTGAATAGCTTCATTCAGTGGCGTAGCCAATGCTGGGCTGGCAAGTGCAGCCCAACAATTTTTAGGTTAATATATTGAGAAAGGCTGAGAGTTATGTTATGATTCAAAGATTGATTCATCTTGTATTGACTCTTCCTGTATCAATTGCAAAGAGAGCCTTTTCAGCCATGAAATTTCTCAAAACGACACGTCGCAACAAGATGAATGATGATTTACTTTCCGATTGCATGATTCTCTACATAGAACGATAATTGTCTGAGAAAATAGACTTGGAATCTGTAATAGACGAGTTTTATACTCTAAAATCTCGTCGAGCACAACTTAAGTAGATATTGAAGTATTTTGTATGAATTTTGAACTATGTAAAAGGATATTGGTATATAAATGTTATATGTTTGTTAACTGTTCATTATACATGTATGTATTATTATTTTCGTAATTTAGCCCAGGGCAGTTGAAGATCCTGGCTACGCCATTGGCTTCATTGAAATTGTTTATTTTTTAATAAATTGCCAAAAAGGTGCCATATTCAGCTACAACTAGAACTTAAGAGGAAAAAGAAATGATAAATTCAGAATATTATCAAAGAATTTGTCAAAGACTAACTTTTTCATATACATATATATTTCCATCAGCATAACCAACAACAAATGTGTCATCTCCTTCTGGGACCCATGCAATACAAGTGCATCTACTGCAAAAACAGTGGATGTTAATCAATAAATAATGCATGGCTGTTAATCAAGACCTGAATATTGCATATGGCAAACCATACTGTCCAGCATCCCATCAATATCAACACTTCCCATCCACTGACATGCGCAGGCAGGGTGTGGCTAGTATGCTTTCTTTTGCCACTTGTACATAAATGCCAATCATTGCAGAAGAAACTCTTTAAAAAAAGTTAGCTTCCCAAACTTAACCTGCTTAAGAATCTAGTTATCCATTTGTCCCTTGTACATATATCTCACCCAATTTACTATCTATTGAACCAGGATAGAAGCATCAGTACATCCATTTTCAGAGTTAAAGAACAACCGGAAAGCCACTTGTGCATAACTAAAATCAAATCTAAAAGCACATATAATACTAATCAGGTTTTACACAAACAACCTGCAAGACTGCAAGTTTATCATCTTAAAGTAAGCTTAGCTTACAAATCAAAGTTCTCCTAAATAAAAGTTTGGCTTAACCTTCCTTTTCTGTCTTTGTGTCAGAGAAGAACTTATTAAGACTACTACATAGTTACTAAGAATAGTTATACAACCATAGTGGTGAATAATCCTCCCAGTCCATCTAAATACCAGAGAAGTCCCCTCCAACATCTATTTCCAAAAGACATTGACTAAAAATATCCCAACTTCCATAAAAGCCTATTTTATTCAAATGTAGGGTATAAGTAGGGGTGTAATCGAACCGAGCCAAGCTGAATAAGAGGCTCGAGCTCAAGCTCGGCTCGTTTTCCCTAAGCTCGAGCTCGGCTTGAGTTCGATTCGAGCTTTAATTCTTAAGCTCGAGCTTGGCTCGTAATGAAATTAAAAAGCTTGTGAACGGCTCGAGCTTGGCTCAAAAAAAGCTCGTTTAAAAATTAAACAAGCTTAGTTCAAGCTCGTTTAAAATAGTTAGTCATAATATATATATATATATATAAAATAAAATAAACGAGCCTCTTAACGAACATGTTCACGAGCCTCTTAACGAACACGTTCACGAGCCTATAAACATATATGTTCGCGAGCTCACAAACCAAATACTGTTAAGCTCGAGCTTGGCTTGATACTATTTCGAAATGAGGCTTGAGCTCGGCTCGTTAACTTAATCGAACGAACTCGAACAAACTTTTTTTCGAACTGAGACCCGAATAGCTCACGAGCGGCTTAGCTCTTTTACACCCTAGGTATAAGTCATTTCGCAACAAGTGTTAACAAAACCGTACATTGGCGATGAAGGTATAGTCATATCTCACATTATCATAGAGATGAAGATGAGATATCTTGCAAAACATTGTCATGGAGAATCTTGTAAGTATTGAAAGCCATTGCAGGCAGTTAAATGATAATTAGAAGTTAGAACTATATAGAGCACTATGTGTGAATATACTGAAACAAGCAATTACGTGCCTATTGCTACTGGTGCCATCTTTGTTATAACGCTGAGCTGCAACAAGCTTCCTTCCTGGATCCTGTAGTTGTTGCCTCAATGACACAGAATATACTGAAAAACAAACATATGCACATTAGCCACCTGATCAATAATCACAAATATACGCTGGTTGCGGCAAACCCCGCCCCCACCTTTTCCTGCCAATAATCACAAATATAGCAAGTGACTCCAGATTGGACAGGAAACAAGTAAACTGACCATCTCCAGAGGGCAAAGCAATAATCAAATCATGCCCATCCTTCACCTCTGAATCAAAGGCATGGCAAACTGAATTCGAGTTGCTGAAATGAATGGCCTTGATGGAATCCTGACACAGGTTAAGTCACCAGATACATTCAAATCTTACACCACAAGTTTGGTGAAATAAATGAATTCAATCTTGTAAACAAGATGAAAACCTTATCCTGTGAATTGAGATGGCTGATAAAAAGAGTGTCAGACGAGTTGAATATAAGATATGTGCCTTTTCCATCATAATTAACCACCGTCTGTGAGCTACTCGATCCAATGGAGGTTCCCCACAGACCCTTCACCCCATCACCACTGACAAAGCTGAGCGCCCGGCTTCCATTTCCTGCACCAAGCAACCTAGCCGCCGCAGACCTCACACCACTAGAGCTCGGGGTCGAAGGCGCGGCCGATTCCTGATTCGTTGTCTTCTCCTTGAGATATGCAATAGTCAACTGCAGATTGAAAGTACTATCAGTAATTTTGATTTGCATAGACTACAAAACAGGAATAAGATGAAACCAAGCCGACGCACCAGGGAGACGGCCTTTCCTTGGTGGGTCTTCTTCCCTCCAGGGTCTTGAAGCAGCTCGAGGCCGGGCGTCTGAGGATTGACGGCGGTGGACGAAGAGGACATGGTCAACGAATCAGCTTCCTCGATCACTCCATAAGCAGCAAACAATCATCCCTCCGCTTTGGAGGCGATCCAGAAGTAGGGAACTTTGAGCTAGGGTTTTGAATATCCACAACAAGGAATTCGCCGTCAACTTCCAGTTCGATCTCTCTGTTTCGATGGCAAACGGGCGGCTCCAGGAAATCAGAAGGTGGGCGATTAAAAGGGTCGGCGAATTGGGAATGAGAACCTTGACTAAATTAATCTTGTCCGTCCAAATGGGTAAATGATGGTGGGGACTGGGGATTGAGAGAATGGACGGTGGATAGTTATGAGTAAAAATTGAAAAAGTATATTTAATGGTGTCAAAAAATGATTAAAAATTTAATAAATTATGGGAGGCAAAATAAAAAATTCCTTTTTTTTTTTAAAAAATAATAATTCTTGTCGAGGTCTAAGGGAGAAATTTGTACCTGACACCTTCTTACCGCCCTCTCGGGGCTCGGTTCTTTCACTCCGGCGTTCCTTTCTTTGCGGCTCCTCTCCAAACCCTAGAATTTTCTTTGATCGCTCGCCGACGATTGCCGCCGCGGAACGCGAGAGATGGATTTGGCGTTAAATCGTCCGGCGGCGGAGAGGAGACTCGGCAACAAGGGTTGCCGGCCGACCTCCGTTAGGTGGTTCAAGGAATGGTGCGCTCTTACCCCGCCTGGCTAAAATACTTGGAGCTCCCGTGCTTCTTTGTTCCGGCCTCGTCATGGATTTAATTTTCTTCCTCTTTGAATTGGGTTGATGCGAAGAAATCGTGCGTTGTCACCAGCATTTACCTATCTATTTGTTTTGCTCAATGTTTGTATCAGGGTTCCGCAGGATTTAGTTGCGACTGGAGGAAAATGCTACCTTTTCAAGTGGGTTACGGGTGTGTCCCCGTTCTCGTTGATTTTAGTTAACTAGTGTCTGAAGTTTGTTTCCTCGTTTATCTAACTTTGGCCCGCGTGATGATTCTTTTTTAGAGGACAT
This sequence comes from Hedychium gardnerianum, assembly GCA_038050645.1. Lineage (NCBI taxonomy): Eukaryota > Viridiplantae > Streptophyta > Magnoliopsida > Zingiberales > Zingiberaceae > Hedychium > Hedychium gardnerianum. Next base: position 1,032,181 of record JBBUKS010000104.1, on the reverse strand, counting down.
ATTGAAAGCGTTAAACGAGAACCCCAGAGAAACCGAGGAAGAAAGGAAGCCTGAACCGGCTACGGAAGTTCTATTCCTGTGTAGCTATGAAGGCTGTGGAAGAACTTTCATAGATGCAGGGACTCTGAAAAAGCATGCTCACGTTCATGGAGAGAAGCAACATGTTTGCCAAATCGAAGGCTGTGGAAAGGTGTTCTATCTCATTCTTATTGACAATATATATTTTTTTAACATGGATTATGGGTGTGGGCAGGGTAATGCGTACAATGAAACCAGAAATTACTTTCCCTCACGTAGTTTCAGTGCTGCAAATGCTATCAGTAGTTTTGGTTAGTCTATTTTTTTTTTCTCTTGCAGAATATTTATTTGTAATTAGTACTTATGTGATGCATGGCAATACTGATACAAGCCACTATATCCCCTGGAAGCATGGTAGTTATATTGCTGTTTGTTATAATTTTATATTATTCTTTGATCTTGTCTGTTCCTGAAGTCTTCTTATCTGTTGACTATTATGTTTCAGGTGTATTGCATAAGTTATTTATGGTAGATGTTTTTTTCTTGTGCTTCTTTCCTTTCTAAGGTAATCCTGTCTATTGCAGAAATTTTTAGACAGTTCAAAGTTAAAGAGGCATTATCTCATTCATTCAGGGGAGAGGGATTTCATATGCCCTCGGGAAGGCTGTGGCAAGGTGATTGTCCTACACTCAATCTCTAGCATATCTAAGTTGTATTGACTATGTTAAGTTTGACCTTTGAAACTGCATAGTTTTGTAATATTTTTCCATCTTATTTCATTCAGAATATTTTCTTTATAGTGCTCTACTATTTTCAAGGGTTCTAATGATTTGAATGCAGGCCTTCTCATTGGATTTTAACTTAAGAGCACATATGAAAACACATTTAGTGGAGAACTATCATGTTTGTCCCAACCTAGAATGTGGAAAGCGATATATAAACGAAGGCAAGCTAAGAACCCACATGAAAATGCATAATGACAAGGTAGCCATTTTTACTTTAGTCTAAATTTAATGTCAATCCGTCATTCCCGTGCTTAACATTTCTTGCTTGATTCTCTCAATGTGCAAAGATATACCTTTATATTCTATGATACTTTGATATTAGATAGTGTCATATTGGATGTTTGGATAAACAAACTCTGAACACTAAGGATAATCATTTTTTATATTAAATACCACATTTTACTATTTTGTGCCTAAGCTAGTTTGACAAAGCAGTCATGATTGAAAATGTTTATCTTTCACCTTTTTCACTTTCTTAGCTGTCCTATCCTTTACTCCTTTTTAAGACAGTGGTTTTCTAGAAGTCTACCTAGCTTATGATTTCTAAAATTTTCTAGAGGCTCTAGATGTTAGGTGTGATGATTGGTGAAGGAATTGAGCTAGATTAATGTTGACCGTTTAAGGTCTGCGTATACCGAAGGATGGTCAGAAGAGGGACGAATCATCCTTAGGGAAAAATATCTGCCGTGCAAAAGAAGGAAAGATCGAGGAAAAAAGGAAAAGTCACATAGAAGGGAAAGGAAAGAAAGGGAAAGAGGAGGGGGAACTCGTAGCAAGCACGCTGCAAGATCACGGTGAGCATCCCGGAGTTCAAGTCAGCTTGACTGCAAGCTTGCGAATAGTTAGCTACCTTGAGCTTGTGACTAGTCCGTGCGGTCACAACTAGTCTGCAGTTGCGAGCTTGTGAACAATACACGGTCGGGAGCTCATGACCAGTTCGAGACTATGATCTCATGAGGAGGCCACAAGATCATGGCTAGTCGTGGCTGTGAGCTCGTCATGAGATCGGTGTAGACAATGAGGAGGGAAGGAAACCCCTTTCCGCTAGTCTTTTGGATAGATGAAAAATCCATTAAAACTTGATCAATTTATGGATTGGGAATCCATGTTTTCTTTAAATTTACATCAAGCTATTGGAGGAAAATGTCTCAACTCCCGCGCAATCTGCTCCTCCTGCAATTTGTCCTTCCGAATGAATAGGCTATTAAGGTGTTTAGCCATGCAACTTATACTCGTGTCAATGTTATTAGGTTTTAAACTGAACTAAGCTAGTGTAATGTGGACACTAGCATGTATGCAATTGATCTGACTTGGTGACTTGATGTTATGTTAACCTTGTCAGCCACCAACTTGACTTGGCACACTGTGTTAAGTTGACTTGGTGCCATGTTGGGGCATAAGAGGTGTTAAATGAACCCAATGGCATATCAACCGTACTAGGCTTTCTATTGACTCTGCATATTTCATTCCTAAATTGGATCTTCCAGAAATTCTGTGTCGATTTTAAATATGACATGTGATTTAAATATTGTAGCATTCTGTGTCACTTCTTAACTTCATGGTTTATTATGAGTAAAATCATCTCATGTATTTTTTGGAAAGTGACAACCTTTGACCTATGCTTGATGACGACAATAAATTCTGTCTATTCTTGGATATAGACAAGCTTGTTAGACCACAAAATCTATACCTTGATCTTTTGTTTCCTTTTTTGTCTTTTGTTTTTTCTCTTCTTCTCCGTGGTCTTGTATTTCTTACTTTTGTGGCAAATTGGTGGTTGTCTTCCTAACAATCAATTATGCAAAAGTATTACAACCTAGCAGCTGTAAATCTAAGCAGTATCATGATCCTGTCAATTGGTTTCAGAGCCTTGGATTTTCCAAGGAAAGAATGAGTCAGATGCTGACAGAAGGAAATCTAAAGATTGTCAAGTTCAACAATAATGATGTTAGTTTTGGATGATGCAAATGAAATTTTATTCATCATAGAAATTAAATCAGCATCTACTACGACAATAGTCAAAGTCAAAATCAAAGGAAAATGCTCTGACTCACATTGACTTTGACTATTGTCCTAGTAAAGTTGTTGGATAGGCAAGTGCTTGTAGTTATCCATCCAACATTGGTCCATAATGTTGCCTTTAAGTATACTTGATGCATCACTTGAGTAATCCAAAGATGTCAAAGCTGCATTTGCTGCAGATGACATTAATAAAAACTGCCAACTCAAAATTCAGTTTAGTTTGGTAGAGATCATGTTTGATGATGAGATTTGGGTGTCGATATTATTATCATCCTTGCTAGATTATTGGGATGTTAACAGGACAATTGTTAGTAATTCTTTTGAATTTACTAAAGTATGTTGGATGATCTTTTGCGAAAAACAATAAATAAACGCAGTGGAAAGTTCGATCCCTCCATAAATCCAAGCGAATACAATATACTGTTGAGTTGCTACCTTTGTTGCGTGAACGGTACAATCCCGACAGCAACTTTGCTTTGGCAGATCTCAGCATGATCAGAGTGGCCGCGCCTCTTTGGTATCCACACAAAGACGCCCTTCGTTCGTCACACGAACTAAGATTCAGAGAAGCACCAACTTCGTCGTGCTAGCAATGAACCTCTCTAGATGGTGGTCGGTCAAGACAAGAAGAAGAAGAACAATCTCATCAATGACTTTTGGTATTCATCCATGAAATACCAAAAGTTTGCCTCTTGAACTTCATTAATGCTCCATTAACTTCCATTAATCTCCATTAATGGAGCGGAGTTTAGGTTATTGGATTAACCCTTAACCCAATAACCCAATCCAAATTTATTTGGATTAATGTCCATAATATTTTAGTCAAATTAAAATAAACTTATCTCTAAATCAACATGTTCTCTATGCGTGTGACCCAATAGGTTATCGTAACGTTGACAATGTCTCTAAAACCATTTTAGATACATAGGCAATGAGTGACATCTAGCAATGCATCATTGCTACCCAAGTGACGAGAATGACAAGAATGTCGAGATCTAACTTAACCTTTCTATGTCTATTATCTTGTATAACTCAATCCTTCTATCCTCAATATCTAGATTGATCCATGAGGCATAGATCGTGTCATCCTATTATTAATCTTTGTGTTTCTTGATCTCTAAGTAGACTCACTCAATCAAATGAGCTAAATATCTCATATTGACTTATTTGAGCATGACCATTCATTCTTGTGTCCTACTTAATCAAGGGGCCCACAGATATTATTTCCATCATTTGAAAGGGATAGATCTCATTTACATCACTCACATCCCTCTGCATAACTTATTACATATCCAGTGATTGACTTTAGTGTAACCTCAACTCTGGGCCATGCCTCATCGACACAGTCGTGCCTCCACCCATCATAGCCTCAAGTTCTGGCTATGTCTCTGGCTTGAATGTTTCTTTTGATGTCTTTGTGTTTTCTTTCCTTGTATATGGAGTAGATCTCTTGTATTTAGGGTTAGGGAGTAACTATGATGCGATTGATGATGTATGAACTATGGATATGCTAATTTTCCATTTCTATGAGATGTTACCTCTTATGTTATATGTGTTGAATCATGTGTATGTTTGACGAAATATGTATGTGAATGATGCATGTAGATTTAGGGTTTTGCTTCTATGTTAAGGTTGCTACTAGACTAGATAATCGAGAGATTCTTAGTGACAAAGGATTCTCATTCAACCGAACATTTGTGCCCTCAGTGACAGAGGGCACTGACACTTATTTCACTTTTTAGAGTTAAAAGACTTTGACACAGGAATTTACCCTAGTTCATAGGAGTAATGTTGAGAATTAGGAGATGATCATGTTATAGGGACATTATCTAACATCA
>JBBUKS010000104.1:1001901-1022640 GCA_038050645.1 Hedychium gardnerianum | reverse complement strand
GAGTCGGCGAAGGCTCCGAACCAAGTAAAACCAACCGTGTACTTTCTTTTCAGTTTTCTATTTTATTTTTCCGCTGCGTACTCGAAAGTTTCCGAAGAGTTTTAAAAATCGTGAAAAAGGAGAATTTTTAAAACACGTGATTCACCCCCCTCCCCTCTCACGTGCCCTCGATCCTACACAATGAATGTATTTTCTAAATCCAAATAGGCATTAGTTCCTAAACAAAGCTTTAAAACACCAATCGACTCTACTTTAGCCTTCTTTCTATTCCCCGTAAAGATGTATCTTTCACCATCAAGCGGAAGTTGGCTCCTAAGACAATCCTGCATAGTGACACTTATGTGAGTAGTAGAACCAGAATGTATTCACTAAGTGTCAGTGGGTACAATTGCTAAATTAACTTTTGAACTAACAAAATTAAGATGTTTACCCTTTTTTTTATATAAGTTGGAGTATTTGGGGCAGTCTTTCTTCATATGACGTTTCTTCTTGCAAAAGAAATAAGTAGACTCTTTATCCTGCTTCTTGTGCTCCTTATGGTCATTGCCCCCAAAATCTGCAGTTTGCTTTCCCTTTCCTTTATTGTTGATCCTCTTTCTCTTCTTGCTTCCACTTTGAGAACCAAATGCTAAGTGAGCACTCTCAGATGTCTCATTCTTTAGTCTCTCCTCTTCTTGCATGCATTGAGCAATAAGCTCATTCAATGTCCAATTTTCCTTTTAAGTATTATATGAAATTTTCAAAAGTGTGAATCGTGCAAGCAGAGACATCAAGACGAAATGCATTAACAAGCCCTCAAACATATCAAGTTTTAGTACTTTCAGACTTATCGTTATATTGGACATCTCCATAATATATTCTCTTATATTTTCATTACCAGTATACTGCATGGTTAGTAACTTCATAAGAAGTGTGATAGTCTCAACCTTTTCATTTGAGGTGAATCAGTCTGTCAATTGGTTCAGAAAACTCCTAGCATCTTCTCCCTCAGTTATTGTGCCCTTTACTGGTGACGGTATGGAAAGCTTCATGATACTTAAACTCATGCGATTTGATCATTCCCACAGCTAAAATTTAGCTCTCTGCTCTACAGTGCTAGTATTGGTCAGAGGTGCGGGACGATCGTTCCTTAATGCATAGTCTAAGTCCATGCAGCCTAAGACTACGATCGCGTATTCTTTTTATTCAGCAAAATTCGAACCAGTTAGTGTAGGGATGTTATTTATATTGGCAGTAATAGATTGCACTGAAATTAAAATAGTGTAAATAATATAAATTCACGATTTAATTAAAGCTAAGAACATGTATAAGTAAAACATAAGATTATGTAAATAAAATAAAAAAAATTAAATGCATATAAATGAGCTCTTTATGAGATATTAAATATAATATTATATTTTACTATGTGGACTAAAATATAATTTGTTAGCGATACTCTCTAATATAACTCAAACTTTAATTGGTCACACAATGTGTTTTCCTTTGGGTCTACTCATTGTGCGTATAATATGACACTTTATATGAGTTATAAATTAGTCCATAGCTTATAACAACTTTAATCTGCTACATAATATGTCTTCCATTGGGCTGATATATTTTGTGTATGATCTGAATAAAATAAATTTTGTTCTATAATTGTAGGCTACCTTTAGCATATATCTGGCATAAAATTAATCTTCCTTTGGGCCGATTACTTTTAGCATAAATATACATCTATCAAACACAAAATATACTAAATTTACCTAAAGTGTCTTCCTTTGAGTCAATAACATAGTTCAATTTAGTAGCACGTTGTGTAGATAGACTCAAGAAAATCCTAAGAACTTTAATCGAACAGAAAAATGCTTGATCAGCTTTAAAACTTCAAAATTAGACTTATTGGTCGATTGATATCATATGACAATCGATTAATTTTACCTAATCAATTACCACAATTAATTTGAAAGTCTACTACTATATGCGACTACAAGATTATATATATAGAACTCATCCTTAAGAAATTGAAACTTCTTTGAAATTCTATAATCGAATCATTATTTAATTTTTATTATTATATTTTTTTAATCAATTAAATGAAATAATATTTAATTGATTTTTTTCTGCATAATACAGTATTTATACTGTTAAAAAAATCTGTAATTATTAAAAATTACTCAAATCGATTAAAAACATTTATAATCGATTAAAAACAATTTTAATGGATTAGAAATCATTCTAATTGATTAATGAGTGATCTTGTCACAAATTTAAAATTATAATCGATTGAATCAAATTTTTTAATTGATTGATAGACTCAATCGATTAAGTTGATCAATTTCAATCAATTTTATCATAATTTAAAGTCGTTAATCGATTGGTAAAATTATCAATCGATTACAGTAGCTTTAATCAATTGACCGATCGAGTCTAATTATTTCAGTGTTCGATTTTGAAGTTATTAATCGATTGGTGATAATCACCAATTGATTAGTTAATTATAATTGAATCAATAATCGATTGAAAAATGATCCCGTATTCGATTGCGTTGTGTCAATTGATTGATAAATTTTATCAATCGATTGATGTTAACTTGATCGATTTATCAATTGATTCTTAATTATTCCGTTTATAAATTTTGACTTGATAATCTATTAATTGTCTAAATCAATCGATTAAGTCATCCTAATTTAACTTAAAATTATATTAAATAATGATAATTTTCATCCGTTCTTCAAAAAACATAAATAATTTGAAAAAATAAATTTATCATAGGTTTTTTATATGATTTTCGTTAACGTATTCACTCCTCGCATTTTGTGCGAGGTTTCCCATCTTTCCGTAACGTATTCACTCCTCGCCAACCAGAAAATCTGCCCAAGAATCTCCCGACCAAGCCAAACCCGACAGTTTCCTCAAGCGACTCCTTATCCTCGGCTGAAAGGGTGGCCTTGTCTCCCTGCTGTTTCACTAGCTTCAACGCCGTGTCATCTGAGCAAACCCTATTCTTAGTGAATAGCTCTGACCACTGACCATTAAAGGCGCTCGATTCTGCTCTTCCGCGTCCCTGAACTTCTGGCTGCTACCTGTGCCCTGTTGGCAATTTCCCACCTGCTGCTGCCTCTGACAGAATCACTGTTTGCCCTCTTCCTACTGCTTGAGGGTCCTGTTCCCTTGGAATGCCCTTATCCCTTGTCTCAATCATAGCGGGTTGTGAGGCAGCTGCTTCCTGTTGTGCGCGTCTTTGCGCAGCATGCTGCGCTGTAGCATCCGTACCCGAGGGAAGCCCTATGTCATACGAGAGAGATCTCCATCTCCGGTGCTAGTGCAGCGCCGTTGGCGCCATCATGTGCGTGACTTAAACAGAGAAGAAGACAAACAGTGTTCAATAGGGTGCGAATCTCATCCGACCGTTGAGTGGCGTTAGTTGACCCGGTTGCCCACCTTCTACCGTTGGATCTGTTCTCATTGATGCAGTTGAATAAGTTGACCTCGCAGATGACTCCATTGACCACATTACAGCCGGAAAGTCTTCCCTGTGTTTGTTAAGTTAAATGGGTCTCGGATCTCAACCCGCCAGCCCAATGTTTGACCCACTAACCCGATCCACTGGAGCTTTGAATTCAAATTTTGCCTTCCCACCTACCAGTTTGTTGAATCGTGCATCTGCGTCGTTACCTCCTTGACTTCTGATTGGTTCGTTGGGGTGGTGTAACAGGCTATCCAACTGTCAAAGGTCTGCATACGAATCAACTTTGTCTTCCCCGATACCAACGACATCGCTGTCAATTTGTTCTCCGAGTTTCGCTGCTGATCAATCTTGTTGCTCCCTTAGCACTTCTGGCAGGCTCTCTGGTGTTTCCTGGTCTTCGCAGCACCTGTTTTCGCTATTGCACGAGCGAGATTCTGCTCTATTCCAGTGATTCTTGGCGAGTTTGTTGTCCTTGTGATTGTTGTATAGATCGGTCTGTCTGATTAGCTTCTGCCTTTGTGTTATCTGTTTGCTGTCATGGTTTCCTTGTTTTGTTTCTGAGCAATAGAACACTAGCTTATCTCCTTACCCGCAATCACATATGAAATTCTGTTAGCTCCGACAACTTGTTATCTCATCACTTCATTCCTTTGGCATCTGACTCCGACGAGCCCTTCCCCTCCCTAGTTACTGCCCTGCATACAACAAAATCCATGGCAGGCAACCTCTCTCGCAGCGGGGTCAACACGTTTCCATCATGGGATTAGCCTTTGGTTATAGTTGAAATAATGATCTGTCGATCCCTAAAGTTTATCTATAATTCAAGTCATATAGGTTTAATATGAATTAGTCTTGGATATTATTCATATGGTAGAAATTTTGTGGGAGACCATGTACCATGCCATCCTAAGATTTGATATACATAGATGAGGTGAGATGTTAGGATTGATTTTTTATTTCAAAATGCTTGTCATGATGTATTACTTTGAGCTAACTAGTTGACAAATTTTCAAGAATCATTAATTTGACCAATCATGAGGAAGACCAATACATAATTCATGTGTTTTTTGGGTCCAAAGATCATGATTGAATATTCCAACAAACATCAATCAAACCTACCTCTTAGATTAGGACTTATGATCAAATCAAAAGTGACTCAACTTATGCACATTGACTTCGACGACGAAGAAATCCCAAAACCTCAGTTTTTGAGTGGCACACCTGATAATTAGACATTCATTTGACTATTTCGGAAAATCAATCAATTGTTAGGCTAAAATTAGTATACAGAAGTAAATCGAATCGATTGGGATGAATCAAGTCGACGGATTTGCTAAAACTTCGGTATAGAGAAAAATCGATTTGATTGGGATGAATCTTAGTAGATTGATCTGTGAAAACTTTGGTACAGAGGAAAATTGATTCAATTGGGATGAATCTCAGTGATTTGCTAAAAATTCGAGACAGAAGAAATCGATTCGATTGGGATAAATCTCAGTCGACTGATTTGCTAAAAACTCGGCATAGTGGAAGATTATTCGACTGGTGTGAGACACCAGTCGATTGATCTAGGAAAAATCAGCGCAGGTTTTTAAAAACCCGTCCCATTTATTTCAAAAATCCATTCGACTGTTTTCTCCCATGCCCTAACCCTCGCGCTTTTCTCCGCCTCAAAGCCCTAACCGGCAACCCTCTTTCGCGATTCTCTGTTCCAATGCCTTCTCTTTTCTTTGGTGCCTTGTTCTCCGATGACTCGCTCCTTCCTCTTTCTAGACACTCAGATCCTCTTAGTGTTTTGGTCCTTTGGCGAAAGAGGCTGCTAGTCTTGTAACTCAACTCCAGCGGTCCCTTCTAGCCAACATTCGTCTCCCTTACCTGATGAACATTCTTTGGTAAATCCCTAGTGTACTTCGCTTTACCAACACTAAACCCTAACTCTAACTCTCATCTATTGTTGGCATTTCCTAGGGTTTTGGCTTCATTCAGAAGTTCCTCCGATCAGTTTACGGGTCTCCTGATCAACACGTGTGCATGTTCAGTCCACGAGATCTTCATTCAAAATAGGATCGTAGTCTATCGACGATTATGGCTCCTAACTAATACTCTTGGCCTTGTGCATATCTCATTACATGATCATTTGCTTCATTGTTACTAATCATATTGTTGATGCATTCATGCATACATATAGAACCAAACGTAGGAATGATGAGGCTAGTCAAGGTCCATCTAGTGTTTCTTCTAAGGGAAAGAGCTCTAGTGAGCACCCTAATTCATTTAATCATTTCCGCTCGATACCTACATGCAAAATTCTTTAGCGATCAGTGTCCTGATATCTTAGAAATTATCGTTCATTATAAATTAGAAAAACTTATGTATTATGATAATCCTATGCATCTTGAATTAGTGGCCGAATTCTATGATAACATGCATTTTGTTAGTGATGGTCCGGTGTATCGAACTTGCGTAGCCAAACGCGATCTCGACTTCACACCAAACATCTGGAGGTCATTTTTAATTTGTTGTCTGACCGACAACAACTTTGTGCTCTATCATACATGTAGAGAGCCTCTTCTAGATCTCTTTGCCCATTTGACCCTAAACATCATGTTCGAGCACTTTTAGCATCGGTCTGGACCTTTGAACAAGAAAATTTTCTCTGCTCAAGGCCTATCAGCTCCTAACAATGTCCTTTACAAAGTCATTGTTGGATGCATATTACCGATAGTCACTCGTGCTCTAGCCTATGCGAGGCCAAGTCATATGTTTTTGTTGTATGCATTCCATCATCGGTTAGATGTAGATGTGGGTCTAAACATGTTTCATTGCATTGTGCATTACACCAAACCCATCCAGAAAAAGCTCAACATGCCTTTTCCGCACCACATTACCTGTTATATCTAAGAGATGTCCTAAGACAATCGCCTTATGGTTTGTATATATTTATCAGATAAATAAAAATTTACTATTTGAGTGTGCATATTTTGTGTATATGATTGGATCTTAAAATCACTTACTGAATGTCCGCAATACGATTCATAGCATGAGAGAACTTGTGATTGGATTGCAACTAGTAAACATCTCTACATATGTAATTATGAATGTATTGAAATCTTCCCTCGTCAACGAATTAATGTGTTCGGACATTGATTTAGTGGGACTAGCATGCGTTATACTCTTTTGGTTTAAACAAGTAGCTGTTCCTCACTAGATGGAGACATTGGGATGTCGAGAATTAAACGTGGATGTTAGTTATGGTAACTAGTTTATCAGAGTAACATACTGTAAAACTTCATATGGTTCTCTACATATATATATAGATATGTCAATGAAAATCTTACTGCAACTCAAGTGCAAGTTTTCTTCGACTTGAGGTATTCAAGTCACCTTAGTCATGAAGACTTATACTTTGACATCCTAAGTAAGCATCTCCTTGGAGGTGTAGCCCTGGGATGATTTGGTATAAGTCAAAGTGTCCGAAGGTGTTTGGATAGCTCACAGAGGATTCATCGCTCCTTGTAAAGAGATGTATATCCTATGGCCGCTTGTCAGGATTATTACTTAAAGTTTTTGACCAAAGTATCATGTGTTAAGAGTATTATACTCTTGGACACATGTACGAATAATTTGAATCTATAGGATGAGTAAGTATTACTTGGGCTAGGTGTGACGTAGTCAGCCTAGTGGGGACAGACACTTAGATCATATCCTGAACCAAGTGGGTATAAGACGAATGAAAGGAACAAGCACGACTCACTGTACCTACTGAAAGGTTTCAGAAGATATTCTGGGATCAACCGTTGATTGTTTGATTAATTGGGGATCATGATGTACTACTAGGTGTCACTCATGATCGATCCATGATTAATGGTTAATTATGGACGACCAAAATAAATCAAAAACCTATTAGGTCACATGCACTATGAGTTTATCCGAAAGATTTAAAATGAGTTTGAGAATTAGATTCTCAGATCGAGAGAGACTAAGTATGTTCGGACCAGACGAAGGGCAAAAATGAAGATAAGAGTGGCGCAACGGACGTGTGAATGTGCCACGTCTTTTGAAGATGAGTTAGACCATCTTTGGTTTAATTATAAATCAAAATTGGTTTGATTTTTAATTAAGAGAGTTGTGGTTTTGAATCAAACCAAAAGCTTAATGGGTTAAGTTTTGGTTAAGAAAATTAGGTCGAATTTAGACTTTCTAATCCAATCCATCTAAGGGGATCTATATATTGATATAGAAGAGAGAAAAACATAACATAATTCATTAATTTTGTGATTGTGTTTTGGAAACCTAATTCTCTCCTCTCCCTCACCTCTCTTGTGCTGCCGACCACAAGCCACCAAGGAGACTTGTTCTCCTTGGTCCTCCGGCCACCACCACCCTTCGACCAACACCCCTCCCGCCGGTTAGAAGGTCTCCGGAGGTGTTCCCTCCGGCCGTTGGAGCGTCACCGAGCAAACAAAGACCGGGTGGACAAAATAGGCGGATAGATTTTGTCCGCCCGCTGTTCAGCCCCTTCTCGGCCTCCTTTTGCCCCATTTTTGACAAGCAAACATTGCTACCGAATACCAAACATCTAGGGGTACTTGTTACCTCTTCGTCAGCGAAATTTGGATGTTGGAAAGCTTCGGGAAGACCTGTTCACAATGGATTTTATGAGTAGACAACGAACTATTTTTCCGATTGCTATCTTGTGTTTGTGTCGTTTGGTTTCATACGCTACTAGACACTAAACCTCATCTTCATATGCAAGGCTAGTACCTTTCGCGAGGATGAAACTCGTGACTTCGGAAGTCATCTTGAAGATCACTTGGCGTGGATACGAATAGAGGCGAAGCTTCGAGAGCATCGCTTGGTTGATGTCATTTCTTCTTCGCGTCATCCGTCAGGTATACCTAGCGTAAATTTACTTTCCATAAAATTTTAATATGCGATCATGCCTAACATATTGTATCCTTGCATGAGTGTGGTGTGTGTGATGTAATAAATTAGTTTATTATATTATTTTTATTTACTACTGCGCATGTTTACGAAACGTGTTTTAGCACGAACCTACGTCGGGCTTCCCCAACAATTACATCATGGCTTGCATCATTAGGCATTGATGTTACTAGGGACATGACCAACATCAAACCTTTGACTGAGTATGGTCAGATTGGACTGCGAAATTTTTCTTTAGCTGGGATGAGGGAGGGCTTCGAGACTGTGGTATGGGAGTCCGATCATGATGATCACTTTTTTTTTATCAAAGGTAAATATATAGATCGAAAAGGGACATACATAACCAATGACACCATCGGTTCCCGCTCGTCATGTCCGAACAAATGCCAGATTAGATGGGAGGCTCGTGGTGCCAACTAGTGAGTTGGTGCCTTACACGAGGTTTGGCATCGAACACATGGGTTGGTGCCTGTCAAAGCACCCAACCGACATCACAATCAACCATACACACAAACCCAATACAACCACAAGTCAAACACAACATACACCTCTCACACCGATCTCACACATCGATGTACACCGTCACGACTCAAGCAATGATATCGGTCTCAGCATCTCCTCCATAGCTAGCCACATTGTCCTGGCTTCCTCTCATGCCTCTAGCCATCTCCGCTGATCCGTACACGGCCTCCAAGTGTAGAAGAACTCAATGGTAGATTTGTTGCGCCCAGCCCCCTTTGCACCATACTGTTCTGTGATTTCTGCATGATTCTGATCATGATGATCATGCTGATGAGCTTGGTGGTGAGGCCGAGGTGGTCGCACCATGTTTGCCATCATCGGCGACCACACATGATGATTATGATGACTCCTCCATGGATCGAGATGATCGCTTGGAGGCGGTTGTTGAGTCCCTCAATAAGCGATTCGAGGAGATGCTCATGGATCATGACCTTGAGATGACTGAGATGCGTACGAAGCTTACGGATATTAGGCAACGCTAGATTGACATCTAGATGAGCATTGTTTCTTTGCATGATCTGGTGCCTCATGGATGTTGAGTCATCCTCCTCCACCACCACCTCCTACCGGTGATGCGACCGGTGCTAATGAGTCTCCGCCCATGGACTTCGACTAGGTGTCACATGTTTTGATTGATGTATAAATATGGGTTCACCTAGTACTTTGTGTATTGACATTGCACCTACTGTGTGCTAACTTATATGATTGTACCTTGCAAGATACATTTTGTATGACTGTTATGTTTTATGTTGTTCTTTTATGATTAATATGTGACTTGCTAATTATTATTTATTGCTCTTGTCTTGTGTGCATCTATGTTTTGATTGTTATGCGTTATCACATGTTTGTTTTGGTTGATTGTATGGGGGGAGTGCTCCATCTTATATGCACTGTTTGATATGTGTGTTGTGTGGTGGAGTACCCCATCTCATATGTTTTGTTTGCATATGTTATGCGGGGAAGTGTCCCGTATTGAAAATTATTCATGTTGTGCCACAGAGTGTTTTGTACTCTTGCACAATGCAATGGTTAAGGGGGAGGTTATCCTCGATATGTTTTCATAATGAAATTACCATGGTGTTATATTATCTCTAATTCATATCCTTCTTGTGTTGATTTATATTGTTTTGATATTTGTCAAAAGGGGAGATTATGTGCTCTAAGCTTAAAGAATTGTCAAATATCAATAAGGGGGAGATTGTTAATGCAATCATGCCCAAGAATTATAGTTTTGATGTTTGACATCATTCAAATTAGAGCACAAATAAAAAGAGATCTAAAATGTGTATTAAGTGTCCAAGAAGTTCTTGTAGATCAGAAAGTCAAATGCAAGACAAGTGAAGTCCATGAAGGTCGTGGACCAGATTCTTGGCAGGAGGAAGCCCTTGTAGGTTAGATGCCCAGATGCAAGGCAAGTGAAGTCCAAGAAGGTCGAGGATCAAATTCTTGGCAAGAGAAAAAAATTTCAAGCAGATCAGATGCGCAAGTGGATGAAGATTTGAAGGCAAGGATGTGTCAAAAGTTCAGAGAACAAGAGATTCATCTAGCATGAGGTAATGGGGACACAAGGGTAGAAAACTCTTAGGCTAATTCGATCATTTGAATGACCAAAAACTATCATCAGTCGATTGATCATGAGATTCATTCGACTGATAATGAGTCAAATGGAAATAAATATCAATCGACTGATATGTTGTAAAACCTCTGTTTAGGTTTAATTCTGCATATCAGTCGACTGATTCTGATATCAGTCGAATTGATCCAGTCTCAGAAGTGAATTGATTTGACTGATCAGAGAATCGATTCGACTGGTGTTGTTTCTGAAGTGAACATAAATAAATCGATTCGACTGATCAGGGTAATAATCGACTATTGTTTCTGAAGCGAACAGAAGAGAATCGATTTGATTGATCACTTGATCAGCCTAATCAGTCGATTGATTTACAAATTGATTTGACTGATATTTGAAAAATTGACAAAAATTAGACAGAATTTTAGAAGGTTCAGAAGCCATTATTTGGTCGACAATCGAATCAATCCACTGTATGGGAAATCAATCGAACGGATTTTAGAAAAAGATGAGCTAATATAAAAGGAGAAAGTTAGCCATTGCAGGGTTACTTTTCATACTCTAAGCTCCAAGTTTTTGTGCTCAAGCGAAAAATAAGCTCTCTGGTGCTCTACTACTCAACTTGGAGCAATCTTTTAAAGAAGAGGAAGCTAAACTCTATACATCATTGTAAAAGTTCTCTTCTTCCCTATTTTTCTGCTATTACTATTGTAATCCTAGTGTAAGAATGTTTCTCCGCCTTTGGATTTGGTTCGAGAAGGAGAAGACTTAGTGGAAGTGGATAGCTCGGAGTGGACCCTTGGATTAGTCGCCTCAAGGAGGCGAATACCAAATAAATCGAAGGTGTTAGCGTCTTGTTTGTACTTTGCTTTAAGTTTCCGCTGCAACATCCAAATTGAACAAGCAAAGAGAGTTATTCACCCTCCTTTAGTTCTCATGGTCCTAATAGAAATTGGGTAGTTTAGATTCATGAAGTAGTTTTGTAAAAACATGGACCTAATTTATTCATTATTTGGAAAACCAAGGCATGTAGGAAATCAAAAGGGTCCATGGAATAGAGTAGAGGATTATATGCCCCACGGGCGTGAATGGTGCAACGGTGAAGGTATAATGGGGATTCTCAGAGTGCCACGGTTTTATCCTCTATTGAGACATATTTGACGCTGAATTTAGTGGAAACTTGGGTTGGGAAGTCGTGGGCTGAAATACTTACAAGTAGAGTACTGATTCAACATTGGATGATCTTATAGGGACGACGAAGACTACAGGGGTTGGCTGCCGATGACTTGACTTGTTGTGCTTCCGTTATTTACCTTTGGGATCAGTGGAAAACTTCTATGGGGCTAAGTCGATCGTCTGCAAGATTAATTAAATAGTAAGAACTGGACACCTGAGTTATAAAAAAAAATAGAGGTTTATATTTGAGATTTCGATAGTTTGAGTTCATATAAAAGTTTTGACAAAACTACTATGTAAGTATAAATTAGAAAAGGAAGACATTGTATGAGCCTAAGGGGCTTGGGAACATAATAAAGGTCCATATTTGAGATTTAGACATTTTTGGCTCATGTAGTAGTTTTAGTAAACTTGTTATGTGGATCTAAATTATTCATTATTTGAAAAAAAAAAGGCGTCGTATGAGTCCAAAGGATTTAGGTAACAAAGTAAGGGTTAGGTTCATATTTGATATTTGGGCAGTTTAAGTCAATGTAATAATTTTGATAAAACTAATATATAGACTTAAATAGGTTTAAATTAAAAAAATAAAGGTATAGTATGATTCCAAAGAGTCCACAAACACACTATGGGTTTATATTTGAAATTTGGACAATTTATGTCCATGTAGCAATTTTGATAAAACTATTATATGTATCTAAATTATTTAAAATTGAAAAAAAGGAAGACATTGTATGAGTCCGAAGGGTATATGTGGCAAAAGGTGATTTACTCATCCTAAATATCTTTTATCGTCGGTTCCATAGTGAGATGAAGGGAGTAAATCATGGTGACCGGGCAACCTCTCAAGGTGGGAGGAATTTTATTCCCCAAGGGATCATTCATTCAGGGATTCGATCTATGCTCTTATGTGATAATCTACTACTGAAGTATTAACTCGACTATATCCGTAAAGGTGAGTCCAAAGGGTATATGAAACACAAGGGATTATTATTTAGATCCATATAATAATTTTGTAAAAACTACATGAACTCAAACTATTTAAAACTATATATATACTGTATTGTTATCCTGTGCACCATTTAGGGGTTGAGTCATAGTGCTTAAGCTAAAATAAATTCAAATCAAAAATAAATTTTAGGTGCACATAGAAGTGTGCACGGGAGGTGAGCAGGATATATATATATATATATATATATATGTTATCCTGCTCACCTTTCCGTGTGTACGAATGATAATTTTTTATTTTTTAAATTTTTTTTATAGCAAAGGGTTAAGAATTTGAGACTTAGTCTTTAGGAATTAGAGTTTAAGTTATAATATTCAAGTTAAAGAAAATTTTAAAAAATACCAAAAATAAATAAATAAAAATTTACACATAGTACATATGGAGGTGCGCACGGAAGATGAGCAGGATAACATTCCCCCCTCTATATATATAAAGCCACATACTCATCAATATTTGTGGAACCAATTAAGGTTTGACATTTCTCCCAATCACCGAGGAGTTGGTTCCCAAGTAAGATGTTGTTAAATATGATAACTAAAATTAATAAAATATTATGCATTGACTGAGAAATAAGTTTAAAATAATTTTTGGAGATTTTTTAAAAATTTTGAGGATTTAATCGGAGCCATTTGGAGGAATTCACGGGGATATAAGTAACATGCTTTTGGAAGGTCGGTTTGGAATATCAAATAAGTTGGGAGTTGATTAAATTGATTAAACCCTAAGTTGAAATTAATTGACCTAAGTTAAGATTAAATCAACCTAAGGTTACAATTCATTAACCTAAGTCTATATTTATTAAACTTAAGTTCTTATTTTATTTCTCCATTTTTATTTCCTTCTCTTGATTTCTTTTCTCACGCGCGATGCTCTATTCTTCTTCCTTGATACCGAGCCTCCTCCTCCTTCTTCTCTCCTCTTCTCCGACCACAACCGCCGACGCTATCAATCCACCGTCGACCTTCACCTACCCATGCCCCTCTCCCTTTTCTCTTCACAAGAGCAGCTGATGCTCTATTGTCACCGACGCCGAAGTGCGGAGAGGGTGCCGGAGAGGCCAACCGTGTTTGGAGATCCCAAGTTCTTCTCACGTTTAGCTAGCCACTAGAGCTGCTCCTCCTCATCTCCGGCCAGCCGCAGCTAGCCTCCCCCATCAGCCGCAGTCGGCCGCAGCCGATGTTGCCCTCATCGTCGGCTGTCACGGGCCACATCCACAGAGAGCACGACCGGAGAATCTAGGTCCCCTTTCCTCGTTCTTTCTGGAAATCAACTCTCGATCTCTCTGTTGCAACCAAAATTTGCTAGATCTAGGTCGAGATTGTCTCTGGCTAGGTCATTTGATCCGGTCACCGGGGTCGCCTCTTCTAATACCTCACTATCGGCGACCAGATTGAGGTTAGATCCAAAACCCCAGCTATCCAAGCTCCATCCAGATGGTGCACCTAGGGCAAATTCGATTTGTTTCGGTCATGTAGTGCTACCGACCATTCCATTTCTCCAATTCGGCCAACCCTATGCTCCAATACAGCCATCACTAATAAGAAGTAAGAGTTTATCAATGATGTTTGGTATGAGCTAGCAATTTGATTGAGGGATGGACTTTAATTTATAATCATTTCAGGGAGAAAACTCCTATTTCGGCCAGATTTATTGTTCCAGCCAGTGCCAGTGTTGTTTGGAACCATTTTTAGCCACCCAAGCCAGCCGATAACCCATCATCAGCAGGTATGATGTGTTGATGAATTTAGTATATGTGTTGGTTGGATTATTGGTCAATTCTTTGATATTGGGATTGATTCATGTGAATGGGTAATCGGTTTGAATGAAGGATTTGTTGTAGTAATATGGTTGTGATCATGTTGATGGATTGTGGTTTGGTTTGTTTGTGTAGATAGATTGTGAAGATTTTGATCATCTTGAGAATATATGTATGTAGATATGTTGTAATTGAATTGGAGTATAATATGTTCATATTTGTGTAGATGTGTTATTAATTGATTGGATGCTAGGTTGATGTAGCTAAATACAGGATTTGTAATAAATGGATTGGTGAATATGACTTGGTTAGTTATGGTGTGTTTTGATTAGAGTTCAAAGGAATTATGTATTCGTTTGGGGTGAAGAGAAATTGTTCATGCTAGAATATATGCATGAATTTGAAATATGTGGATGTGGATTGTGTGTTAGAATTAAAAGGAGGAAGATGAAATGTAGATAAGGTTGTTATGTTGTGTGTATTATTAAATTTAGCATTGGTATAGTTGGTTGTGCTTGTTTAGTTACATCTTGAGATTTATGGATGTAACGATACCATCTTTATTAGGGTTATGAGGTTGAAAGAACTCTTGTTCATAAGCCTTATAACTAACTCTAGATGTGGTTGGGTTGAACCAATTAGGGTTTCCTAATCGATTTAGGATGTGTTTTAATTATTAGATTAAGTGTAGAACTCAATTTTAATTTGATTTTCTTTGACGCAGGATACTAATTTGTGACGAGTACCTGGACTTGAGGAATTTTTCATCATGACCTAATTGGAGGCGGGTATTTCTTGCTTGATTTCTATTATAGTTATTGATCTTGGTGCATAATATGTTTAGATTGATATAGTAGCTGTGTTATCTTAACTCTATTCACTTGCCATGTGATATTGATACTCTTCTGCTTGTACCTTAAGATGCTCATTTTATATCTATATAGTCTCTTTGTTTTCATATATGTAGTGTGTACACGTGTGTGGTGTGCCCAATAAAAGCATGTTATGTTTTGGGTACTCTTATAATCATTTGACATGCGTGTGTCATGTGTATATGATGATGAGTTAGTATCAAATTATTCATGTCATGTAGCGTTATACCCGAGTGTGGTGTATTCACATGTTATGATCATGTAGTGATAGATACATGTGTTGCATGCATTTATACATACTTGACAGCTTTTGATTCATTTATGTCATATGGTTATAGATGTGGACACGTGTGTAACATGTACCAGATGTTGATGTTTCATAGTTATAGATTTCATATATGATTTGTAGTCATTTACATGCATATGGTGTGTGGTATGATTAACATGTTTTCATGGATGTAGTTGAGTACATTTGTGTAGTTAGACATATGTGATGGTAGATTTACTTGTCTATCTACCACCACGATGTTGCATGTATGCTATCGACTATGTCTCCCATTAGGTTGGTGGAGTGAGTCGTAGCATCAATGATGCATGTATGCTAGCGATCAGGGCTCCCTCGGGTGTGAGCTAGTTGTGGTATCACAGACATGCATGTATGCTATCGGCTATGTCTCTCATTGAGTTGATTGAGTGAGTCATAGCATCACGATATTGCATGTATGCTATCAGCTATGTCTCCCATTGAGTTGGTTGAGTGAGCCGTAGCATCACGATATTACATGTATGTTATCGACTATGTCTCCCATTAGGTTGGTTGAGTGAGTCGTAGCATCCCGATGTTGTATTGCATCCTATCGGCTATGTCTCCCATTCAGTTTGTTGAGTGAGTCATAGCATTGGTGATACATGTACTATCAATCAGGGCTCCCTTCGGGTGTGAGCTAGTCGTAGACATGCTACTATCTAGGTTATTATATCTTGGCTGCCCACAAGGTCATACATGGTAGAGAGTTTCCAGCAGCCTGTAGCTAGATAGTTACCTCGTGTCTGCCCATGAGGCCATTCATGGTAAAGAGTTTCTCCTGCAGACAGGGACACTAACATTTATGGATTGCTCACGAGTATCGTGGTAGATCATTTCTCTCGAACTCCACAGCTGACGAGCTAGGTGTCTTGGTCATTTGTATACCCTGTGGTGGAGCATTGCTCCCACATAAGAGACTCCAATTATTGATATTGTTATCGATATACACATATGAAATTCTGAACTTATGCTGATTATTGATGGTACATGCATAGGAGATGTTGTACTTATATTGATTATTGAGGGTACATGTATTTGACATGCTATACATATGTTCTTTGTTACTGGCACTACTCACGATATTATGTGCATTTGAGTAGGGTGCTTGTTGTAGTAGTGACATACGAGTTGTCTTCATACAATTGTGAGTATATTCTTCTTCGAGACTGTATACCTTGAATTTTGATATATCTTTGAGTTACTGTACTTGTTATTATTCATGCACTATCTATCTTATACCCGCTGAGTATTCCTTTGTACTCACCACCCCTGTCTTCTATTGTTGTTTCCTTGTTAGTAGGTTTATGTTGATTGGGTCACTTGGAGGATGCTGCCCGCGCCGTCCCCTTTCACATTGAGCCTCGAATTGTTTCCGTTTCATTTCGATTTGCTTTAGCTTCCATATTTGTTTATTTACACTGGCATTGTATTAATTAATTCATATTTCGACATTCAGCTTTTATGTGGTTATGTATTCGGAGTGTTAAGTCGAGACGGCTCGCAGTCAACTTTTTTGGATTTTATGAGTGGGGTGGACCTCCTAGTATTTTTGTATTTTGTTGGATTTTCTTATACACTGCATGATTGTGCATACCCGGGTAGGGTATTATATCTCTTATACACTGCGTGGTTGTGATTACCCGGGTAGGGTATGATAATATTTTATCTGTGTTGTGGTTGTGTAACCAAAACTGTGATTGTTACAAGGGGAGTGTTGTTCGTTTTTCAACAGATAAGTATACTCTCAGGGTGAATCCTAGATTCGTCCTAAATTTTTTTATCAACAGTTTTCAGTCAAATTTTTTTAATTTTTAAATTTTTGATTATATGTGACAAATACGTGGATCCGTCGTCAATTCTAGGACGAAATATAAAATGTCAAAATAATATATTATTTAAATGCTATTTTTTGGTTTTATTTATTATTTTATCATTTTAATTTTAAGTTTTAAAAAATAAAATGAAAAATTGGGGACAAAAACTAAATTCATCCCCAATTTGGGGATGAAAAAAAATTTCATCGCCAATTTGGGGACGAATTTGGTGACAAATTTTTTTTTTGTCACCATATACCCTAAATAATCAAATCACAGTCGATCCCCCACTTGCCCTAGATCTGATTTCTCTAGCTCTCAGCGACAGCGGCTACGCAATTTCTCTTGGTGACGATCTCCAAACCGGTAAGCTCTCTCCCCCTTCCTCTCATCAGCTGGGAACACCATTTTTCTTTCTTTCTGTTCTATTCTATTCTATATTTTTTAATGGAAGAATGGGACGATCGATCGAGTTTGCTGAACAAACGAGTGAGTGGAAGTTGGTGGTGATGAAGAATGGGGAAGATAAGAACACGGACATCTAATTAAAGGCTCACTAGCTCTTCTTGTTCTCCTCTGCTTTACCTTTTGAATGCTTCTGAAGTTTCTAGAGATCCCGTACCAATTCAGTCGATTGATAATGCTTTGATTATTTTTTTTGTTTATTGTTTATGACTTTACAAATGATTTGCTTGTAATTATAGTCAAATTGTAATGTTTTTAAAACTATTGATTATAACTGAATTTAAGTGGATCCATCTAATGAGCTCAATCAAGTCAATGCTTAGTCTTTCAACCAATTGATCCATCAGATCCATAGTTACTAAATGATCAAAATATTTTCAATTGTTAGAGCTTTAAATGATCTTGTTTGTAGTTTTTAATATGTCATATTAAACACATAAAAATCTATTATTCTCTCCACAATTAAAAAAAGTCTTCTCACAAATCTCAAATCTCATTGTTAATTAATTATTGGACTCACCCACGTGGTTAATTTGAAGAGAAAAAAATACCTTTGAATTTTCACTAAAAATCTCAAATCTCAAATCTCATGCCCACGATGGTTCAAATTCTTAAATAGAATGCAAAGATTGGTTTATGAATTTGTTTGGGAAAGAACCATCTCAATTCCTAAGATTTTGGCAATCAATTTTCAAATATCGTCAGGGAGGGGCTATGGCAGTTAGCCAACATATCCTTGATTGATTCACTCTCTTAAGCAAGCCTTACATGTATTAAAATTCAGTAAAAATAAATGGAACAGTAGGTGCCATAATTCCTTAGTTATCTGAATCCTCATTGATTTTTTAGAAGTGGTGGCAAGTGCCTAAGTTTGATCATTGAGTCTGACCTCTTCATTTGTATGCATGTGAATTAATTATTTATTAAATATTAGTATACTATTTAATTTTTATGTGTAGTATGTTTTATTAATGTTTTAATAAATTGGAAACAGACAAAATACAGAATGAAAGGAGTTGGATGTATAAAAAGAATTTACCTGAATGTCAGAGTTTAACTGATAAGTTCATGACTGGGTTGGAACAATTTTTAAATTCTGCATCAAGTAATGTTAAGTATATGGATGTCAGTAAGATAAGGTGTCCATGTAGAAAGTATCACAATGATAAATTTTTACAGTCTAGTAAAGTTTCAGAACATCTTTATAAATTTGATTTTACTGCGAATTACTATAATTGGACATGTCATGGTGAACCATTCATATCTGATGAATATTATGAATACAACATACAAGTCTCTGTTAGTGGAGATTAGAGTTATTATAATCAATTAAATCCATATCAGAGGATGATATTTGATGCAGCGAGTCCGAATTTGATTTCCGAACCACATGGTGTAAGTTCTAGTTGTCCTCTAATAGTTGAGCAAATGTTTACTACTTATGCATCACCGTTGAAAGAGGTACAAGTACCAGGTGTTGATGAAAATGTGAATAATGAAGCATATCTTCAATTTCAGGAAGTTTTGAGTGCTACAGATAAACCATTGTAGGTTGGTTGTGACACTCTTACTCAATTATCTCTCACTGCAAGACTTTTGAATGTCAAGGCAGAGCGTAATGTGTCGCAAGATTGTTTTAATGATTTTATTCAAGTTATTGGAGAGGCATTGTCGCGTGATCACATATTGCCTCCTGATTTTTACAGTATGAAATCACTTGTGAAATAATTAGGTCTTCCTATGGAAAGAATTGATGTTTATAGAGATGATTGTATGTTATATTGGGGAGCAGATGAAGATGCAGATGTTTATAAATTTTGTAATCAAGCTAGGTACAAGACCACCAGAAGGAGTGAACAATGACGTAAATTATACAGTCAGTTATTTTATTTGCCTTTAACTCCTAGGTTACAAAGGTTTTATGCATCAAAGGTCACTGCTGAACATATGACTTGACATGCAAATCATCAAACAGAAAAGAGGCTAATGTGTCATCCATCAGATACAGAGGCTTTGGAAATTTTTTTATAGAACATATCCTGAATTTGCGAATGAAATTCGAAACATTAGGTTATGTCTCTGTGCTGATGGATGTGCACCATTTGGCAAAATCATAAAAAATTATTCTTGTTAGTTAGTTATCTTAACTCCGTTTAATCTTTCACCTAGATGTGCATGAAAACACCCTATATGTTTTTAACATTGGTTCTGCCTGTCCCATAAAATCCAAAGAAGTTAATAGATGTTTATATGCAACCACTAATTGTTGAGTTAAAACAACTATGTGATGAAGGTTTTCCTACCTATGATGTTCATACTAATCAAATATTTGTAATAAATGCTGCTCTTCTTTGGATCATAAATAACTTTCTGGCTTATGGTATGCTATCAGGATGGAGTACCACTGAGATCTTAGGATGTCTAATATGTATGGAGAGATCAAAGGCAATTAGATTGAAACATGGAAAAAAATTCGAGTTATTTTGATTGTCATAGATAATTTTTACCCCAAATCATAATTTCAGAAGGAATAAAGAAGAATTCATTAACAATAGAATTGAAAGAACAGCTCCGCCATTGAGATTAATAGGTGAACTGATTTGGTACAAAGTGCTTAACTTTTCATCTATTATTGAAGAGCCACATTGTACAGCATATGAATATGGAAGTACATATAAATGAACTAAACAGAGTATATTTTGAGATTTATCGTATTGAAAATGTCACACCCCGGAAGTACACATGCCCGTAGATACGGACGATACTTCCTAGTGACAATTGCAGATACAATATGGTACGAGTCCATAAAACTCAAACCATAACACAACCACGCAGAATAGGTAATACAAACCAAAC
>JBBUKS010000104.1:981585-995067 GCA_038050645.1 Hedychium gardnerianum | reverse complement strand
TATATGGTCCCACACCAAGCTAACTTATTTATCTTACTGAATCATCGTTATCCGGGTTACAAGTAACTGATTTAAGTTGAGTTGTCGAGTTGTCGACTTGCCGAACTGATCCAAGTTACTGATTTACCGAGCTGATTCGAGTTGTCGACCTGCTGATTTGTTGAACTGCTTGAGCGCTAGAATACCTGAGGAATCGAAAGCACTGAACTCGAGACCAAGTGCCCCGTCTCTTAGTCACTCGGAAGCTGACGACTCAAAAGCTTGAACTGAGTTAAGTGTGGATTTTTAGTTTGAGTGTCCCGGCTTTCGATCACTCGGAAGATGAGGACTCAGGAGCTCGAACCCGAGTTCGTTTGGATCTTTATACGGATTGAGACTTACAATAACAGATAGTTATAAAGGGGTACGGTGCGTCCTTTAGTGATGTGCGTCCCTTGGATGGTGAGGTGTGTTCCTTAGGTCCCTTGCACCCCTTCTCACCTTATATAAGGGAGGCGATGTTATTCTCTACTGGATCATCTGTTTTACTCTATTTTCCTTCAAATTTGACTAAAGTATAGAAAGAGTCTTATTGAGCAATTCCTGGAGATGTAACGGAACCTCGTACGTGTCACGTAGGGTCCAAAATCAAACTGAGCTAGTAGTCAAAATCAAGAGGACCCATAAAGTGTCCAAAGGGGAAACAAGCCTCATCAAACCAGTTTGTCTCCGAAAGACTCATGTTTAATGAGGCAAAATTTCTCTCAGCCTCAGCTACTATCTCAGGCAGCAAATTTTTTCTGTCTTAGTCACAGAATCTCTTTCAGTCTCAGCTACTATCTTAGATAACAAACTCTCTCTGTCTCAGTCATAGAATCTCGCTCAATCTTAGCTACTATCTCAGGCAACAACCCCTCTTTATCACTCAGTCTTAGCTACCGTCTTAGGTAGCAAACTCTCTCAGTTTCAGTCAGAGAAACTCTTTCAGTCTCAGCCACTGTCTCAGGCAACAAACTCTCTCTATCTCAGTCATAGAATCTCTCTCAGTCTCAGCTACTATCTCAGACAACAACCTCTCTTTGTCGCAGTCATCGAATCTCTCAGTCTCAGCTACTGTCTCAGGCAGCCAACTATCTCTGTCTTAGTCACAGAATCTCTCTCAGTCTCAGTGACTGTCTCAGACAGCAAACTCTCTATGTCTCAGGCATAAATTCTCTCTCAGTCTTAGCTACTGTCTCAAGCAATAACCTCTCTCAATCTTAGCTATTGTCTCAGGTAGCAAACTCTCAGTCTCAATCACAAAAACTCTATCAGTCTCAGCTACTGTCTCAGGTAGCAAACTCTCTCTGTCTCAGACATAGATTCTCTCTCAGTCTCAACTACTGTCTCAGTCACAGAGTCTCTATCAATCTCAGCTACTATCTCAGACAACAAACTCTCTCTATCTTAATCACAGAAACTATTTCAGTCTCAGCTACTGTCTCAGGCAACAAACTCTTTTGTCTCAATCATAGAATCTCTCTCAATCTCAGCTACTATCTCAAGCAACAACCTCTCTCTGTCGCAGTCACCAAATCTCGCTCAGTTTCAGCTACTGTCTCAGGCATCAAACTCTCTCTATCTCAGTCACAGAATCTAGCTCAGTCTGAGCTACTGTCTCAGGCAGCAAACTCTCTCTATCTCAGTCACAAAATATCTTTCAGTCTCAGCCATTGTCTTAGGCAACAAACTCTCTCTGTTTCAATCATAGAATCTCTTTTAGTCTCAGATACTGTCTCATGCAACAAACTCTCTTTATCTAAGTCACATAATCTCTCTCAGTCTTAACTACTATCTCAGGCAGCAAACTCTTTCTATCACAGTCACCGAATCTCTCTCAGTCTTAGCTATTGTCCTAGGCAGCAAACTCTCTTGGTCTCAGTTACAAAATCTCTCTCAGTCTCAATAACTATTTAGTAGTAGTCTCGGCAATTGAATCATCTTTTCGATTATCTCCCAGGTCACTCCACATCGACATCGCCTTTGCCATCCTCAAAGTAGGCCTATGCCCTATAACAAATTCTCTGACAATGATAAGAAATATTCTCAGACGCGTGACATCCTAGGAATGGATGGGTGGTTATGGGGTTATCAGATCTGGTCCCCTATATACTCTCCTACGAACACATGGTGCTAGACGGGTGGAGAGGCGGCTAACAACGATCGGATCTGGTCCCCTCAGTGGCTCTCACTATGATGATACTATAGCTGACGTGGAGATGCTCTGCTGGTAGACATATATATACTCACGAAGGTATAGACAAGGAGTCTAATTTTTTCTCTTCCCAACTTTACAAGGTTATATTCCTTTACATCATCTACTTCCTTCCACATCTTTTACCTAAAGGAACCCTAACTTAAGCGTTAGAGTGGCCTGTCGGGATCCATCCTGGGCGCTATTCTAACCCTTCTTTTGAGCGTATCTCAGGTCCTTCCAACCCTCCCTACCGACGACCTTCAGAGAACGCGCACATCAGCTAGTTCGTTGACTGGTGGCTTGACTATCCACAGTATTTGACCGAAATAAATTGGCGCTGACTATGAAAAATCTGAGCCAAGATGCTATGATAGTTAACACTAGAAGAACTGCTGACAACCGTGACTCCGAGGAGGAGAAAAACCATGGTGGAGCAGCATCCCTCACACAAGAGGATGTGAATGAAATGATATCCAAGGCGTTGCAAGAATTCCTGCAGCAACACTCGTTTCTACAACACCCACTGGTGGGAGGTCTTGCTCTTGGTGTCGGTGCACCCCTTCCCATGAGGAAAACCCCACCAGCTGTGGTCTTAATCAACAGGGCCATTGAACTTCCAAAAGAAGATTCACTTGAATTAAGAGTAGGATAAATGTTGCCACATGACTAGAGTTGTCAATTTGGGTTAGGCCCGTTGGGTTGACCTGCCCGCCAAATAATTTAAGTGAGTTAAGTTGAAATTTTTTCAACCCATTTTAAGGATGGTCCAGGTAGGCCAATCCATGCGGGTCGCGGGTCTAAGCGAGCTCGGGTTGGCCCTTAGGTTGAGAAAAAAATTCAAATAGAAAAATTAAAATAAATCCAACGGTTGAGAATTGAGATGGTTCCGAAGTTAAACCAAGCGTCGAACTTGATGAACTCGATTTCAAATCCCTTCCTCTCTCTCGTAAAAGTAAAAAAGTAAAACCCTATCCCAATTCCCGTGATCTTGTCTTGTGTCGCCGTGTTCCCACTCCCCATTAGCCTCTATGACTCTGCGCGATGGACCGATGACTCCTCATTCCTCAGTCCTCACCTTCGGCCAAGACAGAGTGGAACACAACTTAGCATGTCATCACATTTGCGCACCGCATCGATCTCGTCTGATGTCTCCACGTCTTTGAACCAAGGAAGACACAAAGTCCTGCACTTCCTTGGATCACTAAACGCCCCAATCACTGCCGCCCTTTTCCATTATCTACTCCAGCTCTTCTCCTGCATTGCTCCGGTTCTAGGGTTCCTCTGTTGCGTCCTGCGATTTATTGAGGTGAGATTTTTTATTTCCTTTCTATGTTTGTGGTTTGCAAGACATTTTAGTTTCTGCTGTGACGTTGTCGTTGCTACTGAACTTGGTCACATCTCATATGCTAGGGAATAGCGATGTTGTTTTCTATCACCAACAATATGTAGTAAAATGGATAGGTGTTTTGTTAAATGCAATTTGATTCTGAATGAGGATTATGTAGCATTAGAGATTGGATACATGGTCCACTTTATTTTAGTCACCATATTAGTCCAGATGTAGCATGCATGATGTATCTTTAACACAACCATGCCAAAATTAAAATTATATTTATCATTGACCAAGGGGATTGCCAATTTCCCCTCATCCAGTTGACCAATTCTCTTTTTTGGTGCTCAACATATATTTGAGAAGACATGGCTTTAGAAGAGCCAAGTTCTGATTTTTTTTTGTTACGATCCAGAGAGATAATACAAAAAATAAATTTATGCTGGTCCTCTATTGACATTGTGTGTGTTTGATTGATTTTGTCAAAAACTATTTTTTTTTATTTCAGATTGATTTTGAAATGGACTCTACTTCTTAAAAGCAAACTATTATTTTAGATGATGAATTGGAAAGTTGGAAAGTGCTAAGCATGACAAGGGATTAACGAAAAGGTTTAGAGAAACTTATGATATTTGGGAGTATTTTAAGAAAATCCATGGGATTGATAGTATAGATAAAGCTGAATGTAATGGATGTAAAATAGTATAAATGTGTGTGTGTGTGTGGGGGGGGGGGGGGTAAATATTATGGAACATCTATGTTGTGGCTCCAAATTAAAGTTCCATGATGTAGGACAAATGATTATTGATCAAGATGAGAAGACGAGGTCTAAGAAAATAAATCAAAAGATTTCACGTGAGTTATTGGCTTGTGTAATCATCAGACATGATTTACCATTTTCATTTGTTGAGTATGATAGTATTAGAGCTTGGATAAAGTACATAAATCCTGATATTGCTTGTATTTCTAGAAATACTCTTATTTCTAATATTAACTGAATCTACTTGAAGGAGAAAGAGAAACTTAAGTATGTTTTGACTACTATTCAAAATAGAGTTTGTTTAATTTCAGATTTGTGGACGACGTGCACTAGTGAGGATTATATTTGCTTGACTACCCATTTTGTTGATTAATTACTAGAAATTAAATAGTAAAATACTTAGTTTTTCTCATATGTCTCCTCCACACTTAGGAGTTGAATTAGCTGCAAAATTGTTTGAATATTTGAAAGAATGGGGGATTGAGAAAAAGATTTTCTCTTTGACATTGGATAGTGCATCTAGTAATGATAACATGCAAGTTCATTTAAAAGAGCAATTCTCTTTACATGATAGCTTATTGTGTGACAGTAATTTTTTCATGTTCGTTGTTTTGCTTATATATTGAATCTCATTGTCCAACAAGGTTTGAAAGTGACTACTGTAGCTTTGAATAAAATTAGAGAGTCGGTCAAATATGTTAAAGGTTCGGAGACTAGGATGAAGAAGTATGGAGAATGTGTACGCGCAGTTGGTATCATTGATACTAGTATTGGCTTGCGATTGGATGTGTCTACTCATTGGAACTCAACATATTTAATGTTGAATAGTGCTATCAAATACAAAAAAGCTTTTGCTTCTCTTCAATTCAATGAAAAGAATTATAAATATTGTTCCTTGAGTGAAGAGTGGAAAAGAGGAGAGAGAATATGTGAATTTCTTGAGTCATTTTATGACACCACAATTTGATCTTTGGTTCTTCTTATCCTACATCAAATTTGTACTTTATGCAAGTTTGGAAGATTGAAGTCTTGTTAAACGAAAACTTATCAAATGAAGATGAGGTGAAAAGTTATATGTGTAAAAGAATGATGGAGAAGTTTGACAAGTATTAGACTCAATATAGCATAGTGCTTGCATTTGAGGCTATTCTTGACCCACAAATAAAGCTTTCAATGTTAGAGTTTTTTATTCAAAGGTTAAAACTGATTCTCTTAAATGTCAAAAGAAGATGGAACTTGTGAAGACAAAATTGTATAAGCTTTTTGATGAGTATTTTAATACTAACAAGACAAGTTCTTCATAACCACAATCTTCTTCTACCACGCATACACTTTTGCAAAGTGTAGGAGGAGTTAAAGGAAAGAATAAAAAAATATTTAATGTAAGTATTCTAATACTTTTTTTCTTGTATTCTCTAATTGGTTTATATTTATTTGTCACTACTATTCCAATTAATGTAGGAAATGATGGCATATGAGAGCCAAACAATTACAAGTGCTGAAAAATCTCAATTGAATTTGCATATTATCAAGATTTGGATATTTTGGAGCATTGTAAGAATCAGAAGCATCAGTACTCAACCCTTGCACTAGTGACATGTGATGTTTTGGCTATTCCTATAACTACTGTTGCATCAGAATCAACTTTTTCCATTAATGCTCGTGTGCTTACCAAGTACAGAAGTTGCACCTTATTTGCACTCGCAATTGGTTGCATGGTTATGCTATTGGTAATTTTGTTTATTTTAGTTATGTTCTTGATTTAGTTGATATAAGTTTATTATGATTTTATTTTTAACTATCTTCATCTTTGTGTATTTTATATGCAGATAAAGATAATGAAGATAATGTAAGTATCAAAACAACATTCTCTAAGCAAGAACCAAATACTCTAGAAGAGGATATCGATGAAGAGAAAGGAGATTGAGGAGAATCAACAGAATTTGATATGGATCCTGTCATATACTTTTGTAGCAAAAGGTAATTATGCTTAACTCTAGGGCCCCTCACAGTCTGTTCCTAGGTTATGTGAAGGAAGGTAAATCACGGGGTCAACTTATAGCCGACTGCCAAGTGACTAGATGGTGGAAGTAATTTTTTATGTAATAAACGATACATGAACTATTGTGTGGTGGGTGGTGTGTTTGGTCATTGATGTGAAATCTCTGAATTATTGTGTGGTGTGTGTGGTGTAAAATTTCTTAAGGAGTCTTCATTGGAAACATAGAGTCACAGACCCTATTTGTGGTGATTCTGTTGTGGTGGTTGACATTGATTTATTTATTGTTTACAAGTATTTTAAAAAATGAGAATAATTATTAACTACCAAGTTAACACAATTTTCTGTTCTATTGTGTTATATTCTTCACAATAGGCATGAGTAAATAGGTTTTTTTTTATAAGCCCGAGAGTTGTCCCGCCTAACTTGCAACTCCCCTTGAGTTGGGTTGGGTTGAAGATTTCGCAGCCCGCCCCGCTAGATGTTGGGTTTTTGGTGGGTTGGCCCGCTCCGCCATGGATTGACCCGTTTGACAGCTCTACGCACGATCGCAAAGGAAAAGTCCCTGTCATCAAAGAAAAAATCATCCAAGAGACGCCTTTCTCCACAGGAGTCCTTGAACAAGAATTAACCCGTCATTTTCATCAGCCACAGTTAGGTGAATACACAAGGTCATCAGACCCCGAAGACCACCTAGCTTGTTTTGAACATGCTTCCATGATGTATCGATACACATATAGTGCTAAGTGCTAGGTCTTCCTGACTACCATGTCAAGTTCAGCCTAGTGATGGTTCAGTGAGCTCCCCAACTCCATAAAATCTTTTGTCAACTTCAAAGCAGCTTTCTGCATCAATTCACTAGCAACAAGCGGTACCAAAAGACACCCCACAATTTGTTTAGTATAAGGCAAACACTTGAGGAAACACTTTGAGAGTACCTACAACGATTAAACTGAGTCGTTTGGGATGTCCTCTCAACCCTTTCTGACATCTTAACCAGCGCTTTTTTCCCAAGGTTTGACTGACGGAGATCTTTTCAGATCTCTAGTGAAAAAGCCCCAGCTAACTATGAAAAACTATTAGAAAGAGCCAATAAGTATATTCAATTGGAGGAAGTCCAACTTACTCGCAAGATCAAAGTAAACTCGGCTTCTCAGTGAGACAAGAGGTCTTCCCAGCATGCAACCAAGAACAAGGCTCTTCACCAATCCCTCAATTACGTTCAACCTCAAAGGGACGGAAGACCAATACAAGCAGTAAACTTAGTCCCTACCCTTTTGACAGGACCCAACCAAACATCCCGAGATGGGGCTATACGGTTCTGTACTTATCACCAATCACATTCACACAATACTCAAGAATGTCGGCAATTGGCCGACGAAGTTAGACGAATTATTAAGGAACGACATCAGAGCGGGAGAACATCGCCTGTCGCTGTCAAGCGTTCCCCATCCAGATATCTACGGCATGACGACTCCAGGAATCGATCACATCGACAAGAGATAGAGTCTCCTCGAAGTCATTCACCAGAATGCCAAGACGTTCACCGGAAAAACCACCAAGATGATTATCAAGAAACTCTTTGAGGCGATCGCCAAGACAACCCCCGAAACAATTGTCGGGATGATCACCAAGATAATCGCCGAGAGGACCGTCAAGACCCTCGGTGAGATGGTCCAGCTGACGCTGTCCCTTGAGGTCATATCCGAATGTTTTCGGGTGGGTCAACTAATGGCGACTCTGATCGGACCAAGAAGGCTCATGGGTAAAGGTTGGAAAGTTATAGTGTCAGGACTAACAAAGGAAGAGAAAATCCCTATCATAAGCTTTGGGCCCCAAGATTTAGAAGGAGTTGTCACTTCGCATGATGGGATGATCTGTGCCCTTATAGGCAATTACAATGTGTATGGGGTATTTGTGGACACTGGGAGCTCAGTCAATATATTGTATAAGGAGGCTTGCGATCAGATGTAGATTGATCGAGATGAATTACAACCTATGCCAACTTCCCTGTTTGGGTTTACTGGTCATGAGCTGCAACCACTCGGATAAATCAGTCTTTCTCTATCATTGAGGAAGTGCCTCTAAAACAGACTAGAAGCACCATTTTTATCATGGTTGACTCTCCTACCTCCTACAATGTCATTTTGAGAAGATTAACTCTCAGTTCCTTTGGTGCAATGGTCTCCACCTTTCATCAAAAGCTGAAATTCTCAGTGGCCGACAGTGTCAGCTCAGTCGGCGGGGATCAAAGCTCCGCTAGTAAGTGCTATGTAGTTACAGTCTAAACTGATCTTCGACGGGTGCGAAGATCCTAGAAAGCAGATGTACATTCGGTGGAGGAAGCGCTTGTACCATGGCCTGTTGAAGAAAAAGAAGAGGCATTTATTGTACCCGGTCAACCTGACCGTGTTACTAGATCGCAACTAATTTGGCACCTGAGTTGAAAGAAAGGTTGCTCGCTTGCCTTGTCCGAAATAATGACATATTCACTTGGTCATCATAGGAGGTCACAAGCGTGGCTCCCACCTTAATGGA
Source organism: Hedychium gardnerianum (assembly GCA_038050645.1). Taxonomy (NCBI): domain Eukaryota; kingdom Viridiplantae; phylum Streptophyta; class Magnoliopsida; order Zingiberales; family Zingiberaceae; genus Hedychium; species Hedychium gardnerianum. Next base: position 986,225 of record JBBUKS010000104.1, on the reverse strand, counting down.
GCATCGACTTAACATCCTTTCAGAATCACGACCAATTCATCAAAAGAAGCGACATTTTGTACCTGAGCAAGATAAGGTAATCCAAGCTGAGATCACCAAGCTTATGGAGGCAAAGCACGTCTGAGAGGTCCAGTTTCCATCTTTGCTTATGAATGTGATCCTGGTGTCTAAGCCAGGAGGCAAATGATGGATCTACATTGACTTCAAGGATCTTAATAAGGTCTGCCCCAAAGATCTTAATAAGATCTGCATTGATTGCATGAATGTGGTCCAGTTTCCCCTAATCAATCGATTTGTTGACTCCACTTTGGGTTGTGAACTCATTTTCATGCTAGATGCATATCAAGGGTATCACCAAATCCCTTTAGTAGCGGAGGATCAAGAAAAGATTAGTTTTGTCATCTTCGGCGAAACTTTTTGTATACTATTATGTCATTTGGACTAAAGAATGCAAAAGCTACTTATCAACGTCTTATGAACCGAGTCTTCAAACACCAGATTGACCGTAATGTGGAGGTGTATGTCAAAGACATCCTAATCAAATCGGGTAAAACCCAAAAATCTAATCTTTGATGTGGAGGAGACTTGCAGTACTTTACAAAGGTATGACTTCAAACTAAATCTAGCCAAGTGTCTGTTCGACATCAAAAGTGGTCGCTTCCTGGGCTACATTGTCACTGAGTGAGGGATAGAAGCCAATCCAGAGAAGGTTTAGGCCTTGCAGAACATGCCATCCCCAAGAAACTCCAAGGAAGTCCAGAGACTAGTTGAGCGAATCATTGCATTATCTCGGTTCATCTCTAGCCGCAAAGAGTCTCCCACTTTTCAAAATGCTGCACAAAGCCACTCAGTACTCATGGGATGAAAAATGTGAACAAGCTTTCATGGAGTTGAAGGCTTATTTGACCAACTTACCTGTGTTAGCTAAACCCGTGATAGGAGAGCCTTTGTGGTTGTATCTGTCATCTTCTGAAGGAGCTCTCGGCTGATCCCTGGTGAGACAAGAAGGTAACACTCAATCATTTATCTACTTTTCTAGTCATTTGTTAAAGGATGTAGAAACTCGATACACTACACTACAGAAATTGACCCTAACATTGGTATTGATTGCCCATCGACTCCGACCATACTTTCTCTCACATCTTATCATAGTGTTTACCAATAGCACCCTGGGTCGGGTGCTAACAAATCTAGAATTTTTAAGACATCTAATTAAATGGATCAAGGAACTAGGCGAATATGATATTCAATACCAACCAAGGACTGCAATCAAGGATCAAACCTTGGTTGATTTCTTGACGGAGACATCTGGCTAAGAATCACAAGAGACATGAAAGATCTTCGTGGACAGGTCGGCCACCAAGAATGGAAGTGGAGTTGGGGTCTGTTGTCCTCTCCCAAATGGGACACCCTACAATTAACAATCAAACTCCATTTCATGGCCTCAAACAACGAAGATGAATATGAAGCTTTGCTTGCCGTCCTGTAGGCAGTCAAATATGTGGGGACCACTCGAGTCCTCATTCATTTAGATTCATACTTAGTAGCGCAGCAACTAGAAGGCACTTTTGAAATCCACAATGATCAACTGCGATGCTATATCAAAGTTTTTGAAAAGTTGAAGGTTGACTTTCAAGAGGTTATCATACAGAAGATACCTCTAACTGAGAACCAGAAGATAGATGAGTTGACCAAGATGGCCAGTGCTTTGGCAACTTGGGACCAAGAGGGACCCATCACCCGAGACCGATTGGTAGCTCATATTGATCATCACGAAGTTCATCCGAATGATCAAGCTGATTGGAGGGCCCTTCTGCTTTCTTTCTTGAAATACGGAGCTCTACTTGTTGACCCTAAACAAATTTGAGGTTTCAAAAGGTGGTCTACACGTTTCACTCTGGTGGGAGATATGTTATACAAGTGTACTTTCTCGTGTTCTCTCCTCAAGTGCCTAAGTTTAGATGACGCTAACTATGTCATGAAGAAAATCCACCAAGACTGCTGCGAAAATCATACTAGGGGACATACTCTAGCACAAAAGGTCTTGTTAGTTTGTTATTTTGGCCCACTCTGCAAGTTGACACAACTCGGCTTGTCGTCACTTGTCTTAATTGTCAGAAGCATCAACCTCTACCCTATAACCCGACTGAGTTATTAAAAACTTCCATCGTATCCTATTTTTTTGATCAATAGGTGATGGATATCGTGGGACATTCCCAACATGATCCCAATAGAAGAAGTTTCTCTTAGTAGCAGTGAACTATTTCACAAAATGGGTGGAAGCAGAGCCTTTGTCTTGAATCACTAAAAAAGTTATCCTCAAATTTTTATGGAAAAGCATAGGTGTCTGTTCGGCGTCCCTCACAAGCTGGTGCAGATAATGGATGACAATTCCAAGGTCGGGAACTTAAAGAATGGTATCGTGGTCTAGACATTCAACAGACTTTCACTTCAATTTTTTATCCTCAAAGCAATGGGAAAATAGAGGTCGTCAATCACCAACTCATTCAAGGATTAAAGACCAAGCTTGACCAGGTCAAGAGTAATTGGGTAGATGAACTTCCCAGCATTATTTGGGCGTACTAAACAACCCCATGTGAATGCACCGGGATGACACCTTTTCACTTGGTATATGGGAGGAAACATTGATACCAGTCAACATTGGCCTCGAGTCAGCGCGAATCAGTGCATATGAAAATGTTGAAGAAAACTCATATAAGAGACTACTTGAGTTAGATCTTGTCATCGAGACCCGGGAGAAGGTTGAAGTGCGACTCAAAGCTTACAGAGGATGCATGAGTCAGGCCTACAATAAATGTGTCATCCCACATTTTTTCCAAGTGGGAGACTTCGTCGGGAAGAAAGTGAAGCCCATGGGAGACACTGGTAAGCTGGATCCACGATGATATGGACCCTACCAGATCACTCATCGACTCGAATGCGGATCCTATTACTTAGTGTAGGGATCTTTATGCAAAATTATACACATGCACAACGGAAAAACTTTGATCCCTCCAAAGATCCAAGCGAATACGATATACTACAATGTTTAGAAATTATAACTTTATTGCGTGAACAATATTCGGCAGCAACTCTTGCATTGACAGATCTCAGCACGATCATAATGGTTGCGCCTCTTCGGTATCCACACGAACACGTTCTTCGTTCATCGTACGAATGAAGCCTTTGGAGAAAAATAACCTTTGGTTGTGTCAACAACCCCCTCAAAGATTGTTTCGGCCAAGTAGAGAAGAAGAAGAAGAGATCAAGAGTCAAATTTGAAAATCCCCATGAAAATCTCATTTTGACCTTTTATATTCATCCAATGAATATCAAAGATTTTTACCTTTTGATATTCTTTTCATCAATGCTCCATTAATCTCTATTAATGAGCATTAATCTCTATTAATGAGCATTAATCCTCCTTAGTTAGTTGAGTTCATCCAATGAGTCTAACTCATTGATCCTCATTGATCCTCATCAATCCGAATTGACTCTATGAGTCTAATTTGAATTGGACTCAATCGAATAGTTGGATCTATTTGAGTCTAACTCAATGATCTTCCTTCTTCAATATATAATTAATCTCCATTAATCATCTTTAATGGGTTGGATTTTAGCATATTGGATTAAACATTAACCCAATAAGTCAATCCATATCCATTAACCCAATAAGCGTAATTATCTCATAATTGGATCTTAGGGTTAATACTAACAGCACGACCGTGCCTCTGGGGCACTTCTTGCAAATGAGGATCCCCTGGAGGCAAAGCACAATCGTGCCTTGAGGCACGACCTGCAAATGAGGAGCCCCTGGAAGGGGGGTACGACCATGCCTTTTAGCATGACTAGACGTTATTTTCTTAGCTTGAAATCTGAAGAAAAGTTGTAATCCTTTAAGTTATCTTCAATTTGATATAAATAACACCTTAAAACTCTAACCGAACTGAAAGTTATGATGGTTCAAAGTTTGGTCTGCAAATCTTGGCATAGCAGGGGACACGACCATGCCTAGGAGGCATGACCGTGCCTTTTAGTACAGCTAGATCATAGATTCTTCTATTTCACTCTGAATCAAAGTTGTAGATCTTAAAGTTATCTACATTTTGGAAGTTTATTAACTGAAAATCTAACCATGCACAAAGTTATGACCATTTTACTTTAAGTCTGTAGGCTGCCCAAAATCTGACATGGCCGTGTGAAGCTTGAGTTGGAGTGGGATATGGTCGTGCCTGTGAGGCATGTCTTGGTGCTGAAAGCATTAGCTAATCGAACCTATATTTTGATAGATGACAAAGGATCAAAGTTAAGGTTTATTGTTATCTAATGAATATGACTAAGTGCGGAGGAAGCTCAAACAGAAAGTCCTAAGGGAACTTAGGCAAGGTAAAAGTCCTAGTTGAGGCTAGGCAATGAAGTCCTAGTCAGTTGGATTGGGCAAGAAGTCATGATCAAGGAGATTGGACAATGAAGTCCTGGTCCGTGGGACTGGACAAGAAGTCCTGATCAAGGAGATTGGATAATGAAGTCTTGGTCCGGGGGACTGGGCAGAAGCCTTGGCAAATTGAGGACACCGGGCAGAAGGCCTAGGTGTCGAGGACACTAGGTGGAAAGCCCTGGGGGTCAAGGACACCAGGTAA
>JBBUKS010000104.1:971151-981485 GCA_038050645.1 Hedychium gardnerianum | reverse complement strand
CATGTATGCTAGCGACCAGGGCTCCCTTCGAGTGTGAGCTAGTCGTAGCATCGGTGAAGCATGTATGCTAGCGACCAAGGCTCCCTTCGGGTGTGAGTTAGTCGTAGCATCAGTGATGTATGTATGCTAACGATTAGGGCTCCCTTCGGGTGTGAGCTAGTTGTGGCATCACGGAGATACATGAGTTATCGATCAGGGCTCCCATCGGGTGTGAGTTAGTCGTAGACATGCTACTATTTAGGTTGTTATACCCTGGCTTCCCACAAGGTCATACGTGGTAGAGAGTTTCTCCCGCAGCTTGTAGCTAGATAGCTATTTCTTGTCTGCCCACGAGGACATTCGTGGTAGAGTGTTTTCCCACAGATAGGTACCCTAACATTTCAAACTACCCATGAGTATCATGGTAGAGAGTTTCTCCTGTAGTCTACAACTAACGAGCTAGGTGTCTTGGTCATCTGTATACCCTGTGGTGGAGCATTGCTCCCACATATGAGACCCAATTTTTGATACTTGTACTGATATATGCATATGAGATATTGTACTTATATTATTTTTTGATGGTACATGCGTGTGAGATGTTGTACACATTTTGATTATTACTGACACTACTCATGATACTGTGTGCAGCTGAGTAGGGTGTCTGTGTAGTAGAGGTATTCATGTATATTCTTCCATTTAGTGAGTATTTACCTTTGAGACTATATACCTTTATACCTCTTTATATTGTTATAGATCATGCACTATCTTTCTAGATCAACTAAGTATTTATTTGTATTCACTACCTTGCTGATGTGCGTAGATTATATATATTTTTATATATTATTTAACGCACATCTACTTATATTTTATTAGCATAATTTACATGTATTGCACCATATTTCATTATTATGACATACTTCTACTTTTTTAGTTTGGAGAACTGCTCTTTGTGTATTTTTATTGATATGATGCGATTTAGAGCATATTTGGAGCCATGTTGGTTTCTGGGTAGCCTGTAGATGAAATGTAGAATAGCCATAACTTTGTGTAAAGTTAAAGTTTTGGGCTAAATCAACTTTAAAAATGTAGATAACTTCAAGATTTACAACTTTGATTCAGATTCCAACAGAAGAATCCATCATCTTGCCACTCTAAAAAGCACAGACGTGCCTCCCTGGCATGATCGTGTCTCTTGCTTCGGCCGGATTTGCAGACCAAACTCTGAACCATCATAACTTTCGGTTTGGTTGAAGTTTTGAGGTGTTATTTATATCAAATTAAAGATAACTTCAAGTACTACAACTTTTCTTCAGGGTACAATATGAGAAAACAATGTTTAGCTATGCTAAAAGGTGTGTTCGTGCCTCACTTACAGTAGAAGCTCAAGGCACGACCATTTCTCCTAGACACGACTGTGTGACACACATGAAAGAGGTCAAGGCATGGCCATGTCTCATAGACATGGCCGTGTGTCAAGCCTAGGCAAGCTCAATTCATGGCCATGTCTCCCAGTCACAGCCGTGTCTCTCTGGCAGTTCAACCTCAACTCTGGGTTCATGTCTTCCAGACACGGCCGTGTCAAATTCCAGACAGCCTACGGACCAAAAGTAAAACGGCTATAACTTTGTGCTCGGTTGGATTTTTTGGTTGATTCAAATCCAAAACGTAGATAACTTCAATATCTGCAACTTTTATCCAGAGTCTAACCCGAGATTAAGTGGTTTAGTGTACAAAAAAGATGGGTTTTGTGAAGCCTAACAAAGGGGCAAATCTGGAAATTCTAGGCAAGTATAAAAGGGTCAAGCAAACCCTTGCTTGAACCATCTTGGGTTTGGGACTTCGTCCCTCTCCTTGGGGAAGGGTTCTTCCCTTAGGGGAAAACCCTAGAGCTTCCATCTCCATCCTCCTCGATGATCTGTCCTCCTCCAGAGCAAGGAGATTCATTCAAGAAGACCGGCAACACATTGATAATCATTCTCTTCTCTTTTCTCTATGTATTGAGTTGTAGAATGTTACTCTTCATGTCTCTTGGTTGTATTTCCTTGTTTATGGAGTAGATCTCTGATTTCTAGGGTTAGGGAGTATCTGTGATATGTGATTGATGTATGAACTATGTATATGTCAATTTTTTTTATTTCTATGAGATGTTTACTTCTTAATCTATGTGTATTGTGCATTATACATGTTTGATGAAATGTGTATGTAGATATAAGGGATTTGCCTCTATGTTAAGGTTTCTACTAGACTGGATAATCAGGAGATTCTTAGTGATAAAGGATTCTCATTCAACCGAACATTTTGTGCCCTTAGTGACAAAGGACATCGACACTTATTCCACTTTTTAGAGTTAAAAGACCTTGACATAGGGACAACCCTTACTACATAAAAGTAAGTGTGGAGAATAAGGAGATGAACATATTATAGAGACATTAACTAGCATTATAGCGAAACTGAAATCCTAGAACCATTCCCTCCCAAACCAACTTCCTTCTCTCTCACAACCAACTCTCTTTCTCTCTCTCTCTCACAAGCTCTTTCTCACATTCTCTCTAAACCTCTAGTTCTCAAGTCCTCAAGCCCTCAACCAATTCTGATAGTCTAGGTAACTTACTTTGCAAAGTTGACTAGTGCTAAATCAACAGTCCCTATGGATATGATAATCTTTTATATTACTGATGATGTTGTTGTGCACTTGTAGCTGTGTAACACTTGCATATCACTTTATTTCATGTTAGAAGATATATATATTGATTGTGTTGCTTGGAGGGTTTTGCCCGTGTCATCCCACGTCACGTTGAGCTTCGGTTATTTTCTCTTCGTTTTGTTGGTTTTAATTCCGCCCTTGCTTTTAGTTCCGGCATTGTAATAAAATGACTTGGACTTGGACTTTGGTTTTATTTTTGGTTATATACTCAGAGTATTAAGTCATGCTGGGGTGGACCCCCTTTTTATTCTTTACTTTGGCTACTTTTATAGTATACTACGTGGTTGTGATTACCCGGGTAGGGTATTATTTTTACACTGTATGAATGTATTTATACGAGTTTTGGGGCTCATATCATGTTGTATCGAAGATTGTCACTAGGGGGTATCGTCCGTATCAATGGGCAAGTGTACCTCCGGGGCATGACAATTTATTGGTATCAGAGCCAAAGGTTTACAAAAGCCTATTTTTTACGTTTTGGATTTTTCATGGTTGTTTTTCTCGATACGACTTTCCGAGTTTTGGGACAAGGGAGCGGCAGGACTTCTCCAGCTATAAGAAGTATGGTGTTATACTTGTTAATATACACTTATATAGTACTTATTTAGTTGTTATAATAGGTATGAAACGTGGCGGATAAACACTACTCAAGGTCATGGTCCAGGTCCACTACAAAAATGATTTTCTGGGTCAAAATCCCCCGAGCCTGCTCCCATAGAGGTGAACTTTTTTGGGGATCCGACTAATGTCGAGTCTGATAGCCAGAGTCATCCTAAGGGAGATCCAGGAGTACAATCTCAGGAGATACCACCACCGATACCAACCCCGACTACTACCGGGTGGGTCATGGATAGAGCTCTCATACTCATGTTGGCACGATCAGTGAAGGATCGATTTACTCTCTTTTATAGAGATTCTGATCCATGGGTTGCTCGCGCTTGGTTAAGTAACTTGGGAGATACATTCGGTTATATGACTTATTTGGATGTCGAGAAAGTGAAACTGGCTGCATATCATTTTCGAGATTAGGCGGTGACTTGGTGGAAGATGCAGCAGACGATGTTTGGTGAGCAGCAAGTTACTTGGACATTATTCCGGGAGCCTTTTGAGAGGAAGTATTTTCCTACTACTTTCTACTTAGCGCGGCGACAAGAATTTCTGAGTCTTAAGTAGGGCGACCGAACTGTGACAGAATACAGTGCAAAATTTAATCGACTAGCAGAGTTTTGTCCTCACCTTATAGCTTAGGATAGTGACCGTATATTTCAGTTCACTCAGGGTCTTACAGCTTATATATAGATCAAGATGTTAGGGACTTCTGTCAGTACTTATCGGGAGGCGTTAGATCGTGCCTTATTTATAGAGTTGACTCAGCATCAGATATCCATAGAAAAAGGAAATGATAAGAAGACATCTCAGAATGGGTCTTCAAGGCAGAAGCGACAGTTTTTTGGACAAAAAAGAGATCACATAAGCAAGAGCTCACGAGGTACTATTGGGGAGTCCTCTCGACCACAAAAGATTGGATGATCATCAATAGGGTCTTCTCGCTCTCAGTAGCAAAATCGGAAGAATGACTCTGGGATATTATGATGTGCTCATTGTGGTTCAAAAAGCCATACTAAACCAGATTGTCCACTAGACCAGGCTATATGCTTTTATTGTAAGCTTTCGGGACATATGAGTCTTCATTGTACTTTGAGGGCGCAGTTGGAGTCTACTGAAGATTTGTCGATAGGGGGTCGATCTACCCAGCCCCGACCACAAAAAGGATCTCAGAAGACTCATTATTCTTCACGGAAGTAGTGAGTGTCGGCCCCTTAGGCATAGGTATATCATATTCAGGGCCAGGAGTGCTCAACGATACATGCGAACATGCAGCACCCTTAAGCAGTTCCATCTTATCTAGCATATGCAGCTCAATAGTATATTCCTCCTCCATCTCATTCTTATCAAATGCCTCAGCCTTAGATTTATCATCCGACTATTTCTCAACAGATTCAACCTCAATCCGCTCCGGAGATGTCACTAAATCCAGAGGTTGGTCATGTTTATGTTGTTACACGGGAGGAGGAACAGCTGGCCGAGGGATCGATCATCCAGGGTATTATTTTAATTTATTTTACTCTTGTAGATTTATTGATAGATACTGGTAGTTCACATTCATTTATATCTCAAGTATTTTTGGGTAAGATACATAGAATACCTGTGCTCAGATCGCAAGGCTTATATGTATTTCTATCATCTAGAGAGGTACTAACCATTAGTTACGAGGTCAAGGGATGTCCCTTGGACTTTGGTAGTCATATCCTTATGGTAGATTTGCAAGTACTAGAAATGGTGGAATTTGATATCATTCTTGGCATGGACTGGTTGGTCACTCACCAGGCTATAGTCGATTGCCGAGCTAGAGTAGTTACTTTCCGACCTTTGGGTCAAGCCTCTTGGGAATTTATTGGGACCAAAGATGAGGGAATTGCCCTAATATCAGCACTGCAAGCTCAGAAGCTATTGCCCTGTGGTTGTCAGGGATATTTGTTGTCATTGATAAAGGCGATGAGAGTTGTGCTACGCAGCTTTCGGACGTGCACATTGTACGAGAATATCATGATGTGTTTCCAAAAGAACATTCAGGCTTGCCCACGAGGAGGCAAGTAAAGTTTACGATCGAGTTGATTCTGGGTACTGCACCGGTGTTAAAGACTCTATACATAATGGCACCAAAGGAACTAGATTAGCTTAAAATATAGCTATAGGAGTTGTTGGATAAAGGATTTATCCATTCTAGTATTTCCCAATGGGGAGCTCCAATGCTCTTTGTCAAGAAGAAGGATAGATCATTAAGATTGTGTATAGACTATCAGCAACTGAACTTGGTAACTATCAAGAACAAGTATTCGCTGCCACAGATAGAGGATTTATTTGATCAGCTCAAAAATACCTGTGTATACTCTAAGATTGACTTACGCTTAGGCTATCATCAGCTTAGAGTAAGAGATGTAGATATATAGAAGATAATATTCCATACCCGGTATAGGCATTATGAGTTTTTTGTATTGCCATTTGGGCTTACCAATGCTCTTGCAATTTTCATGGATTTGATGAACCGGGTGTTTTTGGAGTATTTAGACCAGTTTGTCATTGTCTTCATTGATGACATATTGATATATTCTCGGTCTGAGAAAGAACACGAACGACATCTTTGCATAGTTCTGGAGACACTTTGACGAGAGCATCTGTATGCGAAGTTCAGCAAATATGCATTCTGGCTATCCTCCATGGGATTTCTCGGACATATAATTTCTAGTAGAGGGATATCAGTGGACCCTTCTAAGATTGAGGTCGTTACTGGTTGGGAGCAGACAAAAATAGTAGAGGAGGTTCTTAGCTTTCTAGGATTTGCTGGATATTATTGGAGATTTGTTGAGGGTTTTTCCAGTATTGCTTTACCTTTGACACTATTAACCAGGAAGGAAGTGAAATTTATCTGGACTGAGGCTTGTGAGACAAGTTTCCAGGAGCTCAAATAGAGATTAATAACTGCCCCTGTCTTGGTGCTTCCCTCTAGAGAAGATGAATTCGTTCTCTAAATGGATGCATCGTTCCAAGGGTTGGGTGCAATTATGATGCAGCATGAGCGGGTGGTATCCTATGCTTCTTATCAGTTGAAGGATCACGAGAAAAATTATCTTGTTCATGATTTGGAGCTAGCAGCGATTATTTTTGCGCTTAAAATATGGAGGCAATATTTGTATGGAATCACCTTTGAGATTTTCATGGATCACAAAAGCCTTAAATATCTATTTACTCATAAGGAATTGAATCTCAAGCAAAGGAGATGGATGGAATTTTTGAAGGATTATGATTGCACTATCAAGTATCATCTAAGGAAAGCTAATGTGGTTATTGATGCTTTGAATAGAAAATCTCAAGGAGTTTTGGCCTGTCATCGAATAGCAGTTACAGAATTAATACAGAGTTTTGCGGAGTTGGGACTAATAGAACTAGGACAGATAGAGCGTAGAATACTGGTATCCATGGTTGCTCAGTCACCTATAGTCGAGCAGATTAAGGAAGCTCAGGGTAGTGATCAACATCTGCGATTTCTGTGTAGCAGGGTGGACACGAAACAGCAACCAGAATTCTCATGTGATGAGAATGGAATCCTATACTTTCGAGGAAGATTATGTGTTCCTGAGACGCATTCTATTAAAGAGGATTTACTCCAAGAAGTACATTGATCTAGATTTGCGATCCATCCGAGGGGTACCCGGATGTATAGAGACTTAAAATGCTCTTACTGGTGGAATGACATGAAAAAGGACATAGCAAATTTCGTGGCTCAATGTCTGATATGTCAATAAGTGAAGGCTGAGCATCAGAGATCCTCAGGGTTACTTTAGAAGATTTCATTACCAGAATGGAAGTGGGAACATATTACTATGGACTTCATAGTAGGGTTACCCCAAACACGGAAAGGACATGATGCGATTTGGGTGATCGTTGATCGATTAACTAAATCCGCATATTTTCTACTAATCCGTAAGATGGACTCTTTGGATCACTTGGTGGAGTTATACTGTAGAGAGATTACTAGACTTCATGGTATGCCTCTAAGTATTATATCAGATAGAGATCCACATTTCACTTCATGATTCTGGCAGTCTTCAGCAGGCTTTGGGTACGGAACTTCGTTTTAGCGCAGTCGTTCATCCACAGACTGATGGATAGTCAGAGCGCACTATACATACACTTGAGGATCTATTGAGAGCATGTGTGATGGATTTCGAAGGTAGCTGGGAAGATCATTTACACTTAGTAGAATTTGCATACAATAATAGCTATCATTCTGCGATTCAGATGACACCATTTGAGGCTTTATATGGCAAAGCTTGTCGATCTCCTACTTTATGGAAAGAGGTTGGCAAACCACAGATGTTGGGGCCACAGAGCATTCAACATGATGCAAAATTGATATGTATTATCAGACGGAAAATGTTGGAGGCTCAGGATAAACAAAAGAGTTATGCAGACCGGAGACGGAGACCTATAGAGTTTTCTGCAGATGATCATATATTTCTGTGGGTTTCACCCACTAAAAGAATTAAAAGATTTGGTCTGAAGGTCAAGTTAGCTCCTCGTTACATCGACCCCTTTCAGATTCTGGAGAGGATAGGCGAGGTGGCCTATCGATTGGCACTACCACCAACACTTACGGATCTACATAATGTGTTTCATGTATTCATACTGAGAAAGTATGTGTCAGACCCTACCCACATTCTAAGGGATGTGTTGATTCCACTTTAGCCTAATGCTACCTATGTGGAGGTTCTCGTGTGGATTTTGGATCGCAAGGAACATCAGTTATGGAACAAAATCATCCATCTCATCAAGATTGGATGACAACATCATTCTGATGAGGAGGCAACCTGGGAGCTTGAGGATGAGATCTGAGCTCAATATCCTCACTTATTTACATAAGGTGCATAAAGTTTTATTCAATACTTAACCAGTTTGAATATGCTATTGTTTGATTATGGCACCTAGATAGTAAATTTGAGGATTAAATTTTTATTAGTAAGAGAGAATATTAAATATGGCAATTAAAAATAGTTAAATAATGAGCGTTAACAGAGAAATAAATTTATAGAATTTTCTAGAAATGTTTCTAGATTTAAACGGAACTAAAATGACAAGTTTAAGGGGATATAAATAATAGGCTTTTAGAAAGCCTGTTTAAAATATCAATTAAGTGGGACTTGATTGATTTTCATTAAAGCTAAAGTAGGAATATGATAACCTAAGATAGGTTATATAAACCTAAGTATAATTCTTAACTCCTCTTATTTCCTGATTCTCTCCTCTCCAACACACACCGCTGCCCAACCTCTTCTTCGCCGATCGATCTCCCCTCTCCACCGAACAATCGCCGACGATCTTTGAGCGGAGCTTCTCATTTCCCGACCTTTACCGCCACACATCCTCAACCAATAGCTACTGCCGGAGGCCTGCCATGAGCATCTCTTCGCCGGATGGGAGGTATCGAATGGAATCACTAAGGTAAACCCTAGATTTCCCTTCCAATTCACTATCCCTTACTCCGGTCATCATTTGAATCGCTGGCCAACTGTAGGAGAGCCTCGGGATTATTCTGGTCAAAAGAGGTCACTCCTGATTTCTTGTTGACCTAGATTCTGCCATTCCAAGTCCGGCCAGCTCCGGCCACCACTGTGAGGGTGGATTTAATCGCATGCCATCATTGCACTAGCAACTCAAAGCTGCTAGTTGTTTCCAATCACCGTCGGCTAGATTTGCTCAGCCATTCCTATTCCAACATAGTCTAGGGTTGTCGGCCAACCCCCAGATTTGCTCCGGCCGACACCATAGCTTCAACCATTTCAACCTTTTCCCTCATCAGTCAGCCACAGTGAGCTATCGCCAGATAAGAAGGAGCTATAGATGAATTTTCCCTACCTAAGTTTTGTGCATATTAGATTGTCTATCCTGTTATCGAGTAGGATCTGAAATTTGAATGTGGTTGTTGATTAAGATTGATTAAATCTTTGGTTAATGGTGTAGTTGAGTTTACTAGTGATGTGGGTTTCGGTTTGGGATGTTTGAAATTGAGGGAGTACTGTTTCATCCATTTTGGTATGGATTGGTACTATTCCGGCCACCCTAGAGCAACCAGCAATCACCACTACAACAGGTAAGGGTGGGTAATTGGTGATTTGGATTGATATATTACCAATTGACGGAGAGGTGAATGGATTAAGTTCCTTCAATGAAATTTAGCATGATAACCGTGAGTTAATTCCACTATTAATTAGGGATTATGATTTAAACAAGTGAAATATAGATTTATTGGAAGATGAAGAATGGTAACAGATGCATATTTTTCCTCTATAGTTTTCTATGTTTAGTTGTACATAGCATGGTTAAAGATGGGTGGAGGAATTATTTAAAAATAAATCTAGTAGATGACTCATCTTATGGATTGAATTAATCGATATTTCTTAATCGTATTAGGATTAGGTATCATTACTTGATTTATGGTGGAGTGTTTCTATAATTTGTGTTCTTTAAATATAGGAATCTAATTTAGAATAAGTATTTGGACTTGGGGACATTCAGCACGAGCTACTTTTGAGGCGAATACTTTTATCCTTGTCTCTTTTAGTATCTTGATCTTAGTGCATGAGATATAATCTTGATAGGTAGTTTGAATTACTTTGACTCTATTCACATTATTTTCTGAAGTTTGGTACTTAGATGCTTGCTCTTTATGATAGTCTATTATTATCCACTTTTGATTGTCCATAATTGATTGTGGTACACACGTATATGGTGTGTATCGTAGTTGGGTGCATGCATGTATGGTATGCATCGTAGGTCGTTATACACGTGTATGGTGCGTTTTATAGGTATATACTGTTAGGACCGAAGAAATTTAGATATCTCCACAATAGTATGATATTGTCCACTTTGGGCCTAGGCCGTCATGGTTTTGCTCTTGGACTGTACCCAAAAGGCCTCATACTAATGGAGATATTTTTTCCTTATAAGTCCATGATTTTTTCCATGTGTTTTTAATATGGGACTTTATTTGCAACCTTGCAACCCCAATAATCCCCCCTCAAACGAAGGACCA
>JBBUKS010000104.1:958195-971051 GCA_038050645.1 Hedychium gardnerianum | reverse complement strand
TAAATTATGATAGGTGGTTGGGGGCTTACAACATCTCCGTATGACTCGTCCTGATATTTCCTTTGTGGTCAACAAGTTCTCACAGTTTATGCATGCCCCTTCAGAGATGCACTGGGGCGCTGTGAAGCATCTGCTTCGGTATCTCAATGGTACTAGGGAACTTGGCATTCGTCTGCTTGTGGATACACCTCTCACCCTTCATGGTTTCTCTGATGTGAACTGGGCAGGAGATCCGGATGATCGGTGTTTTATGGGTGCGTTTGCTATTTTTCTGGGTGCTAATTCGATTTCCTGGAAATCTACCAAGCAGTGCACGATTTCGTGCTCTTCGACTGAGGCCGAATATCGCGCCATTGCCTCTGCAACATCTGAGCTCTAATGGATTAAGTCACTTCTGGCATACCTGCTTCTTCCGGTTATCACGCCTGCTATGCTCTTCACCAATAATTTGGGTGTCATCTATTTTTCGACCAATCGTTTTTCACTTCGAATGAAGCATCTGGCTATTGATTATCACTTTGTTCATGATCTGGTGCAGTCCTCCGAACTACGAGTTACTCATATTCCCGTTGAGGAACAGTTGACCGATGCACTTATCAAGTCACTTTTTAGACCTCGGCTGTTTGTGATTTGCAGCAAGATTGGTGTCATCTCTGGGACACCGTCTTGAGGGGGCGTATTAGGAAATATTTTCTTAGTTTATTTATTTATTTGTTTCCTAGTATTTTATGTGTTTTTTTATTTTAAGTGTTTTCCTATTTTACACTTGTAATAGTATTTACATACCGCATATTATCATTAATAAATTGAGTGTATTCAACTCTCAACAGATACATTCGAGAGATTGAATTATTATTTTTTTATAAGGAGCATGGAGTAATTGATGGCAAGGGTGGAGTCATCCATGTATTGCCCTACCCGAGCTTTAGCATGGGGCTTGACAAGTTGAGAAAGAGGAGAAAGGAAGAATATAAAAGAGAGGGAAAAAATATTTAATTAGGTAAATTGTCAGCCTGAGGCTTTTATTTTCAGGCTTTTATTTTCGATCAGCCTGGATAGGTCAATCCTTCTGGCTCTGCCATTGATTGATGGTCGTGTTGGACAACTTTTACAACCTAGAATGAGGTGAGCTTAAAGATAAATGGTGAATGTTAGTGTGGAGCATTCAAAGGACTAAACAAATTAAATTTCTAGTGAGGCGTATTCTAAGGGAGCCTAACATGAGGTGTATTTCATACGTGACATAATGAAAGAGATGACATATAAAATAAGCTTGGAGGACTTGGTGACTAAAGACCTAAGGAAGGCGAACTCGAGGGCAACACAAAACTGCTATAACTTGAAGACACGAAGGTAATGACCTGTGAGTGATAGATTACAAGTGACTCCACTTAATTATTATTATTGTTGTATTTGATTGGCTCGTGGAGAACCTTTGACTAATAAATTCTTTATTCAGAGATATATTGCTCCATGTTGGATTTGGGTGAATTGTTAATCTTTCAGTCCACAAAGACAATGAAGTTCTTCCAGTCAATGGTTCCTTCCTTATCCCTTCCACTTTTCGTACAACTGAGAATATCTCTGTTTATCAATCGCAAATGAACCGACCATGCACCAACATCAAGCACATTTCTCAGATTGTATGGAGATCATTGCAATCTCACGAAGCAGATTGAGTTCCTCCTCAGTGATCACCTGTCTCCTCAAACAAGCCGAATATATCTGAAGGCATGCACGGCAGAATCATGATTAGATTTGCAAAGAAGATCACCATGCTTCTTCAAGTCTCAGCCAGCAGCAGCTGCATGGAAACTTATAAACCATGCACCACATGGCCATGCACGTTGTGTTCTCAGAAGGAAGGACATGAGATTCCAGTGGAGCTCTAAAGAGGCAGCAGAGAGATCACTCAAGGAGAGATTTCATTTGCTTTTCTCTTTCCCCTTCCTGGCCTTAAAAAGTTTGGAGACACAGTGGGAGGCCTTTTAAGGGATTGATGGGAATTAGTTCCATCCCAAGCTCATAAACAATTTGAAGGACTGACCATATCTGCAGCTTTGACTCTGAACAAGAGCAAATCATGTAGAATAGATTTTATTCTGAACATGCAGCAAGCCCTGAAGATAATGCATTAAGCATTAACTGTAGATAGATGTCTGTGATCAGTAAGAAAGGAGGCGTTTGACTGAGCGTTAGTTCGTCGTTGCTCTCCATGCAGCATCTCTGTCTTTCTCCAGTATTCTGTTTATCTTTTCTTTCTCCTCATCATCCCATTTTTAGCTACTGTTTATAATAAGCCAACAGTCTTTCCTTCTTTAATCTCCCTTCTCTCTATATATATACCTGCTGTTGGAGCAATGGGTCGCCGGAGATATGAACCGGAGTTAGCTTCTTAATTAGGTGGCGTTGATGAGTTCGATTTGACGCCGGGATCAGAGATTAAAGTTACATCTTCGAATCGTTTTCTGTTTGTTGTAGCTAGAGGTTGATGGTCGGCGAAGGAGACATGCCGCAGGAGATTATGGAACTGGCAGCCTCCGGCGAGCTCTTGATTGTGAGTCTCTGGCATCCTCGTGATCCTTCTGGTCTCATTTTTTTTTTTTAATTTTAGAGGTAGAAAATCCATTTCTAGATTAATGCTTAATTACTTTGAACACTTTCAATTGCTTAAGAGAGAGAGATGAAGTAGCGATAGACGAAGCGCTGGTCTGCGGCCGTGTCTTTGTTTGTCGTGTTTTAGAATCCGAGCTTTATGGCAGTACGGCAAAGCGCCACCAACCTCTCACTCTGGATATTGGACGAGACGTCGACTGTAATTTATTGTGGGAGAATCTTGCTTACAATATGGCTTGGTTAATTATTGTACAAATATCCTCTGTCAGATTCGCTGCGGCAGCTTTCTCTTGACATCTACGTGATGGAGTACTCGAGCTTCTCGTCGATTGAGTCTTCTTCTGTGTGTGGTGATTAAGATCGCTTTATGTGTTTGTAACGGTTGCAGGAGGAGATCTCGAGCCCCATAGCGGCGCTGCAGCTTCTCGATTTCTGCGACGACGACGAGGTTGCCGGAGGAGGCGTCGGCGATCTTTTCTCCCGCTCCGGGAACTCCCTCCTGCTCCCTTCAGTCTACTCTTCTGCGGCGAGAAATGCCGTCGCCAATGGCCAGGAGGCTCTCTGCTGCTACGGAGTCGACTCCGCCGCCGCTTTCTCCTTCTTACCTTCCTTGTATGCCCTCCTCGATGTCCCGCCGCCGCCGCCCGACCCCGAGCCTGACCTCTCCGTCTATCCTTCCTCCTGCAATCTCCTCCCCTCTCCTCCTCCGGCAGCGATGTTCCAAGTCTCGCCGGGGCCGGCGATGTACGTCGGAGACTCCTTCGACTACATGATGCTGAAGGAGACCAACACGGATGGATACTCACTCGACCCCTCCATGGTGGCAGGAGAATCTGCCATCGGTCAGCAGCCGCAGCATCTGTACGAGGAGCCGGGCTATGCTCCGCCGGAAATGGCTGGGTTGAACGCGCCTTCGTTCGAGTTTCTAAAAAGCATTAACGCGACGCTCTACGGCGGATCAGCCGACGCACAGGGGCTCTTCGGTGGAGCTACGCCACCCGTAGGCCCCACCGCAAGGCTTCTGGCCGAAAGCGGAGTTCCAGCGGGCTCATTCGGGCACGAAGCCCTGCAACAGCGCTTGTTCGGCTCCGGCGACTTCCAGGTACCGGCAATAAAAAAAAAAACAGAGAATTGCACACCAAGAATTGCAATTAATCCGCGCGCCTTTTGCCTTTGAAAACAATGATGAAGGTAATCGGTGGATGCAGCAGCGGCAGCATGCGGCCACTGCCGACCTCCGACGCCATCGCGTCGTCGGATGATCCCACCTACAAAGTCGGCCGCTTGTCCGTGGAGGAGAGGAAGGAGAAGATCCACAGGTACATGAAGAAGAGGAACGAGAGAAACTTCAGCAAGAAAATCAAGGTAGGCAGGCAGGCATGCACCCCTTCCTCTCCCTCCAAGTAAATTAACTTTGTTGGATATAACTAAATTGTCACAGGAGTAAGGTTCGAATCTTTATAAGTATTTAGGAGGTCGTTTAATAATGTGATTTATCTCTTTTGCGGATAATAAAGTGGCGTCTCAGATGAGTGTTATCATCTTTGTTTCATCACAAAAGTAAACTAACTCTGTCTTCTAATGCTTCTTGAACGCAGTACGCCTGCAGAAAAACTTTAGCAGATAGCCGGCCTCGAGTGCGTGGGAGATTCGCGAAGAACGACGAACTGGGAGAAGCGGCGGCGGCGAGGCTGAGGCAGCCCAGTGCAAATGAGTTCGACGACGATGAGGAAGTAAAACTCATCGCGACTACTCTCGCAAACAAGTTCAAGTTTCATTGAATAATATCATCGATCGATCAAAGTTGCTCGATCCTTATTGTGCATTATTTGTAGATGGTGGAGAAAGAAGAAGAAGAAGAAAAAGGCATCCTCGACGACGACTCTGTTATGCTCGCATGTATCACTGGAGTCAATTCGTTCAAGTACAACTACAGTAGTGTTGAATCCTGGATTTGACTGAGGCAGAAGGAAACGACGATCACAGTCTCTTTGGGAGTCATTTGCTAGGATGAATGGAAGGGACATGAATATTTGCAGGGAACACAGAACAACATGCACTTTCCCATCAAGTGACAGCTCCATTAATACAAGCAAGAATCAGCCTCAAGGGTAACATATTGCTGCTAAGAGGAATTAAAGCCTATTATATTTTCTTAAACTTTTATTAATTTAGTTAATCTAATTTGATCAAGCTAATTGAGACAATCAAGATGCAAGTTTTGATATGATGAGGTTGGGAGGGCTTTAGCGACGGACCATTGGAAATTATATATATTCGTTAGCTTTTTCGAGATGATTTGAATTTTTTTTGATTTGTATTTAAAATTATTAAATTCGAGTTAAACCTGAGTACGATTTATATTTTTTTTAAATTTAAATTCATAATATTTTGTTCACGAGGCGAGTTGAATTTGAATTGAACTTCAATTAATTTTATAAATTTTAATTTAAATATATTCAAATTAAATTTTTAATAACTCAAATTCAAATTTAAGCAAATTATAATTTTATTTTGTTCGAATTAATATTCAAATAATTTGTATCGAGTTTGAATTAAAATTATTTATATTTTCGAGCTCGAATATCATAGATATTTTATTTTACTCTTTCTTTTACAAGCTCTATCAAAATTTAACTTAAGCATGTATATTTATAGGAATCTCTCGAATGCTCTTAATATCTATTAATCTATACGAGCCCATCCATATAATTGGAGGAAGACAGATATTCCCCCCACCCATTACGCACCTTTCACAATTCCGAAGTCTTGTGACTAGGGCCAGAGATGTAAACAAATCAAATATTAGTGAACAAATTTAGGATTTAACTTAATAAAAATTTATTTGTATTCATTTAATACATGTAAGATTAATTATATTAAACGAATAAACTTGAACAATTCATTAAATTAAACGAACAAACTTAAATACATATTTATTCAACTCGTTAATATTCATAAATAGAGTTAGTTCATGAATCATATTTATCAATAAAAATTTTATCAACATGTTAAATATACAAAGAAATTTTTTAAAAATAACAAACAAATTTGTATTATCAAACTTAATAACTAACCAAACAAGATTAAAATGTAAAAGTTTGAAATAATCAAATAAGTTTGAATTAAGAGCTCGATAATATTGAATAAATCAAACTCAAGCTAAGCTTGAACCTAACTTAAACATATAAAAAAAGAAATTAGCTTAAACAATCATTTCGGCTTGGCTCATTTTAGGCTCGACATGATTTGATTCGATTACCTTACCAAATAAATTTGAATATCACAAAGTTTAACTCGACTTACTCATTTATAGCCCTATTTGTGACACTTCGCGAGGGAACCCGTGAACGCATCAAAACAAACTAAACGTTGAACACACGATAGAAGCAAAAATTGCATGCAATTCGATCTCCAATTGTACTGCACCTTTTTCCATAATCCCAAAGTTTGGTATATATATATATATATATAGCATTGATCAGCTATGTGCCACCCGGTGTGCGACAACATGCGCACATGAGGGGGCACGCCCATGTGGCAGTCAATAGGGTTGACGCTTCCTTATTTAAGACAAACTTTCTTATTGCTCCTGATAAAACATTATTATTAACTACGGACTATGCACTCTTTTATCAACATTTATTGTGTCTTTCATAGTCTCTAACTATTCTTCCACCGTACAAAAGCATGATGCACCCTTCCACTGATGTTCCTTCTACCCCTACTTCTATTTCTGAACCTCCTCCTACTATTACCCTTACTGATGAGTCATGCCAATGCAAGAACCCAAGTAATGACTCTTGTTCCGGTGCCACCCAACTACCGCAAGAAAACTAGCAATACTTAGTTGTACAAGCCTTTACGTAGAGAACGACCTTAACAATCAGGAGTTGGACGTCCTTACAGATTTATTCACACCAACTTATTTACTTCATTTAATAAATACACCACCAGATTTGAATTCTCTAATTTCTAAACTAGAAAAGCTAGAAATTATAAGAGAAAATCTCACCAAATATTGGGAACGAGATAAGATATACTGTAAATTAGTAATAATAAATCCTAACCTCTCTATAAAAGCACAAGACTTAAGATATACGAACTGGGAAGCAGAAGAATGATCTATGCATATTAAACAATTAACAAGTCTTGGAGCAATCCAACGATCTTCTTCTAGACATAGGCTTTCGACCTTCATAGTAATAAAGGATCCGAACAAAAACGTGGACAATCTAGAATGATTTTTAATTACAAAAGACTAAATGATAACTATCAGGAAGACGGTTATAAGATACCTGATAAAGAACAACTTCTAAACAAAATACAAAACTCTAAATGGTACTCCAAATTTGACAAGAAATCAAGATTTTAGCTTTCGAATGGACAACCTTCATATCCAGAAGGACATTTTGAATGGTTAGTAATGTCATTCGAACTTGAGGTAGCACCGCAAGTTTTCTAGAAAAATGGATGATATTTTTCGTAATGTCTCCATGTTTACATGTGTTTATATTTATGATGTTTTAGTATTCTCTAAAACTAAAGATGAACACTATGCTCTAAAACTAAAGATGAACACTATGCTCATCTACACGTAGTTTTCAATTTATTTGAAAAACATGGATTGATAGTTTCATGTTAAAAAATGAAACTAGCCACCAAACATAGAGAATTTCTTGGAGAAAAAAAATTGAACAAGAAAAAATTACACTTCAACCTCACATTATTTCCAAATTACTTACTTTTCCAGATAAGATAGAAGACACTGAAACTCTTAGAGTATTTCTTGGGCTTCTTAATTATGCCAGACATTACCTCAAAGATATAGGAAAAATTAGTGGACTTTTATACAGCAAAACTTCCAATGCATGATAGAAATATTTTAACCAACAAGACATAGAGCTGGTCAAACAAATTAAAGAAATAATTAAAACTATCTCAATATTAATTCTTCCACTAGACTCAGACTATATGGTGATAGAAACAGATGAATGTGAATCTGGATGGGGAGAAGTTTTATTTAAAACAAACATCAAAATATGACCCAAAAATATCAGAAGCCTTATATAGATATGCCTATGGGAAATACAAAGAAAAGAGACATTTAACTTCTTTAGACTATAATATCTTAGTTGTAATTTACTGTCTTAACGCTTTTATGCTCTTTATCTGCAATAAATAAGAAATTACCATAATAACCGACTATGAACCAATTGTTAAATACAATCAGTAAATAAAAGGGCTAAGAAAAAGTCTAAGCACAAAAAGATGATTTAGATTTACAGATACAATTATAAACAGAGGACTAAAAGTCCAATGAAAACACATCAAGGGAATAAATAATTCCCTGACTGATACTTTATCTAGACTTTTACATTAAAAATATGACATTTGCGGGAGTTATGGATCGACAAAAGAAAGTACGTACTTTTGCAATGAAAACCATGAAATTCGGTAATCAAGAACTTCAACAGTTCACTAGACATGTAGACCAATTTCACTTTGACTCCAGGACAAATCTTGTGTTAAGACCAGAAGAATTCATATATCTCCACAATAATATGATATTGTCTACTTTGAGCCTAAGCACTCGTAGATTTATTTTTGAGTTGTACCCAAAAGGCCTCATACCAATGGAGATATCTTTCATCTTATAAATCCATGATCTTTTCTATGTATTTTCAATATGGGACTTTGATTCTATTCCCAACAATCCTCCTTTCAAACGAAAGATCACAACATTTGGTCACCATTGACCTGCTCCAGGTCTCCCCTCAAGCATCTGGTCACCCTTGACCTACTCCAGGCTTCCCCTTGAGCATCCGGTCAATCGAGGTCACTCATCTCCTCTAAGATTTTTCACCACCTAAGGTTCACTCACCCAAGATTTTCTCTAAGCATCCAGTCGTCCTTGACCTACTTAGACTTTTTACCACATAGGATTTATTGCTCTAGAATTTTCACCAAGCATCCAGTCACCCATGAATTGCTTGGACTTTTCACTACCTAGGATTCACTCCTTCAGGATTTTCACCAAGCATTCGGTTACCTTTGACCTTCTTAGACTTTTCACCATCTAGGATTCACTCCCCAAGAATTTTCGCCAAACATCCAGTCACCCTTGACCTACTTGGACTTTTGACCACATAGGGTTCACTCCCTCAGGATTTTCACCAAGTATTCGGTTACCTTTGACTTTCTTAGACTTTTCACTATTTAGGGTTCACTCCCATAGGATTTTCACCAAGCATTCGGTTACCTTTGACCTTCTTGGACTTTTCACTATCTAGGGTTCACTCCCATAGGATTTTCGCCAAACATCCGGTCACCCTTAACTTGTTTAGAATTTTCGCTTAGAGTTCACTCATCTAGAAGCCCCCACCTCTTTCGTTCAAGGTCACTATTTCATCCATATGGCTCAAACTAGACCATAACTTTGATACCAATTGTCAAGAAAAAAAATCACATATCTCTACAATGGTATGATATTATCCATTTTAAACATAAGTTCTCATGGATTTATTTTTAGGCTCTATCCAAAATGTCTCATACCAATAGAGATATCTTTCATCTTATAAACTCATGATCTTTTTCATGTATTTTTAATGTGGGACTTTGATTATATTCTCAACAACTTGATCCTCTACAAACTTGTCTGCTTGATCATATTTGGAATATCCCTATAATACCAAGGAGTTCTAACTACAAAATTGTCATTATAAATGTTTTATCCAATTACTTCTTAACAGTCCAAAAATCAGAAAGCAAGAGATTTTCTTGTTATGTTGTTTTTTTGGGTACACAAGTCGTAGTATACTCTACTTGGGAAGAAGTTTAGGCAGCCATCCAAGGATTACAAGGGTTTTTCCTCGCTTGATGATGCTTTTACTTCTGTTAGGGTAAAAGTAGACCCTAATTTCTTTATTATCACTTTACTTAAAACTAAGGGAAAAATCCAACCAGCAAAAACTTATTCATAAGCAACTAGCTCTCAACCAAAAGAAATGGAGATACAATAATTAAGCCTCAAGCCTAACCATTACTTAACTCTAGTTGAACTCCAAGCAAAGCAACTTAAAGCAAAGGTTGTGGTCAAACCAGAACAAATAACTTTAGAAAGAATTCTTATGGGATTGGCTAATATAATACCTGAAGAAATTTCTACATACATTCGCAGCTTAGTAGAAAAGTCTACTTTCAAACATTTTTAGATTTATGTGAGTTACTTAGAATATTTAATGAAAATCCACCATCAGGTATGACAATAGTTTATGAAGCATAATTCAATTATAAACAAAAATGCAAAAAGGTTTCCAAATTTTGTGTCAATTTAACAAACTTTGGCTGTCAGTGTCAGTTAACTTACTCCTTCAAAAAGGCGAACATTGACTATAAAAAATTTGTTCCCCGCAACTTCAAAGGAAAATTAATTACTTCTTTTACACTTATGGATTATGGGTTGCTGCATAAACTTTGGATCCATGACTAGGACTCTATTCAAGACTTTCCAAAGACTTTGGACACTATTTTAACCTATTCTCTTGAATCGGAAAATTTTGTCATCTGTACATTTGAAAGTTCTCCACCTGAGTGGATAAACTTAAAAATTGAACCAGCAAGGCACTTAATTCGACTAGATATCCACGAAGTTATTGGTCTCCCACAGAACTTGTAGATTACCTTTCAGATTCAGATTTGGAATGGGGAGCACTTACAAACCCAACATACCAGATAAAACATTGACGTGATTTCATCCAAGGGAGTAATTGGCTATGGAACATACATCATGATCCTGCAGACTACCACCTAGCAGGAGAATCTTATACAGAAAAAATCTACTGGCCCAGAGACATAGGCACCATATTTTTTCCTTTCCACTTCACTACCCAACACAAGGCTCTGTGTCACCACTACAGAAAGAATAATGAACAATGGATTTCTTAAAGATTGGCTAGCTCAGCAAAAGTAGCTAACATGTACTTGGCCAGGACCACCAACTCACCCAGAGCTACCAACTCTTGAGCACCTTCATTAGATTCAGTTGGTGAACAAAATCTCGAGAACATAATGGAGTCATGAGCCATGACATAAGCATTGATGTCAACATCCTCAACATATAAGCCATGACGCACAATAGCACTTCCTCCTACCAGTAGTCAACAAATGAATGAACACTCCACTCAAGCAACTTTACTAAGTGGACACTCAACTCCACTTATCTTTCCTTCCCTCCGAAGCAAGAAGATGTTATTTCTCTTCTCTCTATAAATAGCCCTTAGTTCTATAGATTTGAAATAGACAAGAGCAAGTGTATAATTTGAAGTGTGCAAGGCTTCTCCTAGTGTGCAACAATTTCTGTAAGTTCTTATGTACTTTCCTACTGTAATTCCCTTCTGCAATTTCCTTCTATAATTTTCTAGCATCTGTAATATTGTTTCTTAGTATGTATGTAATGTCCTAAGAGTAGGATCAAACTCGACGCTAGAGGGGAGATAATAGTGTTATAAATTTTACGAGCTGATAATTCTAAAAATAAATAGATAAATATAGTAAAAGTAGAATAAGAGAAATAAATAAACGTAGTAGATTATCAATTAGACCAAAAAGTAGACACGCGCAGCAATAATAAAATATGAATTTTATTTCTTAATTTCTCTTAGGTTGAAAAACTTTACAAGAAAAAGAATCTAAAAAATTAAGCACAATATAAAAAATGAGGCAACACAATAAATATAAGAATTACTAAGTGATTTGAAAGCTCTACCTCGATGCACTTATATAACCTCTCTCTGTTGCTGATGTGACACTTTTCGGTCGACTGGAGCCTCCTCGATCGCCTAGAGCCTATTCGGTCTCCTGAATCATACTGATGTGGCTGCAACGTCTATCCAGTAGATAACATCATCCGCGTTCTCTGATTGTTTATACTCTCTTCAGTCACCTAGGTAGGATCAAACTTCATCTTGACCACACCACTTAGATCGCTGAACTTCATCCTCTATTGGTCGCCTAGAAGCAGCTTCGGTCGCTTGGAATAAGGTTCGATCACCCGTACACTCTGATCGCTCTAACCCTGATATGGTCGCTTGGACCCTCCAACTCCACTAGCCAAGAGTTAACACCAGCCAGTCGCCCCGAACTCCCTCCGGTCGTCTAGAATCGTTGAACTTTGCTTCCCTGCAATGGTTACGCGTAATGAGTATGATAAAGAATTTAAAGTTACTTGCACTTATTTGACTAGATGTCTAGCTTCAAGCTGACCCATCTAGTTTGAGTTATCAAGTCACAACTCCCAGCTGACTCCACTTGGACTTATCTGCCAAGACTTCAGCTCTCAGCTAACTCTACTTGGACTTGTCACTGCCTAGCTTCACTCGCTAGGACTTGTCACTGCCTAGCTTCACTCGCCAGGACTTTTCCTCTTGTCAAGAAACTTCCTCATGCATACTTGACAACAATCTGTTAAATCTTAATACCTAACTTTAACCTTAGTCATACATCAAAATTTTAAGTTAAATATTGTGCTCTTAGTACCAATAATCTTTCCCTTTTTAATAGTATGAAAACTAAGTTAAAGTTAGTAAAATCATAATTAAAAAGTGATTAAGTTTTATATTCAACGTATGAAAATGAAATAAGATTAGACACAATCATACATGAATATATAAATTTTAATTTTTAACTCCCCCTTAATCATAACTCTCCCTGAATTATAAAAGAATTTAATTTTAATTTCTATCCCCCTTTTTCATATATTAAAATGGGTTAATTTGTAAAAAGGGATAAACAAATATTAGTCAAATAATAAGATAAATAGGCAAATGGGTTAAGCATATGATCAAGTCATGGATAAATGCATAAATAAGACATATAACAGTTAAATAGATCAAGATAAAGTCAACTATTATAGAATAGTAAAGTCAAACATTAGTCAACATATCCAAAAATAAAGCCAATCCAAATTAGAAGCTACTATATCTTGCACAGACCAAGTCTCCTTCTGAGTGTGCTAAATTCGGCTTCTATCAAGGGTTTTGTGAATATGTATGCTATGTTGGACTTGAATTCAACATATTTGAGTTCAATGTCATCATTTGATATGTGTTCTCTAACAAAATGATATTTGACTTCTATATATTTGGTTCTAGAATGATGTACCAGATTCTTAGTTAGATTAATAGAACTAATGTTATCTATTAGAACTTGGACCTTCTTGTAATTAAGTCCATAATCTTTA
>JBBUKS010000104.1:947216-958095 GCA_038050645.1 Hedychium gardnerianum | reverse complement strand
TGGCATGAAGTGTTGGTTGAGTGTCATGGAGTGAGGTTAGGGAACTTAGTGCACTTGATGGCTTGGTTGAGTATGTTGGTGCAATCGATCTTTAAAATTTTGATGTGTATTTGATAATATATTTAATAGGATTTGATCAAAGTTAACCAAGTTAATAAGAAGTCCTAATAGGTCAAGATTGACCTAGTCAAGGGAAAAGTCCAATTAGGTCAAGGTTGATCAAATGATTGTGGCAAAGAAAAAGTCTAAATAGGTCAAGGTTGATTGGATACTTGGCAAGTGAGAAGTTTTGACAGATCAAGGCTGACCTAGGCAAAAGAAAAGTCTAGACATGTTAAGGTTGACCGGATGCTTGACAAAGAGAAAATCCTAGGGGAATGAATCTTAAATAGTAAGAAACCTTGGAGGAATGAACTCGAAGCAAGAGAAATTTTTTAAAAGAGTGAACCTTAGATAGTAAGAAGTCTTGGAGGAGTGAACTCCAAGCAAGAGGAAAATCCTAAGGGAGTCGACTGACCATCATATTTTGAATATTACTAACCCTGTTTTACTTTACTATTTGTATCTATTGTGCTAATTTAGTGTTGCAGAAAAGTTTTAGTGGATCATCGGACACTAAGCAAAAGAAGAAATCAAAACCGGTTAGCTAGACTGGATGTTTGGTAGATAAGTAAGGTAAGTCCTTGAGAGACCTTTCGTTCAGGAAGACAGTGAGGACGTGTCCCAGTTAGGACAACCTTAGGTGTAGATCCGAATGAAAAAACCAACGGAGATTTCTAAATCAAGATCAAACAATCTTAACTGTCAGCTTGATTCATGCATACTATTAATTATTTCTAACTGTATTTTGCAGGATTATTGTGCTAACTTTGTTTTATAAAAAAATAAAGTTTGGGTTGACGAAAGGATTTAGTTGACCAAATAAGGAGGTTCGGTTGACCGATCTCAAGAAGATAAGCATAACGGGATAACGATCAAAGTCCAAATGGAAATAAAGGATCAATCGACCAAACCTATTTGGAAAGCGCAAATCGGATAACCGCCAGAGTTGTTCTTTCGTATTTGTTTTTCCGTTGCATCTATGTTTGTTTTTGTTAAAAGAAAAGAAGTTTTTAAAAGCGTGATATTCACCCCCTCTCTATCACACAATCCGGTCCTACAATGTAGATTGAGGGAGTTGAAGACCTAGAACCATGCTTTGCAAAATTGCGATCCGGATCGTAGGATCCTGTAATCTAGAAGCACTAAATCAATCCAGGATCAATTGGGGATCTGGTTTTGCAGTGGAATCGAGCAGAATCGGAGGGATCAGTATGGATTATATGATTCTACGATTCTAGATATTTTGAGAGATCATAATTTTTTATTCGAATTGAACCATAAAACGCATAATATATCAAATCGAAACTCGTTTTTATATTTATTACCCAGTGTAACTCGTAACCGCCAGTCTTAAGTCCAAAAATATCGTTTAAAGTTTTTTCGAAGACTCAAAATAATTTTTGTTATTATATTAAGGTTATTTTCATCTTTTTTATCATTAGAATTTTGAAACTATTTAAAAGTTTAATTGATATTCAGCGTAATTTTATCATCATGACTATTCTTTTATTGATTTTTTTTAAAATATGAGTTTTGAATGTTTATTTTTTAATATTTTACTGAATTAATATTATTTTTAATATTCGTATTCGAATTAAATGAATCAATATTCGATCCTACCTGTCTGATCTTCATCGATTTGATTCTATCAATCTTATGCTGACTCTAAATTAATCTTGACTTTCGGTATAAAATCATAATTTTATAAACTATTCTATAAATTATGTCTAGAACCATGAGAGTTCGCTTTAATCAATTAGTTAAATGAGGTGGCGGTTGATTTGTTAATCGATTGAATTATTTCGATCAATTATTCAATCGACTTCTTTTAAAATAGAAACATTATATTTGTCTGGAATAAAATCTTAGTTGCCTGGTCAATCAATTAAAGGAACCTCAATCAATTGATATCAAAATAAATATTTTTATTCACAAGAACTATCAATTAAATAATAATATGGAGAAGCTTTCTCTTTGCTACCAAACTATTTTGAGTCAACTCCGTAGACGAGTCAACTAGTTAATCGATTCAATCAGTCGATTAACCTAAATATCTATTTTGTATTTGAGTCTACACCTAACTAAAAGATCTACTCAGCATCTAAAATACAGATCACTCGTAAACTATCACAACTGATATGTCAAGAGAATTTGTATTTGATTAATCTAACTTATTAAGACTTCTCGTCTATCAACACTTTGTAACATTTTTATCAAATATCTGACGATCAAGTCAAGCCTTACACAATACAATCTAAACCCGATTAAATCGCGCTCGACGTGATCTGACTAAATTGTGATCAAGCCAAGTTCGACCGGATCACAGGCTACCCTAGCCCGATTATGACTTCTAGATTAAGCCCGGCAAGTGCTCAAGATTCGGGAATTTGGCTCGAACTAGAGAGAAATACTATTTCGACGAGCAAAGTCTATCGCACCCATCTACCCACCTGTGTTCGTGCTCTCAGAAGCACTAACACGGGGTGGGACCATTCCGCACCCGCGTCGAAGACCTACGTGGGTCGTTCGTCCGTTCGCGGATATCCTCCCGCGAATCAAATGGAAGTCGCGTTGAATCCCCCCAACGCCGCCGTCTCCGCCACGAAGAAGAGCAGCGGGGGGAGGAGAGCGGCGACGATGGAGGAATCGAAGAAACGAAAGTTCGAAGAAGATTCCATTAATGGAGGCGTTTCTGATCTCGATTCTGCCTCTCAGATCCGCTTCCTTCTTGACCCCCTCAGAAAAGACCAGCTCGTTGATCTCCTCGTCAAATTGTAAGCCCTCCGCTCATGTCTCCAATTCAACTTAAAGGGGGCAAATTTGATAATCCTTTCACTACACTTATGGGCTTTAGAAGTTTTGATTGCTTCTGATCTGCTCGGTGCCTCGTTGAATGAGTTTTCTGTACCTCTTGAGGATTCAACTTTCAACTTAGGATGACCGTTCAAGAGCGCGGTCGCGTAGAATATATTTGTGTAGTTATGCCTTTGTCTCCCTATCTTCCTGCACTCTTTTACTCTGTCCATGCACTTTTATTATTATGTTCTGTAGAAAAAGGAACCGCCTTTTGGTTATGCATATGCTCTTTTCTCATCTTTCTAGGAACCAACATAGTAGATTTACAACTCTGCTTGCCGATGTAGAATAGTTTGGATGACCCCCAAACGAATTGCTATGCTGTGTTTCGCATTCTATTCAGATTCTGTGTGTGTCTTGGTTCATACTAAAATTTTTGGAGTGTTTATTACTGTACCATGAGAGGCAGTGTAAACTTTCAATATTTATTTAATTTTGCCTTGTAATTCAATGCTCAATGGTGCATTCCAGCATGACTAAACTGGGTGCATGACTGTTATTGTTTGTCTGTCTGATTGAGGTTGCACCAAATTGCCTGCGTGTATGATGTTGCAGAGGAAACCAGTATCCCTCAGTTGCAGAGGATATTAGAGGTCTTGCCAGTTCAGATCCTATTCACCGCAAGTTATTTGTTCGGGGTTTGTCTTGGGACACTACATCAGAAACTCTGTGCGCTGTGAGTGCTTTTCTGCTTGCTTGTTGAAAATGCATGATGCATTTCCATTATGTGGTTCTAAATACTTCATTGTTCTTGAAACTCATCTTGCCTAAATGTGTAAAATTCTTTTTTTTTTTCAATCTTTACATGATATGCTTAAAGATAGCTTTTATTCAGGTTTTTAGTGTGCATGGTGAAATTGAGGAAGGGGCTGTTATTGTAGACAAGGCGACTGGCAAATCCAGAGGATATGGCTTCATTACTTACAAGCATATGGCATCCACTATAAGGGCATTGCAGGAACCAAGCAAGTTGATTGATGTAAGAAATTTTGTCCAAACATCTAAATGTTGTATCACCGTTTTTGTTTCTCTTGTTCTCTGCTATAGAATTTAAATGTCTCTTGTGTTGATGAACCTTAGCTATGATTTTGCAGTCCACAAATTCTTTATCTCCATCTACAATCCTATTGATCTTGAATAATGTATGCTAATTCAAAAACATGCCTTTCTAAACATCCTACATATTCTTTAGTTTGAATTTTCTTTTGCATACTTGATTTTTTAATGTTTTTTTCACTCCATTGATCCCTTATTTTGAACATATGCTCATGGCTTAAATGGATGAATTAATGGTGCCTGATCTTGAAATGCTACATACCCTTCTAGATGTCCTATATGTTCTTTAGTTTGAACTTTCTTCTACATAGTTTATTTTTTAGTCCGTCTGAGATGATTTATGCTTTGCAACATGACACCTAAGAAATACTTTATTGATCCCTTATTTTCAACATATGCTCATGGCTTAATTGGATGAAATAATGATACTTGAGCTTGGACTTATGTTGACATTAGTTGCATGATTTCATCTCATGATCTTTGGAGAATCGACTTATGACAGAATATGCCATGTGTAGGAATTATGAACCAAATCAAAAGGTTCAGTTGTGATTACTTGCTCAGCTGAGATCTATTCTGGAATTGGAACAGAAAGTTTTGACATTAGTGACAATGACATCAATCTTTAAGTTACTATGTTCTCCTAGGGGCTTAGTTGTAAATAATTAGAGATTTCTTTTAAATCTATTAAGGGTTGTAAATTGAAAGTGACAATAAGGTAATATATAAAGGTTGAGGGGATTATCTTTAATGAATGACCCTAATAATTTTCCTGTTAATATGGTAACTGAACTAGAACTCACCTTCATCTTTTCTGTTCTTCCTCATTTTTGCATGTGAATCTGATTGCATTCTGCTATTTAGAATCCTTCCTCACAATTCATTTGTTTCTTCATCTGTACAAAGCCTCAACTATGTCATCCTCCATAGTGCCACTTTGCGCGGAGCCACAAGATTTGCACAATCTTGCTTGGAGCCTCCCAAATGATGCAAAGCCTCACTGCTTGCATCGTTCAGGTGATTTTTTCATCCAATTCCAGCAGCTTGTCCTCTTTGCTTGTTTTTTCTTTATTATCTCCAGCCCTTCATCTACTATTTCCCAAAGCCATTGGCAATACTGGTTTCTTCTGTTCTTTGCCCTGCTTCAGATTGCTATTTAGGTTTACTTTCAGTTCCAGATTTGATTTAAGCAGATTTCCTCTTCATCATGGATTTCCTCTGCTTCCTGCAGTATAACAGCAGGATCCTCTTCTTCCAACATAGCTCCCCCCTCCCCTCTCTCACTTCTTCCTATTCCACTTCTCATTGGATTCCAGCAGTAATATTGTTTTTGTAATTGCATATTTATCTATTTTTTGTTCATCGGAACTGTTTTTCCTTCTTTGGGAAGTTGATTTGGTTCATCACAACTGTTTCTGTTGCTACATACGTTTTGCTGTTTCTCAGAACTTTTTCTGTCTCATTAGACTGAGATCTGCATATGGTGCAATGTCAACAAAATTCCCATGTTGGTCTTCTTGGTTGTAAGTCTCTGGTGTTAGAAACACCATTGATATATCAGTTGAGAGATATATATGCTTCCTCCAGTGGTAGAGTACTCAATCTCAGAAGACACCATCTTATTTTGCATCATCCCAAATTCATTAAAATGCTTGCTTGTATGGAAGGTCTGTGGCCAAAAATCTGGATATGGATTTTGGAGCTTCTTAGCATATGTTCAATAATATCTCCTTTTTCTTTGGTCTTAAACCTACAGCTTATCCTATGAATGCCTCTCTACTTAGTGAGTCACTCTCATTTTTTCAAGGTGTTGGTCAGTTTATTCGCAGATCTTTGGTCTTTTATATATATATATATATTGCTCTATGTTGGCAAATTATTAAGTTTCGAAATTGTTCAGCAACATTCACTTCTGATTCTATTTCTATTCAGGATTAGTGGACTTGGTGAGTATTTATACTAGAGAGTCTTGAGAATATTGTTTGACTATGGTTGCACATTCATCTGGTTTGGTGGTTGATCTCTCTTAACTTCATATCCATAGTCCTCTAGGACAACCTAGCCTCCAAAACCTATAAAAGACGGTCACTAATTTCTCCAATCTTCTATCTTGAATATGAGTGTTGTCAATTAGGAAAGCATATCAATCCTCATTTCCCATTAGCATTCATAAATGTTTTTTTCTACCTTTTTCCTTAATACACTGATATTTATGATCCAAGTTGTCTACTCAAAAAATTATGTCAAATATTTTGTTACTTGACTTGAGTTTTCTTTTTGATAATCATTTTAAACTCTTGTCCATTTACTTTTCTTGTGTATGGAAATTATTACAATTTTGACAATACCACAACATATTTTCCTAATACTTCTTTGTCCTTCTTTAGCCAAGCATCCTTTATTGATTTTCATGTCCTCATACACCCTAACAAACTAATATCACCATGACAATAAAGGCATCCACTCTATATAAATTATATGAGATTACTTCACATTAGAGATCTTTTTAAATTCTGGGATGATATCATTCTCACTACAAGTTGCCTTTTGTATTACCTTGTTTTTTTTTTGTTTGTTTCATGGTCAAATCCCCTTCACAATGCATTTCCCTTGTGATGTTCTTTGCTTAAGCCATGTGTTTGGGTGTACTTGTCTTGTTCGTCTGTTGATTTCAAGCAAAGACAAATTTGTCCTTAAGATTTGCAAAGTGGGTTTTTATTTTGGCTATGAGACTCCTCTCATGTAGAAGGCGTATTAGTGCCACTCTTCACAAATTTTCCCCTTGTCTTGCCATTTACTCACTTTCATTGGGTATTTTTAGGTGTATTTATTTTTGTTCATCTTATCTTCAAGTAGAGACAAATTATTTCTAGGTCCCTCAAGAGTTCTTTTTAGTATTCTCACATGCAAAAGAGGTATTGGTGCTACTCTCTTGAGCATGGTATAATACCATGCTAGTGCCAGTTCGCGGGTGGAAAGGCGGAATTTTTCGATCCATAGGTAGACCGGCATTGGCACGGTCCTCTGAGAGGTGTGGCGTCCTCTATTTTTTTAATATTTTTTAGACAGTTAATTAAAATTCCTTCCCTTATTCTTTTCTCTCTTAATTTTTTTTCCTCCTTGATTGGTAATTATTTTTCCTCCTTCGTTCTCAATTTTTTCCCTCCTTCATCCGTCCACGAGGGTAAACAGAAAGGAAAAAAAGTCTCTTCTTTAATGATGGTTAATTTTTTCCTCCTTTATCTATTCATGAAATAAACAGAAGAAAAATCTTTTTGGATGGTTAATTTTTTTCTCTCCATCTGTTCACGAGGTAAATAGAAAATAATAATCCTCTTTGACATGGAGGGAACAAATTATTAGGAAAAATAAATAATATATATATATAATATAATTTCTAATCTTATAAAATATACTATTATGAATTAAATTATTATATTAATTTAAACTGATCAAAATAAATTCAAATTAAATTCAGTTTAATCCTGCCATGTCTATTTGTTGGTCTTTAAGTAACCCTAAATTAACTTTTACTCAATAAGCATCAACTATTTCAAGAGATAATATCAAAACTTGAATTAAATATTCAACATCTCAAATATAATTCAATAGCAAACATCTATAATAATCAAATATTAATAATTTTTTTAATTAATACATTTATATTTAAAAAAGAACCGAAACCGGATCGTTCCGGTTATAAATTGGAAATTTTAAACCTTGCTCTTGAGTTGCAATGGTCCTTTATTTATGCTGATATGTTTTTCTTTGAATCTACTCCTCTTTTCTCTACCACATCATCTAGTCTCTTCCTATTCCCACTCCTTTTGTTTGTTTCTATTTCACCATCCTCTCCTACAGAGGTAGCAACACTAGAGCCTTAGCCACTGAGAACCTATAGCAGAAGGTCAAGAGGTATGCTTGTCACAAATACTCCTTAAGGTTCCACTGCTCTTTTAGCACCCTAACTATCCAGAACCTGTCTCTTGAACTTCCTATATCTCCAAGAAAAATTACTTGTAAATGTAACACCTCATATTCATTGTTTTGGTTCATTTTGTATGCATCATTTTCACCACGATACTTTTGTTTTTTATCTCTACTTTGGATTTGTTTTTCCAGATTATCTCAGAAGTCCATGTGATCTGAGGTGCGAATAGGCTATAATTGATGAGCTGAAAAAATTGGATTCTAATGGTACATGGGACCTTGGTTCACTTCTAGCAAATGACTGTATACTTTTAAGACATGTCTTGATAGCACCATTGATTGATTTAAGGCATAGTGGTGAAAGAATATATACAGATATTTGGTGGATACATTATTTTATGTGGCTAAGATTACTGTAGTCTATTTTTTCCCCTTAAATTGACAGCTATATCTCAGTATCTACTATATTAATAAGATCTCAAGCATGCTCTAGGAGAGGATTGAGAGCACAAAAGATCAATTTAAGGAATTCATCTTTTTCTAATAGCTCTGATGATCGATTAGCAAATTTGCTAGCCAACCCCTTAAGGGGAGCACAAAAGATCGATTAGCATATCCTTAACAATTTGAGATTTTGTAATATCTTTGAACCAGCCTGAGGGGAGGGGAGGGGCAAGACCTAATTGTAAGTAGATGAGAGCTTTCTTATAAAATATCCAAGATACAGGTATAAATGTAAAGTGATAACAGGTAATATATGTAAAAGTAGGGGGACTACCTTAACACCCTTAGGTAATGCGTTATAACAATTACTTCAACATTTGTGCCTCTAGGCTGTAACTGCTTGATCCTAGTGTCCATTGTGTTTTTTGAAAGTTTTTGTGCGGTTTTCACATTCACTATTTCCAAAATTATGTATTACTTTCTTGTTATAAATATATATTTTTCATTCAGTAGTGATATAAATCAGAAGAAGAATGGCAGTCTTACAGTTACTTTCGTTATGGTTATTTATGATGCTTTTCTTGTTTGTATTCATTGTTCCATATATATCATTCGACTTTTGATTTAACTTATGTTGCGGTAGAACACTACATAGTCAAGGTCGCAACTAGACTTTTTGGTATCAATTCTTCATCCTAATAACCGTTGGTATGCATCTAAAACAGCAGTCTAGAAGATGATTTTCTGAACATATGTTTAATGCCAATGTAGATGCCCAAGTAGGTGAAATGTCCCTTGTTTTTAATGAACTGTTACTTTAAACAGTTTAGTTGCACCATTTTGTTTTGGTAACTTGAGTACTCCATGGCAACCATTTCATCTGCTTTTGATTAACATTCTCAACTAGTTAGTCAGAAGATAAAATTGGTGGATTTTCTTTCTTGAGTGAAGATCCCAACTTGAATTTGTGTTTTTCTACCATTAGGGACGTTTGTCTATCTGTAATCTTGCATGTGATGGCCTAAACAGTACTTCGGGGATGGGTGATTTAGCACTGAGAAAGATATACATCGGAGGTCTTTCTCCAAACATATCCAGCGAAATCTTGCTCAATTTCTTCGGTAGGTACGGTGAGATTGAAGAAGGTTCAGTGGCATATGATAAGGAGACTAACAAATCAAGGTAGTGCCTTGTTATATCTGTTTCACTTTCATAGGCAACAATTGCTGATAAAAACTTTGTTTTCTTTTGAGTAGAGGATTTGGTTTTGTCACTTATAAGACAGCCGAGGGTGCAAAGAAAGCCATAGATGATCCAAATAAGACTCTCGGGGTCAGCTATACAAAACACTCGGTTTTCATTTTTGTTCACAACTATTTCTTCTAGTCATCGCTTTCGACCTCAACAAAATTGTTACATATACAGGGAAGGAACATTACTGTGAAGCTAGCTGATGCCCCGAGGAGCAAAGTAATACAAGCACAAGTTCCAACTGCTGTCGTCCCTATGCCCATCCCAGTTCCTATTGGAAATGCACCGACGGGAAAGGCACTGGTGGGTGGCTATGCTTCGTATCCACCAACAATGGCAGCATATCTCACTGCTTATGCCTCAACTCAGTTCACAACCGCAGCACAGGTTTCACACCCACAGACAGGGAAAAGGGAACAAATAGTTCCTGCCGTAGAATCAAATGGAGTTACTGGCTACCCGTATTATGTAACCGGACCTTAAGAATTTTCGGTATCTCATAGGCAAAACTTATTTTAGCTCTTGTGGCGGATTTTATATATTCTGTTTTTGCAGTATGTATACCAAGTATCACACATTGTAGTTTATAGCATTTATATGCACCTTTTTTTCCCCCTCGAGTAGTTCTTGGAGAGATTGATAACCAGTAGTGTGTGTTAGTGTGGCTTTTTAGATGACTTCATGGTTCTTCATTCCTCTGATAAGATGTATATTTTATTGTTACTAAAATAATGCTTTTTATTCATGAAATTGCAGTGCCATTGTCTATACGATATTTTACCGAATAGTTCATCCAACTTTATTAAATATTTAAATAACACATTCTATTTTCGTATTTACTAAAGGGTGTATCTATGTTTTAAAATACTCTCTTTGCATTTCCAAATTGAAGAGTCGAACTTGAGTTCTTTGCTTCTCCTAAACTAGGACATACTTTTTGACTAAAAATAATTGATGGAATCTGAAAATTTTTATAAAAAAAAAAGAAAAAGAAAACATGAATAAACTTAAAAGCTTATTAGGAACAGTAGTACTAAACACAAGCTTTTTATGATCATCAAAATAATTTGTGTTTGATGAAAAAACCAAACTTTTGGACAGATGAACAATTGTTGGATTATCACACCACCTCATGCACTAGTCACTATTCGGGCTGACTAGACTAGCCCCCGTGATTTACCTCCTCCGTGTTGGTCCTGGGACGGACTGACGGGGGCGCTAGGGGCGAGCGTTTCGCCTT
>JBBUKS010000104.1:927390-938944 GCA_038050645.1 Hedychium gardnerianum | reverse complement strand
CTTAGGTGTTGTACCAACAGTTGAGTTTGGTAAACCATAGATAAAAGTTATCCCCTTAATCCATCTTGAAAGACCATAGTTTTTGCAAAGTCATTTTGAACAAGTAGCTTTTCAAAATGAATTAGACAAATATTTTTGCAAAAAGTTTTAAAAAATTTGTAAGACAAGATTTTTGAAGTATATTTTCAAATTCTTTTGAAAAGAAATATTGAAAAGTATTATTCAACAAGAGAGGAATTTTGAAATAGACAATTTTGAAAAATAAGTTGAAAGCATTTTGAAGCATATTTTTAAAGGCGAGGTAATTTTGAAACATGAAAATAGCTTTGAAAATATGTAAGAAAATATTTTGAAAAATTAGCCATTTCCTTTTTTAAAAAAATTGTCATATTGTTTAAGAAACAATATTTCTTTTAAAATTAGTCTTTCAAGAGAGCCTCCCCCTTAACTTGACATCCCCTTAGGACATCATTGTTAACCATAAGGAAGACTTTCTATGTGTCTTAGAGGTCTGGGTGTGTTATGGTTGACCTAAGGATCTAGAAGCTAAGTGTTGTTCAACAACAATCATTTCAAAGGTGTATAGATTTTTGAAATATATAATTACACTCAATCAAACCTGAAATATCATTTAACATCATTATGTGAATCACTATTTTGAAAGTATTTTTAATAAAACATTCCTGTAGATTTTTGAAAACCTTTTCAAAAATATTTTTAATTTAAGTTCTCCTAGCATCTCACCCATTCTATGTGTTTCAATACATACAAATACATTAGCCTTAAAGTTTTTGTGAGATGAGTTTTCAGGTTTAATTTGATTAAATCAAATTGTTTGTCTAAGGAAGTTTGATCTTATGTTAGATTGAAACTTAGCTTGGGGGCCACCAAGCTAGTGTTTTCATAATAAGCTTCCAAGCTATGGTGAGTCACAAATAGACATCATTAAAGTAACCACGTGACTAATACAAAATGTTTCCAAAACATTCAACTCAAGGGACTTAATAATAAGTCTTGGTCTAACTAGCCCAGATTGGACTAAGATAACTTCAGCTAGATCCACAAAGTCGATTGCACCAGGTAGAATGCTCAAGATTCAGCCTAAACATGCATCGGCAAACTTCCTTATCCTATCATCTCAACCCTCTCTGATATCGTTGGTCAAGATTAAAATCCTTTGTCCTATATTTGCCCTATCTATCTATTCTAAGATA
Source organism: Hedychium gardnerianum (assembly GCA_038050645.1). Taxonomy (NCBI): domain Eukaryota; kingdom Viridiplantae; phylum Streptophyta; class Magnoliopsida; order Zingiberales; family Zingiberaceae; genus Hedychium; species Hedychium gardnerianum. The sequence continues at coordinate 937,730 of JBBUKS010000104.1, read as the reverse complement.
AACAATAAGCACAGATAGATGCATGACATGTGAAGCATGACATATTGCAATTAATTAAAGTATGCATGAGCATGACAATTGAACATGTATATCAAGCAAGTCATAACAATCAATCATTTAAGATGTTGGTTTCTATTAATGTATCAAATTCTCGATTTGTTTTAAAAACTTATCTTTTGAATTTTTAGATTTCAAAACTTTATTTTTTTTAACTTTCTAAATTTTTAAATTTTAAAGCCTGATTTTTCAAAAAATTTAAATTCAAAAGTTGATTTTTTTAATTTTTAAAATTGAATTTAGATTAGAAAATTGATTTTTATAATTTTTTAAATTTAAATCCGATTTTTTATTTTTGAAATTCACATTACGTTTTTCAAAATTCAAAATTTTGTTTTCTTTAATTTTAAAATTAAAATTTATATTTTTATATATTTTGAAAATGATTTATTTGATTTTAAAAAATTCTTATCATCTTTGATTGAATTTGAATTATTTGAATTCTTAATTAGATTTGAATTGATTAATTCATGGTTTTCTTGATTAAATAACTTATTAATTAAATAAAAATTAATTGGTTTTTTATACCTTAATTTATATTTATTAATTACATTTGAATTAGGTGAATTGTTAGGACAAATTAAGATAGATTTATCATGCATATCCAAATTGCTAATATAATCGAAAATATACTAGCATGCATAACAAAAATAGGATTTTCAAAAACTATAAACTTACTAACCTCGATCACTTCCCATAGATCCTTGGATCTCTTCTGTGGGCATCGATTCTTGTAGTGACTTGTCTCCTTACATTTAAAGCACACCATGTGGTTCCTCCTTTTTCATCTGTTGTGTAGACCAAGTCTTATAAGTAAGACACTTATTTTTATAGTGCTCTCTTTTCCTACACTTAAAACATATTATGTGTAATTTAAATTTAGAGTTAAAGTACTTACTTGTTGAACCCTCATTAGGATTCTCCTCCTTGAATTTTGTTAGGTAAAATGCTTAAAGCCAACTGTATTACCTTTAAGTCTACTTCAAATTTTTTATTAAATGGTTTCTTCATTGTGACCCAACTATCGAAGTCGCCCATTAGAACTAAGTTCTCCATCTCCAGCCTCCAATACTCAAAGTTCTCCATCTCGTACGGTGGTGGTTCTATATGCATCGACCGAGTTTCTCTTCGTACTCATCTCTTTCTGGACTTTTGTATAGAGAAAAAATATAAATATAAAAAAAACTTTAAACACAAACCTCTAACCTGGTCCTTAGGCAGTTAGACCAGTGAAGAGCCTCCTACTCTGATACCAAATTGTAGTATCTTATTTGATGCTAGAGGGGGGGCGGGGCGAATAGCGTAATCGACTTTATTCCTTCTTTTCTTTCTCTTACCAATCAAAGTGTTAAAATATGCAATAGAAATAATCAAGAATAAACAAAAAGAAGAACACAAGGAAAAATACAATATTTTTTACTTGGTTCTCAACTTCCAAGGCTAGTACATCCTGTTGGGTAGCCCAATGCGGTGTGTGCTAAAACATGTTTCATAAACATGCGCAACGAAAGATATAAACGGTAATAATAAAACTAAATTATTACATCACACACACCACACACATACAAGATACAACTCATGCAGACATGTTCACAATATAAAATTTTATGGAATTAAATTTACTCTAGTTATACCTGACGGATCACGTGAAGTAGAAAGAGCATCAACCATGCAACGCTGTCGAGCCCTGTCTCTATTCGTATTCACGCAGAGAACTCCTCAAGATGACTTTGGAAGTCACGAGTTTCATCTTCATGAAAGGTACTAGCCTTGCATGTGAAGATGAGATTTGGTGCCCAGCGGCATACGCAACCAGACGACACCAAATGGAGAGAACAACCAAAAGGGGAGGTTGTTGTCCGATGGAAAAAGGTGGCATTTTTTCTTCACTGTCTGACATTCATAAATTTCTGCCGACGAGGTATAAAGTACCCCAAGGCATCGGGGATTTAGTAGCAATGTTTGCCCACCAAAATGGAGGTCGGAGGAGGTCGGGAGAGGCCAAACTTCCAGGGGACAGTAAGCTATCCACCGATGTTCTTTCTCCTTGAAGTGGTGGTGGCTGGAGGAGATGGCTCCTCCGGCGTCCTGTTGGCCGATCGGAGGTGGCTGACCGGTTGGTGGTAGTCGGCCGAAGGTGGAGGCCGGCCGGTGGAGCTTGGGTGGCGACACCAAAGAACCTTTCCTTTTATGGTGGGAGGCACAAAGAGAGGAGAGGAGAGGAGAGGAGAGGAAATCCTAATCAAATTAGGTTATCCAATTCCAATAATGAATTCTCCTCATAGGGGGGTATATTTATACACCTCATTGATATCTTGGGGAGCAAGTCATTTCCTAAGTCGAAGCCCAACCCGATAAGCCTTAATCAAAACATAAGTCATTAAGCTCTTGGTTTAGTTCAAAGCCAAACCACTTGGTTCAATAATTAAACCAAACTAATTTGGTTTATTCTTAAAAAGACGTGGCTCATTCACGCTTCCATTCCAACAAATAACTTTTTATATTTGCCATTTTTTGGTCCAACCAAACTTTGTCTCTCTCAATCTGAGAATTCAATTCTCAAACTTGTTTTAAGTCTTTCGGATAAACTCATAGTATGTGTGACCTTATAGGTTCCTGTTTATATTGGTTATTCGTAATTAACCATTTAGTTACGAATAGATCAGGAGTGACAGTAGTATATCATGACCAATTGATCGAAAAGTCAATGGTTGATTCCATAATCACTTCTGAACCTTTCAGTAGCTACAATAAGTCATGTCTCGTTCCTTTCACTCGTCTTATACCCACTAGATTCAGGACATGGTCTATGTGTTAGTCCCCACTAGGTTGACTATGTCACACCTAGCTCAAGTAGTAGTTCCTCATCCTGCGGATTTGAATTACTCAAACACATTATACAAGAAGACCATTCTCTTGACGTGTTCTGCTTTAGCCAAAGACTTACGAGTAATAATCTTAACAAGTGACATAGGGTATACTTCTCCTTATGCAAGGAGTGGTGAATCCTCTGTGGACTATTCAATCACCTTCGGGCACTTCAAAATTATACCCAATCATCTCGAGTCCACACCTCCAAGGAGATGTTTGCTTAAGATGTCAAAGTATAAGTCTCCATGACCAAGATGACTTGAATACCTCAAGTCGAAGGAAACTTGCGCTTAAGTTGCAATGAGATCTTCATTGACATATCCATATATGTACATACCTATATGAAGTCTCATGGTAGGTCACTCCAATGAATTAGTTACCTTTAACTAGTATCCACGTTTAACTCTCAACATCCCAATGTCTTCAGCCAGTGAGGAGCGACTACTTGGTTAAACCAATGAGTATAACATGTGCTAGTCTCACAGAATTGATGATATTTGAATCCATTAATTCATCGACTAGGGATGTTTCAATATATTCATAATTACATATGTGGAGATGCTCACTAATTGTAATCTAATCACAAGTTCTCTCATTCTATGAATTATATTATGGACATTCAGTAAATGAGTTTAAGATCCAATCATATACATAAAGAATGTGTACTCAGATAGTGAATCATTTTTCAAATAAATAGTACATATCATAAGGCGATTTCCTTAGGACACCTCTCAAATATAGCAGTCGATTGTCATGCTTATCTATAATGAGTTAAAATGTAGTAGAAACAAAAACATAAAACTAAGTAAACAAGCACAAATACAAATTGATTTTATATGGTTCGAAATCCCAAGTTCCTACTCTACAGCCTACCGTCCTAACGACACTCCACTATCTTTCTCCTTATTGGAGACCTTCCAGAGGCATAAAAACCTCTTACAAACCTATTCTTTATGAATAAATACAAAACAAAAACAAGTGTACAAATGGTATCAAAAGAAACTGAAATGAACAATTTACACTAAGAAGCTTTGCTTTGATCGTTGTTTATAGCTCTTGGATTGCCTCTTGAGGTCTTAAAATGCAACAATACTCTCCTCTAAAACCTCCAAGAACTGGCTCGAAATCCTCCACGAAACCCTTCTTTTGTAGTATTTAGGTTGCTGCTAATTTCTGCCTAACAATCGATTGAAAGTGCCCATTAATCAATTGCTTCGTTGAATTCAAATGTTGTACCTGTAGAACGGGTCTTTCCAGCTCAGCTTTGAGCACAACAATCAACTATTAATGATCATCAGTCGACTGCTACCTAAATAGTTGAGTCACACAATCGAGTTCTAGACTTTTTGTTCGCTCGAACAATAATAATAGTAGATTGCTCCACTCCATCAATTGATTGATCATTATCAGTTGAGTTCCAACCATTCTATTTGCTGCAATAGTACCATCAGTCGATTTCTCAAACCTAGTAGTTGACTACAATGAATCCCCTCAAATATCAAATTTGGGATTTAGGGGTTCATCAGTTGATTGCTACTCCCTAGATGTCGATTGTTATTCCTTATAAGTCAATTGACACCTTTATTTCAGCCTTAACAAGGCTAAATTCTCATCTTGCCTAGTATTTAATTGACCTCAACTTACTAAGACATCCTTTGCCCAGCATTGGTCAACCTTGACCTGGTAGGACTTCACCCTTACTAAACATTCTATCCTCCTTAACCTATTTGGACTTCCCTTCTCGTGCTTAACATTGGGTCTTTCATTACCCATTAGGACTTCACTATTGCTAAAAATCCTGTTCTCCTTTACCTGTTTGGACTTTCCTCATTGTCAAGTGTCCGGTCAACCTTGACTCACTTAGACATTGCATTTCATGCCAAGTGTCTAGTCCTCCATGATCGACTTAGACTTCACATTTGTCAACTCTCTATTGGACTTTCAAGTGCCACATGTCCTGCATGACCCACTTAGACTTCTCCTATCATACTAACTCCATGTTAGACTTTCAATCGTCAAGTGTTCAGTTAATCATGACTAACTTGAGCTTTGCCTCTCATTTCGATTGTATTATGTTTGAGAGGTGTCCTAAGACAATCACCTTAAACATTGTCTTATTTATTTGATAAATAAAAATTCACTTTTTAAGTATATATTCTATATGTATGTGATTAAATCTTAAACTCAATTAATAAAGTCCACAATACAATGCATAGCATGAGAGAAATTATGATTGGATCAAACTCTTCAAATAAAATAATGCTCATTTTATGCAACTATGGATAAGAAAAAGTAGATCACTAAGCATACTAGCACATAAATCACACAATATGAAAATTTAAAATAAGCGTGCTAATATTTTTGTAAGAAGAACAAGTCATGCTATAATATGATGATGATGCAACTGACATGCCACAGAAACAAACCAGAATCAAACTAAAACAAACTAACTCACACATGCAAAAATAAATCAAACTGAAACACATGCAGAAACAAGAATATGTACATATGCACAACTCCCCAGACTTGGACATTTCATTGTCCTAATGGAACAAAACTCAATAGGGTGGTGATGGAGGAACATTAGGGAAACCTAGAAATCCAGGAAGGTCAGGAAACCAATACTTGTTTCGATGCATGTGTTGGTGATATTTATACATTGTATCAATTTCCATGCAAGTTAATCGCATTAAACCTTGATTGTCCTCCCTTTTCTCCCATTCTTTCTTTTGAAGGTCAATGAAATTAGTAATTGACTTGAATAATTCTTCCTCTCTCCTAAAGTGTTGTCGCACGCAACAAAACTAATCATTAGACATAGTACAATGCCTCTCTAAAAGATCTACATGTGTAGCATGATCAGAATGAAGAGTATATAGGGTGGAATGGAACTCAGAAAAATCAAATCGAGAAGTAGAGGGGGCATGACTACTTGTGGAAACCTGAGTATATGACTCTATTGGAGGGGGAATATAGTGTTGATTAGTCTTTGTCATTAACCAATTTTTGTTGACATGAATGGTGGTTAAGTTGTAGTTTGGCAAACACAATGGAAAACGATTCCTCAAAGTTAGACTATATTCATTTCCATCTCTTTGAATCATGCGTATTGCTAAACATGAGTCGATATCAATACAAGAGATACCATCCATTACCTCTGATCCCTCCAAATCATACCCTAAGATAATAGCAATACGAGTTAGCAACCCTCCTAAAACAATAGTACTAGGGGAAGAAGATTTCCCTAGTCTTACTAAGTCCTTGATAAAATGAAATCTTGTATCTATGTTAACTTCTTCGAGCATAGCCCATAGACAAAGTAATTCACAATGACACACTACTCCTATACTATCACTTCGTCCAAATATTGTATGTCTCATGACTTGATGAAGGTAATAAAAAACAAGATTAACAATGGAGGTCGCTTTAGAAACTGAGAGTTTGAACATATCGGTATCGCCACTACCAATTTCTTCCCACATAAAGTTTCAATGAAATTTTTTAGGGATATCTCGATTCCCCCATATGGTAATTCAAAACATGCATTAAAATCATCATCATTAAACAAGCGGAAGTGAATCTTTTCTTTCATAAAAGTGCCATGAAGGTTAATAGAGCTCAAAAATTCTCAAACAATTTTAGGGTATGTGGGAAAGTTCATACTCATGAGCCCTTTCCACCCTATCCTATTTATCATCCATTCTACATCTTCCTTGAGGCCCACAACATCCAAAGTATGATAATCTAAATATTTTGTGCAAGCGATATGACATTTAACCAAAGAATTATAACATAATTTTTGTTCATTACTACCAAAAATAATGCCATAGGAAATTTTGTTACCTTCGTTGCATGCCCTTCGCTTTCCTTTGTCTTTGGCCTTGGATGTACCATCTTTGGGAGATCAGACTCCTTTTTCAAGATGGTTTGACATCCTCTCCAACTAGTAGAACAAGTCTTAGGAGGAAGGAGAAAATCAAATGAGAAAGGAAAACCCCTCACTTGAGAAGAGAAAGGTGTAAAGATGAGAGTCTTTTGAAGGGATGGAGAAGGTAGAGATGAGAAAAGGGAGATGGAAGAAATCTTAGAGAGTGGTGAAGGAGAAGGAAATGAAGTTGGAAGAATGGAGGTGCATGACCGTGTGGGAGAAAACACGATCGTGCTCTATGGTTTTGTCACATGACCGTGCCTTTTGGCATGACCCCACCATGGTGAAAGTTGTTTGTGAACATTTCTTCACACAACCGTGTTAAAAGACACGACCGTGACATGGTTGGTTATGTTTCCTCTGTTACTTGATCCAAATTTGGCACGGTCATGTCAAAAGACACGACCTAACCGTGGCTTGCTCTAGATTTGGTATCAACACGGTTGGATTCATTCTAGAAGCAACCTTTAGCGAGGCATGACCGTGTCAAAAGATATGGCCATGTCGTGACTTCTTCTGTTGGATTTCCTCTAGGAGACACGACTGTGTCGAAATATGACACGACTCTATCGTGATTCATTCTGTCCCATGCTATGATGAGACATAGCTGTGTGTCATCATTCTTTCCTTATAAGCATGGCCACATGTCTCCATTATTGCTTCAAAAATTCCTGCACACAAGTTCAAATACAAATTAAAATCAAAGAAACTAAAAACATAGAAAAAAAGTATCAAAGTAAACACTTGGGTTGACTCCCAAGAAGCACTCGTTTAAGGTCCCGAGCTTGACCCCTGTTTTGGCTCAATCCAGAGGACGAGATTCAAAAAAGTACTATTCTTCTTCCTCATTAGCAGACATCTCTAAGAAATATCTTTTCAGTCTCTGTCCATTCACTTTACAAGACCCTATTTCCTTATTTCAGATATCAACTGCCCCATATGGATATACCTTTTGAATTTTGAAGGGTCTCGTCCATCATGATTTCAATTTTTTAGGAAACAATCTTAGTCTTGAATTAAACAACAATATAAGATCTCCCTCATGAAATTCTCTTCGCACAATATGTTTATCATGTCTTTTTTTGTTCTTTCCTTATAGGACTTATCATGTTCATAAGAATCCATTCTAAGCTCATCCAATTCATTAAGTTGAAGCTTCCTCATCTCTCCAGCTAATTTCAAATAAAGATTCAGTCATTGAACTGCCCAATAAGCCTTATGTTCTAATTCCACCGATAAATGACACGATTTTCCATAAATTAAATGAAATGGTGTCATCCCAATTGGAGTCTTATAAGAAGTACAGTAAGCCCATAGAGCATCATCCAACTTTATAGACCAATCCTTTTTGGTCATAGATAACATCTTCTCTAAAATTCCTTTGATCTCTCTGTTTGAAATCTCAACTTGCCCACTTGTCGACGGATGATATGGCGTTACAATTCTATGGCTCACTCCGTATTTCTTAAGTAAGTTCTCAAACTGTCATTCAATGAAATGAGAACCTCCATCACTAATAACTATTATAGGAACTCCAAACCTGGGGAAAATTATCTTCTTGGCATCACAAGTAGGAGAGAGTATGACTTCTACCCATTTGGAAACATAATCTACAACAACTAAGATGTAATTATTTCCACATGATGAAGGAAATGGTCCCATAAAATCAACTCCCCAAACATCGAAGAGCTCAGCTTCAAGGATAAAGTTTAAAGGCATCTCATGCCATTTTAAAATATTTTCTATTTTCTGACAATGGTCACAAGATAGTACATAATCCCATGCGTCTTTAAATAAAGTTGGCCAAAAGAAATTAGCTTGTAAAACTTTAGTTGTTGTATTTACATTTCAAGAGTGTCCCCCATAAGGTGATGAGTGACAATCATGCAAGATTTGCTTAATTTCATCCTTGGGTATACATCTTCGATAGATCGTATCTCCACACTTCTTGAAAAGTAGGGGTTCATCCCATATGTAATACTTAATATCTGTGAAAATTTTCTTTCTCTACTAATAAGTGAGATTTGGTGGGAGGATACCACAAGCAAGATAATTCACAAAATCTGCATACCCTGAGTCTTTTATATTAGTGACAGATAAAAGATGTTCATCTGAAAAGGAGTCATCAATAGGTAAATGGTCATCTATGTTTCCATATGCATCTTGACACATTATGGATAGATGATCCACCATAACATTTTCTACTCCTTTCTTGTCTTTGATTTCAAGATCGAATTCTTGGAGTAACAATATCCATCTAATCAGCCTGGGTTTGACATCTTTCTTACTGAGTAAGTATCAAATGGCTGTGTAATCTGTATAGACTATCACTTTTGACCCCATCAAATATGATCTAAACTTGTCAAATGTAAAGATAACTGTTAGCAATTCTTTTTCTATAGTAGCATAGTTGATTTGAACATCATCTAGAGTTTTATTGGCATAATATATGACATACACTTTCTTGTCTTTTCTTTGCCCCAAAACCGCTTCTACAACATAATCACTTGCATCGCACATAATTTCGAATGAGAGTTTACAATCCAGTGCTTGCATTATAGGAGCGGTCACCAAAGCTCTTTTTATCTTGTCAAAAACATCTAGACAATTTTGATCAAAGCAGAATTCAACATCCTTTAGCAATAAATTGGTCAAAGGTTTGGAGATCTTGGAGAAATCTTTTATGAAGCATCGGTAGAATCCTGCATGACCCAAACAAACTCTTTACCCCCTTCACATTTATCGGTGGAGGAAATTTCTCAATTACTTCTACCTTTTCCTTATCAAATTCAATTCCTTGTGCAAAAATCTTATGACCCAAAACTATTCCTTCTTTAACCAAGAAATGACATTTTTGTCAATTCAAAACAAAATTAACTTCTTCACATCTCCGTAAAACTCTAGAAAGATTAGACAAACATGTGTTAAAGTTAGTTCCATATACAAAAAAAGTCATCCATGAAAATCTCCATTATGTCTTCAATCAAATCTGAGAAGATAGCCATCATGCAATATTGGAAAGTAGTAGGAGCATTACAAAGACCAAAGAGCATTCCATATGGGCATGTAAAAGTAGTCTTCTCTTGATCTTGAGGATGTATAGGAATTTGGAAAAATCCGGAATACTCATCTAAATAGCAAAAATATGTGTGCTTAGCAAGCCTTTTAAGCATTTGGTCAATGAAGGATGAGGAAAATGATCCTTCCTAGTCTCTTTGTTTAACTTCTTGTAGTCGATGCACATTCATCATCTAGTAATTGTCCAAGTAGAAATCAATTCATTGTTTTCATTCCCAATCACAGTTATCTCTCCTTTTTTTGTAACTACATGCACCAGGCTTACCCATTCACTATCGAAAATGGGGTAAATAATTCCTGCATCTAGAAGTTTCAACACTTCTTTCCTAACCAATTCCTTCATGTTAGTATTTAACCTTCTCTAATGTTCTATTGAGCATTTATGATCCTCTTCAAGTAAAATTAT
>JBBUKS010000104.1:911817-926055 GCA_038050645.1 Hedychium gardnerianum | reverse complement strand
GATAGTGAATCTATATTTATCATATAAATAGTACAAGTCATAAGGTGATTGCCTTAGGACACCTCTCAAACATAACACCTCTGGCGTCCTACTGGCTGGCCGGAGGTGGCTGGCTAGTGGGTGGTGGCCAGCCAGAGGAGGAGGCCGGTCGGTGGGGCTTGGGGCAGCAACACAAGAGAGGTGAGGAAGTTTTGGGAAAGACCTAACAATTAGATCTAATCCAAAACCGTAACAATTCTCTCCCTATAGGAGAGTATTTATAATCGCTTCTCAATGAAGTAGGGAGCAAGTCATCTCCTAATCCCAAGCCCAACTTGATAAGCCTTAACTAAAACACAACCCATTAAGCTCGGTTTAGTTCAAAACCAAACCCCTTGGTTCAATAATTAAACCAAACCAAATGGTTTATTATTAAACCAAGATGATCTGTTACATCTTCAAAAGATATGGCTCATCCACGCTTTCATTCCAACAAATAACTTTCCATAATTGTCATTTGTTTGGTCTAACCAAACTTTGTCTCTCTTAATGTGAGAATCCAATTCTCAAACTCATTTTAAATCTTTCGGATAAACTCGTAGTTTGTATGACCTTATAGGTTCCCGGTTATGTTGGTCTTCATAATTAACTATTTAATTATGAATAGATCATGAGTGACACCTAGTAGTACATCATGACCCTCAATTGACTGGAAAGTCAATAGTTGATTCCAGAACTACTTCTGAATCTTTCAGCAGCTACAATGAATCATGCCTCGTTCCTTTCACTCGTCTTATTCATACTTGGTTCAAAACATGATCTATGTGTCAGTCTCCATTAGGCGACTAAGTCATACTTAGCCCAAGTAGTAGTTCCTTGTCCTGCGAATTCAAATCACTCAAATACATTGTCCAATAAAACCATTCTCTTGACATGTTCTATTTTGGCCAAAGAATTACGAATAATAATCTTGACAAGTGGCCATAGGGTATACTTCTCCTTATGCGAGGAGCGGTGAATCCTCTCTAAACTATTCAAACACCTCCGGGCACTTCAAACTTATACCCAATCATCTCGGGTGCACACCTCCAAGGAGATGCTTGCTTAAGACGTTAAAGCATAAGTCTCCATGACCAAGATGACTTGAATACCTCAAGTCAAAGGAAACTTGTACTTAAGCTGCAATGTGATCTTCATTGACATATCCATATATGTAGAGAACTATATGAAGTCTCATGGTAGGTCACTCCAATGAACTAGTTACTTTTAACTAGTATCCACATTTAAGTCTCGACATCCTAATGTCTCTAGCTAGTGTGGAGCGCTACTTAGATAAACTAAGGAGTATATAACACATGTTAGTCTCACAAAATTGATGATATCCGAACCCATCAATTCATCGACTAGGGATGTTTCTATACGTTCATAATTACACATGTAGAGATGCTCACTAGCTGTGATCCAATCACAAGTTCTCTCATGCTATGAATTATATTACATACATTCAGTAAGTGAGTTTAATATCCAATCATACACATAAAGAATGTGCACTCAGATAGTGAATCATTTATTTATCTAATAAATAGTACATTGCATAAGGTGATTGCCTTAGAACACCTCTCAAATATAACAATAATGAAATATGATGCGATAATGTAGATCATACTCAGTGAAATACAAGTAGATGTGCAATAAATAATGCCTAAAAATATATATAATCTATGTACATCAGTGCCATCTCGGCTGCACGCTTGACTGAGCTCGGGCTATTCTGGGCGCCTGAACCATTTGATCGCCTAGATCTCCGGGCACCTGGATTCCCCTGACTTTGGTCACCTTCTTGCATCATAGAGTTAGCATAAATAGATATAATAAAGATAAGTAAAATAGTTTGATAGTCAAAAGACTGTCCAGTTCTAAGTTTCGGATTTCCAGTGAAACCCTAGGTCAAACCGATGCCTACTGTTTCCTTTCCAGGAACGCATCCTGACCCATTCCTTTGGATCATTTACTTGGTGCCAAACATCTAGTCCTCAAGATCTGTTTGGAGTTTTGCTCAGTATCCAATCTTGACCTTTGAGACTTCCCGCTAGACATCCGATCCTCGACCTGTCTAGATTTCTGCCTAGTGTCCTTGACCCCAGGGCTTCCCGCCTAGTGTCCTCAACCCCTAGGACTTTTTTCCCAACGTCCTCAATCTACCAAGACTTCTACCTAGTCAACTTGACCAGGACTTCTTTGCCTAGTCCAACCGACCAGGACTTCCTTGCTTAGTTCAACTGACTAGGACTTCCTTGCCTAGTCTCAACTAGGACTTTTTGATTGAGCAACCTACACACTTGATCAACCTCATTAGATCACAATGACTCTTAACTTTGAACCTTTTCCATTTATCAAAACCCAGGTTCGATTATTTGGTGCCTCCAGCACCAACAATCTCCCCATTTTTGATTTATGGCAACTAGTTCAAAGTTAAGTAAAGTATAGTACTTTAAAGAAAATATAAGAGTAAAATATATTTACAAAAAATGGCAATACGTTTTTAAACATGCTCCCCCTTAATTAAAACTCTCCCTTTGAAGTTGAGGCAGTTTTAAAGTATTTTGAAAACATACATTTTTTAAAAACATACTTTATTTTTGAACATGCATTTTCTTCTCTTTGAAATTAACTTTTAACTTATCTCTTTTTTTATCCCCCTTTGACATACATAAAAAAACAATCAAGTAGAGGAAAAATTTCAAAAAAGATAGGAAGAAATTTTTTAAAGATAGCCTTTGATGAATTTTTAAATTTTTTTTTTAGAAAATTAAAGGCATTTTGAACTAGTATTATGTAATAAATTTTTCAGAGCCCTTTTGTTTAACCAACTTATAAGAATTTTTGAAAAAATAGAAATTTTAAAACTTGAAACACAAAATGAGATTAATTGAGGTCCTAGAGTCCAAACATGTAAACATAATTTATTCTCCTTAGTAAAATGTCTAACCTTTGGTTACTAGCTAACTACTAGACGATAGTAGTTTTCACCTGATTAGTCAAGTTAAGTTAGAAATATCCAGCTAGTAGTATGCTCTGGAGGATTACTTAACTTGATAAATGTGAATTGGTATTTTTAGCCCAGATTATGATAATGCACTGATATAAACATCTTAAATTTAGGCTTATCCCTAAGCATCTCACACCATTCTAAGTGTCTCATTACACAAGCAAGGTAAGCCTAATGTGCTTGTAAGATGCTGGTTTGCCTAAATCTATAGGATCATGCTTTCTAAGGAAAATCCTAGGCTAAGTCCAGAGATAAAACTTTAATTTTTGAAGAAAAAAAACATTATTTTTTTACAAGCATGAATTTTGAAAAGCATGTATTTTTTTTAAATAAAAGAATATAAGAGCAAGAAAAAATTTCTTTTGAATTGAACTAATCCTACTCTACTGTGTACATTCCTAGTTGTCTTATGAGTGTGTTAATCTCAACTTCAGGTAATGGTTAAGTAAAGATGTCTGCTAGGTTTGACTTGGACTCAACATAGTTAAGTACAATGTCACTCTTAGGTATATGATCTCTTATAAAGTGGTGTTTTACTTCTATGTGCTTAGTTCTTGAGTGATGTATTGAATTTTTTGTTAAATTGATTGAACTTATGTTATCAACTAAGACTTTAATGTTTGTGTATTTCAATTGAAAGTCCTTCGGTGTATGCATCATCCATAGTAGTTAAGTTACACAGTCCCCCATTGCTATATAATCCGCGTCAATAGTTGATAATGCAACACAGTATTGCTTTCTACTACACTAACTAACAAAACTTTGACCTAACAGTTGGCAACTATTACTCTTACTTTTTCTGTCTAATTTATACCCAACATAGTCTGAGTCTGAGTATCCTATTAGGTCAAAACTGGTGGTTCTTGGGTACCAAATTTCTACATTCAATATGCCTTTGATATACATAAGTATTCTTTTTATAGAACTTAGATGTGATTCTTTTGCACATGTTTGATACCTAGCACACATACCTACTACAAATAAAATATCAGGTCGGCTTGTAGTTAAGTATAGTAGACCACCTATTACACTTCTAAAGTATTTTAGGTCAACTGGTTTTCCTTCTGAATCATTGTAAATTTTTACATTTATCGCCATTGGTTTATTAATTTCTTTAGAATTTTCCATTCCAAATTTTATAATTTATTCCTTAGCATATTTGATTTGATGGACATAATTTCCTTCTTTAGTTTGTTTTATTTGTAAGCCTAAAAAGAAATTGAGTTCACCGACTAGGCTCATTTCAAATTCACTTTCCATTAATTTGATAAATTCCTTTAAGAATTTTGTATTGGTTGAGCCAAATATTATATCATCGACATAGATTTGGGCTATAAAGATATTTTTTCTAAGTTTTAACAAATAAGGTTGAATTGATTTGTCCTTGGTTAAACCCATTAGATATTAGGTAGGTTGATAATCTTTCATACCAGGCTCTAGAAGCTTGTTTTAATCCATATAGGGCATTTTTTTAATCTAAAAACATGGTTTGGATGATCTAGATTCTCAAATTCGGGTGAATGACTTACATAGACTTCTTCCTTAATGAACATGTTTAGAAATGCGGACTTTATGTCCATTTGATATAATTTAAATCCTTTATGTGTTGCATAGACTAGCAATATTCTAATGGAATCAAGTCTAGCTACAAATGCATAGGTTTCATCATAATCTAGTCTTTCGATTTGATTAAATATCATTGCTACTAGTAGGGCTTTATTTCTAACAATTTCTCCTTTATCATCTAATTTATTCCTAAAGACCCATCTTGTGTTAATAACCTTTTGATTGTTTGGCATAGGTACTAAGTCTCACACTTGACTTCTCTCAAACTCAGCTAGTTCTTCTTGCATTGTTATAATCCAATCAGGGTTAGGTAAGGCTTCTTCTAAAGTTTTGGGTTCAATATTTTATATCAAGGATATTTGACTTAAGTTTCTATATGATGATTGAGTTCGAACTCCTAGACTTGGATCATCCAAAATTTGGTCAACTGGGTGATTAATTCTTATTCTAGGTGTTCTTATATTAGGATTAGTACTTGGTTCATCTAGATGATTTGAGTTAGATACAGGTTCAAGTTCATCATCATCTAGATTTCTAATATTTTGTTCATTTAAGTCAACTTTGTTAGATTGATCTTCATCAAATATTTAAGTCAACATTTAGTGTGTTTTTGTTATAGACTCTAAATACCCTACTGGTTGTGGAATAACCTAGAAAAATTCCATTAGTAGACTTAGATGAAATTTTTGCTAAGTAGTCCTTTGTATTTAGTATATGCACTTTGCATCCAAATACCCTTAAGTAATCCAAGTTAGGTATTTTGTTGTAATATATTTCATAAGGGGTTTTATTGTAACATTTATTAATTAAGATTCTATTTTGGATGTAGCAGGTTGTGCTTATTGCTTCAGCCCGAAATTGGTTTGATAAATTATATTCATTCAACATAGTCCTCGCTGTTTCTTGTAATGTCCTATTTTTTCTTTCTACTATTCCATTTTGTTGAGGGTTTCTAGGACATGAAAATTCATGATGATAACCATTAATTTTGCAAAATTCAGTAATCCTATGATTTTCAAATTCCCCTCCATGATCACTTCTAATTCTTTTAATTTTGACATCTTTTTCATTTTCTATTAATTTACATAAATTGTTAAAATTTTCAAAAGTTTCATCTTTAGTTTTAAAGAATTTTACCAATGTAAATCTTGAGTAGTCGTTAATTGTTACTAAGTAGTATTGGTTCCCGCTTAGTGACTTAGCCTCGTGAGAATCAAATAGCTCTAAGTGTAAAAGTTTGAGTATTGAGTTGGTTTAATTTAGGTTAGTTAGTTTGTGAGTTGACTTGGTCTATTTTCCTTGTTGACAAACATTACAAATTGTGTTATCTAAGTTTTTTTAATTTTGGTAGACCTCTAACTAATCCATTTTGACTCATTTTTTAAATGAGTCTTAGGTGAGTGTGACCCAGCTTTCTGTGCCACAACTTAGTTTCCTCTTGTTGTGTCAGTAGACACTTAAGTGAGGAGTTAGGTAAATTAGGTGTGTTGATATTATTTTTCCTAATTCCGTTAAGTGTTATTTCAAGATTTTCAATGTTCTTAATTAGGCATTCTAGATTTGAGAAGGTTATTACATAATCAGAATCACACAATTGGCTAATACTAAGCAGGTTGAACTCAAATTTATCAACTAATAGGACTTTGTGAATAATGAAATTAGAATTTAATTCAATATTACATGTTTTGATTACTTTAAGTTTTTCATTATTGCCAAATGCAACTGATCCTAGTTCCTTGAGTTTTAGTTTGGTGAACTTCAATCTGTCTCCAGTCATGTCTCTAGAACACCCACTATCCAACATCCATTGGTCTAAATCTTTATGTTCCTACACATAAAATACTTGATTTGGATTCAACTTATAGGGATTTTCAGATAGGTTGATTGATTTCAGCTATATATTCTCCATCTCACCCATTCTAGATTATCAAATAAGGAAACTTTATAGTTATGGTGAGATGATTAACAATTTTTTTGATTTTGTGTTAGATTTAAATTTAGCTTTGGGTCTTACAAGATGGTGTTTTTAGCATGAGCTTCTAGGCTGTGGTGAATCATAACGAATATCATTAAAGTAACCACGTGTCTTAGACAAAGCTTCACCAAAACAATCAACCCACAGGACTTTGTACTAAATTTTGGTCTAACTGGCTCACGTCTGACTAGGGTAGCTTCAGCTAGATCCACTAAGTTGATTGCACCAGGTAGAACACATATGATTCAACCTAGACATGTTTTCAACAAAGCTTCCCTAGCCTACTATCATCTCAATCCTTTCCGATGCTAGGTTGTCCAAATTAATCAACCCTTTAACCATTCTAAATTACGAAAAAATAAACTAAGCATGCATATTAAAGGCTGTAAATCATACAAACATGCAAAATTTATCTAACAAAAAATATAGTTTTTCTATTGGCTCCCCCTGGATCATAACTTCGATAAGGCTTATCAAGGTAGTGAATTTAACCCTTAGGGATCCAATATTGGTTTGATCTAACTTGATTAATCAAGTTTAATTTAGGGACTCATGCTTGGACTTGGTTTCTAGTAGTTTGATTTACAATAGATAGATACGATTTAAACCGAGTTTCAGTTTTGTATCCGAGTCTAGTTCGATTGTAAATGGCCTTTTATTTTTCAAGTATCATATCAAGACACTTGGAGCTCGAAGTAAACCGTTCCAATGACTTTCTAAGTTCATTGACTTGAATTTTCAAAGTGAAATTTTCTTTTTCAAGTTGTTGGACTTGAGTTGAAGTTCCACTTTGAATTGGTTCAGTCAAAGAACTTAAGTTAGTATTTTCCTTAAGGACGGTTAGTTCCTTTTGGAATGAATTGACTCGAATATTCAATTTAGTTAAATCTCGAGTTATATCGTAAATATTTGAATACAACTTGTTAACTAAAGGAGAGTCTACCTTTTTGGAACCTTCAAAAATGGATACAGATCTGTGGGTTCTCTTGGACTCAGTTTTGGATCCGGATTCGGGCTCGGACTCGGTGCTGATCATTTGTTCTCGTGTCGGTAGTGCAAGAAAGCTCATTGGAGCATGTTCTTATTCATCTGAATCCTTCGATGATGACTCGTCCCAAGTTGCCTTTAATACCTTCTTCCTTCTTGGTTTCTTGGTGTCTTTTAGATTTGGACACTCCTACTTGAAGTGTCCCTTCTTGTTGCAACCATAGCAGGTCACTTCTAACTTGCTCTTTGTGGTTGGTTTCGAACTCGACTGTTTTTCTTGAATCACCTTCTTGATCTCACGTTTGTTGAGTCTCTTCTTCTTGTTGTATAACTTCCGAACTAGATTAACTAGTTTTGTTGTGATCTCGTCGTCACCTTCTGAATCCAATTCGTCTTCGGATTCAGGTTCGATTCGGTACTTGTACTTCGGCTCCTTTGTCTTGATTTTTCCTGCAATCAAAGTGATACCTTTCTTGGTGGAGAATGCATTAGTTTGCTCATGTAACTCGAATTCAAAAAAAAGTTCATCTAGTCTAATAATTGAAAGGTCCATAGAAACCTCGTAAGCATCTACTATTAAATACGGTAATTAAAAATAGTAAAATAATATGTATTAACCAAGAAATAAGATTATAGATTTTTTTAAAGAAATTTTTCTAGATTTAATCGGAGCTAATTAGAGGAGTTTACAGGGATACAAATAATAGGCTTTTGGAAAGCTGTTTGGAATATCAATTAAGTTGGGAGTTGATTGATTTCATTAACCTAAAGTTGAGATTAATTGAACTAAGTTGAGGAAATGAGACCTAAGTTTTGATTGAACTTGGGTTTAATCAGATTTAAAACCTAATTAAAGGAAAACCTAGGTTTATAAATCACTCCTTTCTCCTCAACTCATTTCCCCCGATCATAGCCGCCGACCACCCATCCCCTTGCTCGATCGCTCCCTCTCCATCGAGCGGTCGCCGAGCCATCTTCTCTCGATCTCTAGCCTATGACCACCGCCCACCCCGCCCTGGAGCTCTCTTCTCCTCTAGAGTTCAGCCGCCAGCATCCATCGCCACCGACCACAGCCTATAGCCAAGGACGGGCAACGATCGAAGAGGAGCAGCCCCCTCGATCCCTTTTTGCTTCTCTGGAGATATGTCGACGACCACCACTACCAGCCAGATCTGCTCCGGTCATCCCAGTGTTGTCGACCAACCCCTCCGGATCTAGAAGCCACCCCACCGGAGCTACCACCACAGCCATTTTTTTGTTGACAGTCCCAACCGCCGGCCATCACTGTCGCCCATCTTCATCATCGATCTCTCACATCGTGTGAGGATAGCCCGGCGATGCCACTGCCCCAGCCACCATAGTGGTGCAACCTGCCCCAGCTCTGAGCAGCTGTGGCAATCGCCGTGATCTACCCCTGCCTAACTAGGTGCTGTTTTGTCTGACCAGCTGCTGCTTTTGGCCGGACTTGCCTTTGGGTTACTGTTTCTGGCCAACCATCACCAATGAGGGTAAGGGACTGATTAGTGAATAATTTTGGGTTACCTTAGCTTGAATTGATGATCAAATCTATTTCTGGCCAGGTTTGGGCAGCCTCTTGTGTTGTTGGGGTACGATTTCGACACTTGGTGGTGCTATTGGGCGTTTTCTAGCAACCTTGTAGACATGGCAGTTTTATCACAGTAGGTAAGAGGAGTTGGGAAGCTTGGATTTGTGTAACTATAGTTTGTGTTTACTTGGATATGAACTTATGAATGAAGAGTTGTTTTGATTTGTAAAGTTAGGTTGAATTCAGAATTGGTATATCGGTTTGTGTTGCTTTGTTATCCTTGAATCGCTGGATATGAGCTATTAAATGAGAATTATGAATTTAGTTCATTTACCTTGGTTGGTACTAATTAAAACATCTTTAAATGCTTGGACTGGTGATATGTGGGATTTGATGGATACCTAAATGTTGTAGTATTGTGACTAGAATTAATTAATAGTTAGATGGATTTGTTTGAATTGATACTAGGGTTCATCTTGTTGGATGAGTTAAGATGTGAAGTTAAAGAGCCTTTATGACTCATTAGCATTGTAATTAGTAGTTGGATATGTTTATGTAGTAGTGGATTTGGTTATATCATCATTTGGTGACATAAGAGGCATTTTATCTCTTAAGAATTTAGATCTAAACGAAGTAGTAATGTTTAGGTGTAATTCTAGGGTTATGTCTCGCTATAGGGGTGGAAATTGATCTAACAATTGGAAATGATATGTGGGTTAGGTTTGAGATGTTAACAAAAATATTCATATGTCATGTAATTAGGTATTGGAATTTATATATGTTGATATCTAAGGATTTTAGCTCCCTAAGTTGTTAATTAAGTGGTTAGCTAAACAAGAGTAATTAGATGATTAACTCACTTAAATTAATTAGTGAGTTTTGATTCTTGTTTACATTTTAGCACTTAAGTAGTGTTGTAATGCTACTTATAGGCTCTGGATATGAAACAGAGCATTGGTTTTGAGAATTTCTATAGCATTCTACTTTCGACGTGGGTACTTCTTTCCTTGTCTCTTTTATAACCTTGAACTTAGTGCATGAATATTATAGACTTGATAGGTAGTTTTGATTACCATAAATCTATTCATGTCATTTCCTACTTTGGATGCTTAGATACTTGATCTTGAATTAGTCTATTCTATTATCCATGCAATCTCATTCTTTTGATTATCCATAATTGATAGTGGTACACACGTGTATGGTGTGTATTGCAGTTGGGTGCATGCATGTATGGTATGCATCGTAGGTCATTACACACGTGTATGGTGTCTTTCATAGGTATTTACTTTTTCTGATGCTTATGTTATTTTATTGTTGGTTATATTGATGTTTGATGCATACGTGTATGGTGTACATCGTAGGTCGTTACACACATGTATGATATATTTTATAGGTATCCACCATATGTGAGTTTATTATACTGTATTATGGTATTTACCTATATGTGATGTTTCCATATGTGTGTGATGTTCATTTTATTATGCACTGCATACTATTGCATGTTGATGACCATTGTCTCCCTTGTGGTTGAAAGAGTCATCAATCATATTCCTGCCAACTCTACCACTTAGTTAGTGGTGTCTGGAGTGGAGAAGTTTATCTTGTCTTGCCGCTCGGACACTTAGGTAGTGGTAGCTGGAGCATCGTGCAGACAGAGATCTCTTGTTGTAGATAGATAGCTACCCTACATCTTGACCACTCGACCACTCAGAGTAGCAATAGCTGGAGTGAGATCAGTTGTCACTGTCCCACCACCCCCCCCCCTCGGCCACACAGATATTGTGGTAGCTGGAGGGGTATACTGGAGTGACCATGTTTTGCATATGCATTTGATGTGTGTTGTATATGCATTTAACTTCTGTTGCACTTTCATGTGATGATTGTGCACTCGATGGATGTATGTATATATATATAGATTACTCACCTATATCTGTGATAATACCTATATATTAAAGTTAGGTTTTATATCAAATACTGGACTGGGTAAGATTGGTTAATAATATCATTATGCTATTTGGAGATTTCGGGTTATACTACGGCAGAGTTGACTATATGTATTGTACTTGGTCATATACATGGTAGAGTTCTTCCCATGAAACTGTATGTACCTTGATCTCTTACTATTATAGTTATCATGCACTATCTTTCTTATACTCATGGAATCATTTCCTCAGGTATTAGATAGATTTTATTATCGCTGGGAGATCCTGTCTGCCTGTCCTACGTCACATGGAGGGTTTTCCACACTTTCGGTTCTTGCATTTTATTTCATTTTAGTTTCCGCACTTATGTTGTAATAAGTGAACTGCTATGTGGATTTGGTTTTTCTCTTGGTATTTGATTTTAGACACTTTGTTATGATGTTAAATCGTGTCAGCATGCACCTTTTTGCTTATTTGCATTTTGTTTGTTTAGTTATATTTTAATCTGGATATTTGGACATTATTATCTGCGTGAGTTTTTGGCTTGTGTAAGTCGTGTGGACTTATACCAAGTTATATCTATCACATTGTCACTAGGTGGTATCGTCCGTTTCGTCGGACAAGTATACCTCTGGAGCGTGATAAAAAGACTTGAAACAAATTTTTAAAATTTTGTGTTATCTTTTAAAAGATGCTTATATAATTTCAAAAGTAATTTTTTGATAGTTAAACCCCATTTTTTGATGTGTCAAACGGGGATAGATATTGAATTCAGACGGAGAGTTTAATTTGAGGGGTAGCTCTTTTATTCCTTACTCTGAATTCATTGTTCAACTTAACTTTGAACCTGAATTGTCAAACATCAAAAAGGGGGAGATTGTTGGTGCAGGAAGCACCATAATCAAACCTATATTTTGATGTTGTTAAAAGTTCAAAGTTAAGTCTTATTGTTATCTAATGAACTAATCCAGTGTCCAGTATCTCAACTCTGAAAGTCCTACTAGGTCTGGAGGACCCGATACTAGGCAAGGGAAGTCTCGATAGATCGTGAAACCAGGCAGGAAGTCTAGATGAGTCAAGAGGAACTGACATCTGGCAAGAGGATTCGACAGGTCTGGAGGACCTGATATCGAATCAAGTGGAAGACCTGGAAGGTCGATCTGATGCTGAGAAAAGTCCAAACAAGTCTGGAGTACTCAATGTTTGGCAGGTGAGTTGAGGTAAGCACCTAGTGTTAGTGAAATGAGGTCGTGTCCCAGTAGGGACAAACCTTAGGCGTTGATCCAACTAAAGAAACCTATGGAGGTTTCTAAGTTGAGATCAAGATAGTCCGAACTGTCATATTCATGCATACTTATATTTGGTCTAACCTTTGTTTTGTAGGACTGCTACTATTATAGTATGTGCAAACATTATTTTACAGGCAAATAAAGTTTTGAATTAAGTAGGTTCAATCGACTGAACATGGGGATCCGTCGACCGAACAGACCAGCATGACACAATACCTATCAGGTTTCGCAAAGTTGGAAATCACAGTTATCGATTGACGGATCAAAGGGATCAGTCGACCGATCCAATTATGGTAACGGTAGAGATCAGATCAAATCAACTCAGAAATGGAATTCACTAGGATCAGTCTATAGATAAGAGGTATCAGTCGACCGATAAAACTTGATTTCAGGGATCTGACGGATCAGATCAGAGCAAAGAAGGAAAAACACAGGGTTTAGTCGACAAATAGGAGGATCAGTCGACTGAAAGGTTCAGTCGACTGGTCGAGTTTTGAGTCGACAGAACATCGCCTATAAAAGAAGTCCTAGGGGTTTGAGCTGAACAACAACTTACTTTGTGCTCCATCTCGTCTCTGCTGATACTATAAGTGCAAGGTTCTCTATTACAACGCCGTGAGGCTCTCTGACAACCAGCACTTCATCTCCTACCTCTATTGTCGGTATATTTCATTTATTACTTGCATTGCTATAAGAAGATAGTAGTGTTGTTACTATCTTCCTCACATTTGTACGAGTTTCCTTCTTCTTCAAAAGATTTCGAAAAGAAGAAATATAGTGGATTACCCATTGGAAGCGGTCAAGGATCACTAGGTCTTGGAGTAGTAGTCGTCGGGCTACGAACCAAGTAAAAAAAGAAGTGTGTCTTTCATGTTTTGTTTTAATATTTCGCTGCTACTTTGATTGACACAAAAAGAAAAGGTTTTTAATCGAACGAGATTCACTCCCCCCTCTCTCGTCTTCCATGATCCAACAATTGGTATCAGAGTGGGTTTGCTCTAAAATAGCTTAACAACTTTTCAAGTTTTTTTTTAAAACCTTTACTATTTTTTGAAAATGTTTTCTTCTTTATTCTTTATTGCAATACTTTTTTCGCACTACTAATCCCAAGATAAAGTCTTGAATATTCTGTTTTAATTCTCTCTTGCAGGAATGCCTATGTCTCACCAAAAAGGGTATAGTACTGTTCGTCCTCCACTATTCAACGGAGAAGATTTTAGCTATTGGAAATGGAGGATGGAGTGCTTGCTCAAATTTGACATCGATCTATGGTTCACAATCATAAAAGGTACTCACCACCAACCGAAGATGGAGAACCACTAGATCCAGAAAAGTGGAGTCTCAAAATGAAGAGAAAGGCCCAGATCAACTACAAAGCAATGAACACCCTCCAATGCAGCCTAATAAAGGAGGAGCTCACCCGAGTTGGTCCATTCAACAACTCCAAAGAATTGTGGGATCGACTAATCAAACTACACGAAGGAACCGATGACTCCAAGGTAACGAAACACGATTTATTATTAAATCAATTGTTTAATATTAAAATACAGCCTGGATAAACCGCAACACAACTACACACAAGAATCAAAGACATCATCAAGGGGCTCCACCTCATCGGCCACCAACTTGAAAATCAGGATATAATAAGGTATGCACTAAACTCCTTCTCTCGAAATGCACTGTGGGCATCTATGATAGATGCTTATAAAGTTTCGAAGGATCTTTCCATAATTAGATTAGATGAATTATTTTGCGAGTTAGAATCGGATGCTTAAAATAATTAAATACTTGTTTAAAAAATTGGCTAAATCTGAGGATCAGATTAACTTACTACTTGAGAATGTCAACAACCTTAAGGAGCAAGTTAACTTGAATCCCTCAACTAACCAAGTTCAAGTTGGAACTTCAACTCAAGTTGCAAAACT